>VWZF01003005.1:116912-181099 GCA_013396755.1 Sclerurus mexicanus
GAAGCCGGCGCCGGCAAGGAGGCGGCGCAGCGGCCCGGGCACGGCTCCGGCCCCGGGTGCGGGTCCGGGCCGGCGGCGCTGGTGCCCGCGGGCCGGCAGCAGCACTGCACGCAGGTGCGGACCCGGCGGCTGGTGAAGGAGCTGCAGGACATCGCGCGGCTCAGCGACCGCTTCATCTCGGTGGAGCTGGTGGACGAGAGCCTCTTCGACTGGAACGTGAAGCTGCACCAGGTGGACAAGGACTCGGTGCTGTGGCAGGACATGAAGGAGACCAACACGGAGTACATCCTGCTCAACCTCACCTTCCCCGACAACTTCCCCTTCTCGCCGCCCTTCATGAGGGTGCTCAGCCCCCGCCTGGAGAACGGCTACGTGCTGGACGGCGGGGCCATCTGCATGGAGCTGCTCACGCCCCGCGGCTGGTCCAGCGCCTACACCGTGGAGGCCGTCATGAGGCAGTTCGCCGCCAGCCTGGTCAAGGGCCAGGTAGGGCTCCGGGCGCGGGGGGCGCGTCCTCGCTCGGGCGGCGGGTCTGCGCGGGGGGCACCCACCCCGCTCACCGTGGCCGGCCCGGGGCACACGTCTCCCCGAGGAGCGGGTGTCGCCGCTGCGGCGGAGGCAGGGCCACGCGTGCTTGGCCCCCGGGCCCCTCCTCGGGCAGGTGCGGCAGAGCTGCGGGGCACATTGGAGCGGCGAGCAGCGCATGCATCCAGCGTGTCCTCCCCACCCGGCTTTTGTCCCTCTGCTTGGCTCTGCCGCCTGTGGCACACCAGGATATCGTGCCTCCTTCGTCCCAAAGCAAAAGGGGCTCTGCGGGCTCCGGTGGGGTTTGGGTCTGGAGCCTCCCTTCTGCTGCCCTTCACCAGCTAGTCGGCCATAGTCGCGGGTCTCCTGCGTGCAGTGCTGCCGCTGGCGGAGCTGGAGCTGCTGCCCCCAGGTCTTTGTCTGTGCTGTCCCGCATAGCATCCCTCGGCAGGGAAGGGACGACCCGGGGTCGGGGGCTTGGCACACCGGGCTGGGGTGTGTCGCGGGCTCACACCGGCAGTCTCTGCCTGAGCTGCTGGCGAAAGTTGTGCCGGTTTCAAATCGTCCGGCCCGAAAGGAACAAGTGATTTCGGGTATGTACTGCAGCTGCAGCAGCTTGACGGTGCCTGCCGGCTCTCCTCTAAAAAGGAGCGGATCGGTCGCCCCGCTCCGGCAGAGGGTCTCGTCTGAGCTGAATCGGTGGGGTTTATGCTTTTTTTTTTCCTTTCTCTCCTGCAGAATATCCATAGAAGGGAAGTATTTCATAAACCGTTTTTAATAAATGGGTAAATGTTCCTGGTGAATCTCGTAGGCAGTCCTTTTTTATGGTTATTGTAGTGGGCAATGTACACATGGCTGTGACAGGGTGGTTTTCCTGTTTGTGAATGCCCTTGAACTCGGGGGACATGCACAGTAAATGATTCTAAGTAACTTTTTAAATTTGTATCTTGGAAGGAGGTGGAAAAGAGTAAATAATAATGTGTTTTTCATTTGCTTAAAATTGAGATTACTGCTCTTTCCTTCTATGGTACTGCTTGTATGAGCAGAAGGAAAGACTTGGTTTTTCTTAAGACTGAAAATTAATTTTGATTTTTCAACAGGCTCTTTTGTCAGTGGCTTTCCCTTCTTTTTCCCTATTTGATTTTTAGCCTACTGCTCCTTTTTTAATCCAATAGTATTTTTCTCTGCACTTCGTTTGAAGAGGTCAAGTTTCCTACGTCACCTTGGGATATAAAAAAACATCTACCAGGGGAAAAAAAAAAAGGAATTAACACTGAACTTGGGGTATGTTGAAGTTCTGTAGCTACTCTTACTGCATCTCACTGTTAACCCATCTCTTTTAGGGAGACCGTGGTTCCTGTTATTTTTGACACAAATTTAGAAGGACAATGCTAAATTCTCAATTTTTTAACAATTCAGCCTCTTTGTGTATTGTTGAATGCTAAAGGGGTTAAATTAAGATTTACTGGGATCATAAAATGGCTCAGTGAAGAGAACCCTTGAATTGTTTTATTAGTAACAAATTCTCAGATGTGTAATCTGACAATTTTCTTCCCTTAAACCACTTAAGATATTTCCAGAAAGTAGTAGCAATTTTTGATAACAGAGGATATTTATGTGTGCATCATTAATGAAAACATTTAAAAAGCAAGGGTTTCAACAACATCTTTCCAGAAGTTTACAAAGTCAGCTATAATGAAAAGAGAATGAGCGTGGGATAAAAAAAAAAGGCAGAAATAAATTGCTGACAGTAACTTAGCAGTTAAGTAGATATAACATGCATGTTTCAACCTTTCAGATTGTTCAGTCCAAGTGAAAAGATTATTAGGCAATATTGTCATTAAATTTATTTTCTGGGTTAGAGAAGTGCCGCCTGTGATGGGTTGCTGGCCTGTCACCATAGCCAGGCTCCATGTCATGGGAGCCACGTTTCTGTAATTGCACTCCCCTCGTTATGTAATCCCCACTCCATTGCATAATAGGGCTCAAAATACGACCGGCGCTCCCCTATCCCCGTTTCATTTTACAGGTGATCTACTTTTGACCATGTAGTTTTTAAAAATGAAAATGGAGCTGGTGGAGCATCGAGGGCTGAGGTGCTGCATTCTCCAGCGCTGCGGGGCCAGGTTTAGGTGACTCCTGCCGTGCCGTGGGCAGTCCTGGTGCCTGCAAGGTGTCGTCCTGAACAAATAGCGATGGCTGTCACCACGTTAATTGTGTAATTTCTGTAAGCAGCCTGCGCCCTGCAATAGCATGAAATATTCAAGATGCTTGCTGTTAGTCAGCAAGGCTGGAAGGGTGAGGGCTGTTCTCCACCACATTGGAAAGACCCTACCTGAGCAAATGGCGGCGGCCATCGGGCTGAGTGGGCTGAGTTGGGTCAATGGGACCTTCCAGAGAAATGTCACTGGTTCTCAGTGTCATGATTTAGCATGAAATCATTGTGAATACTCCAGTCTGTGACGCATCCAAAAGTGCGCCTTGCTGGCATGGGCACCCGTGCAAGTGGGCAGGGCCAAATGTCCCACCGGCAAACCTTCCTCCTTCTGGTGACTCAAGTGATAAAACCAAGGTGGCTGATTTCATGCAGTGTTTCTCATCAATCCCATTTTGCTGAGCTAACTGTGATGCTGCTGTTCTCTGGTGGCTCTTCAGAGAGAGCTAATAGGAACTATGAGCATGTATGACTGTCTGTTTCTTGACAAAATGATCAAAAAGCAGATAAAACTAACCTTGAAAATACATTTTCACACAGTCAAGATTCTTGAAAAATTCAGGGTTTTTTAATGGATTTCACAGAACTTCTAGCAGAGCAAAAGAGAAATTGAGATAAGTCGTTCTGACATCTTATGGGATGTCACTCAGGAGTTGCTTCTCTAAGGAGACATAAGTGTTTAACAGAGAAATGAAGTTAGCACTTTTCCATTACTTTTCAGTATTGCCCTTGTATGCAAGGAAACATGAGTCCATGTTTCCAAACCTGAGCATGTCTCCCCGGGATAGGATTTTAAAGCAGGGTGGCTGTCTCTCTGGATTTCACCAAGCAGGAAGCATATTCCTCAGATGACCTTGCTTGAGAGACGTCCTACCTTATGGGATGCACACCCCTGCTTTCTGTCATCAGTCTAGTATTGCATTTCTAGATCATTTTGTTTGTAAAGAAAAATGTTTTAAGTGGACGAGAGATTATTTTTCTTTGAATATAACAATTCAACTATCAAGAAGCTTAACTTTTTTACCCCCAAATTTCAAGGAAAAATGCTAATTAACAAACAAGTTGGGGTTTGTTTGTTTGGTTGCTTCAGCTATTCAGCTGAGAAAATCAATTATTCACACAGCTCTAGTCCGTATCTTGAGGGGAATTCTCAGTACATCAAAGGCCGAAGACTGTTTCTCTGTCTGGGATCCAGAATCTTATTTTAAAAAACTTGATATTGTCCTTAACTCAACTGTAGCCTTGCTTTTAAAGGGATGACTTTGTACTTGCTTCCTGCACAGTCAGCTGCTCACTGGCTCCTGTCATCAGAGGCTAAAGCTTGGCCCTGCTGAACCAGCGAAGCAGTGGCTGTGAGCGCTGAAGAGCCTTCTGGCTGTGAGCGCTGAGGAGCCTTCGAGCCAGCCAAGGAGGTGGGGTGATGCTAATGAAGTAATTGAAATACCAGTTGTTTGTTGTCTGGGGGGCAACGGATTCAACATGCCTGTGTAGGCAGAGCTTCCTGTGTCTTGTCTATCTGTCTGTCTGTCCATACAGGCCATGGAGGTGGCCCATTAAGTGTTACTCCTCCTTAGTCCTTTAAAATGGTTTATTGATAATTTAAGAGAGAGGTTTAAAAATTAGCCTGTTGCTCTCCACTTCCTCATAATGGTGCCATTGTTAAAATAATATCAATAATTGAAGGAAGGAATAGGGAACAGTACTGGTCACAGGAGAGGGTTGGAACAGCAGAAGGTTCATCAAGGCTCTCTTTGAGTGACAACAGACAGGGCTGAGACCAGTGCCCATGTTTCAGGGAGGAGTCATCCGTTTGCTGTGAAAACATGGTGGATGATGTGGTCCCAAAGGAAAAGGAGCAGACTTTGTCCCAAAGTGGGAGGGAGTTTTGTGTCTTCTAATAGATGTATTGTTTCTCACTGGAGAGGAATGATTTGATGCTGGTTTGCTGGACATTTAAAAGAGGACAAAGCTATATATACCAGTGTCCAGTACCAAGAATTTTTTTCTTTTTTGAGAGCAACGAACAGAGCTGCACCTGATGCCTTGGGGACTTTTGACTTAAGATTGCAGTAGTGCTGACCAGTGCTTTGTCCTCTTTTTGAGAGTTCCTTGTTCTCTCCGTGGAGGCTGGAGACAGGACTTCCAGCCAAAGGCAGCTGTCAGGTAACTGGTAACTGCAGATCATGTCATGGAAAAATGTCTTTCTTTTGAGGGGAATACTCCCTTATTCTTCCAGTGAATAGAAGTAGCATAAAAATTTTGGCAAGATTCTTCCTGGGAGTAGAAGGAACATAAAAATTTTGCCAGGACGTACTGAAATAGGAGCAAGGAACTCTTGATTCTGAGTATTCTTGCTGTTGTGGGCCTCTGTATAATGATTTACATAAAAATCAAAAGATAGTTAAGCTTTAATTCTGTATCAGAAAAGTTCCAGAATTCAAATTAAAGTTGTTGGTATCCAGTACTTTGATGCCTCACACTAACATTAGAAATACCTCAGTGGAATTCTGTTCATTTGCTTCAAATGGTATATGCCTTGTATGACTATTGAATGGAGTTATCTTTCCATTTTAAAGATATGAGTATCCCAGCTGAATTCTGCCAGATTCAAACAGGAGAAATGGGCTTATTTTATGAAAAACAGCTACAGAAGGTAGCTGTTAATCATAGTCTAAATTGCTCCCTCTTCATCCTTTCAAACAAAAGTGTGAGTGAGCAGATAGCAGATGGGACTTGCACAATGTCCAGGAGGTCAGCAGACTCCAGGTCTTTCAAATATGTATAGCAGAAATTAATTGCAAATCCATGGGTTTTCATACTCCAGCTGCTGGGTATGAGGACTGTAGCCATGAATAAATCAGCTAATCTCAAAGGCTGCAGAAGTGTACAGAGAACACTCTGGACTCTGAATTATTTGGAGCCATTTTATCCTACTAGGGCCTTAAAAATTAAAACTGGTTTCCTTTTTGCTTTTGATTAGTTGCCCAAGTAAACGATGATGGTTATCATCAAGGGAAGAAATGTTACTTTAGGTCCATGGGTGAAAAACACATTGGCTCATATACAAAGATGACAGTGAAGACAAAGACTGTGTTATGGGGCTTTTTCCCTATTAAAAGGTGTAAATGCTGGGCCAAAGAGGTAACAGAATATTGTTTAACTACAGAGGAAAATCAGATCTATTGCCCTTCTAAGATATCTCTTTTTATTTCAATTGAAAACCTAGGATTGTCAAGCTGAAATTCAAGTGGGATATATATACACAAATATATATTTGCTATGTTGAGATGCTGGGCCTGATGAACAGGCTGGAAAAAATATTGTTTGTATGTACTTTGATATATTGCTGTTCTGGCCTTACACTATTATTATGCAAATATATTCTACTGAGAGGAATGAAGACACAAAGATTCCAACTCATTGAAATAAGAGGCTATTTTAATTCTTTTAAAAAGCAGGGGGAACGTAATCTCCATTTTTCTCCTTCAAAGCATAAAAATGAAAATTTAAAAATACTTTCAACTGTCATCCTTAATGCTAAAATAGTCATCAAATAAATTAAATTCCCAAATTGAAACAAACTACTTATTTTAAAACATGTTTTTATGGAGGGAGAACTAATTCTTCCTGGCAATACTTGGCTGATTTTCTAAATAAGAATTTGAAAGAATTGTGGTTTTGGATTGTAAGAAAATGGAACTTACTCAAAAAAGCGCGGTGGTTCTTCTATAAATTATATAAGAAGTGCTCATTTTCTTCAGTGAAAGTGTACAGGCAGAGGGAACCATGTAGCATTAGGGTGTTTTGTCAGATACTTCTTGAAAATTGTATTTTTTCTAATGCAGAAAGCCCAGCCCTGAAGGGTGATATCCTGGAGGAGTAACCTAAATAACCCACTTTCTATTGTGAGGAAGATTTACTCTTCTTTATACAGGCTAGCCTTGAAGATATGCAGCTTTCCTAGCTTCTGCACAATGCCCAGGGATTTCCATGCGTGACTGAAGACTTCCAGATTGAAGATTTGTAACTCCCCAGTAATTCATCTCCTCATATCCTGGGAGTCTTACTGCCAAGCGTGATCCGAGGCATGTCCCAGCGTGGGCATCTGCTCTCACAAAGTGGGACATTTGTTAAGTAACATAATATTGGCTATGTTTCTTTTTCCCATCTAAGCTCCTTTGGGCTGGTGAGAGTCAGTGAAGAGCTCTTCTTTTCCTTGATGTATTCAGTCCTTCACGTGCAGTTTCCAGTTTTCTCCTGTAAATGTCAAGAAAGGTAACACTGATTGATATTCATTGCAAAGGGAGAGGGGAGGTGGAAGGATAGCTGGGTGCAGTTCCTCCAGGGTTAAATAGGGAAACCCTCAGAGGCTGCAGTATTTATGCTCACTGGCTTAAAATGTGTCTTAAATTTAAGGTGCACAGCATCCAGTTGTTGCACTTGTAAATGGAATAGCAGGTTTCTGTTGGATGTCGTTGTATTTTTGAAAGCATGGGGGCTGGTCTGAGTTGTACGCCATAGGTCATTTCTCGAGGGTGCTGACCACTCCATGATGTTGGTCTTTAACTCAGTCTGCAAAGAGCAGTAACTGAGTAGATCCTGGAAGTCACAGGACAAGCTGCGCAGGAAGAATGTGATACTGTTACTTAATCTGGCTGGCAGTGAAACCAGCGCTGCACTGGGAATTGAAAGAGCCTAAGCTAGGGAGAAGTGTGGGTGTGCTTTGACGAAAATGAATTTGCGGTCCTTACCAGTCTGCACAGAAGAGGTAAGTGGGCACCACTCACTTCGTCTTCTGAAACAGGATCAAGGTGCTAGTCTGATTTGCCCCATTCCAGTTAAAAGTTGCTCAAGAAGGATACATTCGGGATGCCTGTCCTCAGCCCTGTGTGGTAGATATGTGCCTGCATCATGCACCTGTAAAGTCTGTCCTTGGAAAGTGTCTTTTTTTATTTACTTCACAATTTTGTGTGTGTTGTTAAAATCAATAATACTCATGAATTTAATCCTCTTCTGCATAGGCTCTCCAAAACCCATGGAACTTCTGCAGTGACTCCTTGATAGAGTTGCAAGTCAGTTACAATCCCAAACGTTCATTCAAAAACGAGTGAAAGTAAACCTGAGGAAGGAAGACATAAGCCTGCATTATGAAATGGCCCGGAGCTCAGATGCTTGTCATAGTCAGATTTTATGAGCTGTGGAATGACTACATATTTCTCCTGTTTCTAGGTTTGTTACAAATGGTAACAAACCTCCAGCTGCAGTAAGAAGTGTAGGGCTTTTTTGTATAATACATGCCCATAAAAATACTTAAAAGCGTCTCAAAACGGACGAAATTGATGTGATTGGTTTTTCAGATTTTCTATGAACTTCTATAAAGATCAAATTTTCTGTAAATCTGACAAGATTATTTCAATTAAAATATATCTAGTATTCTATAATTATTGGGGGGAGGAGGTTATTTGACAGTTAGAGCGCTTAGCCTGAGAAGGAGTTATCTGAGTTTAGTTTCCAGGTTTTTGCCACTGGCTTCAGGTGCAGTCATGGTCAAGTCATGTAACTTGACCATATTCCTCTTTCCCACCTGTAAAGTACAGATAACTCTCTTCCCAAAGGTCATTTGAGGGTATGTACTTAAAGCACTCAGAAGTGGGGCCTCTATGAGTAAATGTCCATGTGCATCAGTATGAAACATACTGCAGTCAAGAGATTGACACATTTGTATAAATAGCAGGGGGAAAGCATGTCAGCTTGTGACTCTGATCTTGCTAAATTTGGGTTTAACTCCATTAAATGTTCCCAGAGGCAGCCTGCTTTTTACTACTGTTTTGTTCTTTTTTTGTTTTAGCATTGTAAAACTTTGAGGAATGTGGAGATAAACATTGTTGTCTGGACTGTGGTGCCTTTGTCTTTATGGCCTGTCACAAAGGATGGTTTGCTTTGTTTTGGTTGGGTTTACACCCATGACTGTGTTTGATTTGGGTAATTTCAGGTTCCTGATGTGGAGGACCTGTGCACTTATGGAAAGAGTTGCTATCATGTTCCCAGTCTTCTCACCTGGACTGGCCCTCAGGGACTCTCCTGGTACCTGGTTCCACTGAAAGGTAGTCCAGGAAGCTCAGCAAAAGACTCAAAGAGAAAATATCCCTCTGTCACCTAGACTAGCAGGTGCCCATCTGGTAGCAGGGGACAGGGACTATGTGTTTTGACAGAAGCCCACCATATAAGATCTTCAGCCCTGGAGATGCTTGATGCACCTTCCAAGAATGTAGCCAGCCACCAGATTTTCTTTTTCTTTTGCCAACACAGAGTTTGTCCCACCCATACAATGCAGGAAGGGAGTTTCTTGACCCTCATCTGTGCTGAAATCAGGCTGCCAGCTGTGTGCTGACTTAGGAAAAGGCAAGGAAGAGCAGCGCAGTGCTCTGTAGCTGTTAAACAGGGGTTGGAGCAGTAAGTGTTTGTATTGATTAAGAGCTACTGGCACCAGGTTGCACACAGACAAATGAGCATTAATAATTACTCAGCTGGAACTTGGATTTCTTTTTCCTGGACAAAGAACAGTTACACTCCCAGAAGGCGCAATTTATAGGATGCTTAAAAGCCAGAACTTGCTACGTTTTCACTTCTTTGTATGGATTATCCTTAAAAAGGAGAACAAAAAAAGCATGGAAATAGTGCTTCAGAAATTACACATTTGCAGGAAAATATCCCATTTTTAATTCGCTTATGCTGTGACATTAACAGTATTTGTCTGTATCAGCTTCTATACTGCTTTGTTTTAGCTATATCTAATAATTATATATAGTCAATATAAATTATGTGCAGTTTTTGAGACGTGATTAACTGTGCCTCATCAGTACATGAAGGAAAAAAGGTGATAAAACCATGTAATTGGGGGGAGAGACTGTGTATATTGCACTCTAACAGTGATGTTGTGACACATAGCAATCATTGCACTGAGTGCATGACAGTAGCTCACTTTAGCATCATTCTACTTTTGAATGCTTCTCTAAAGCCAGTGGAAATATTTTTCTCTGTCAACTTGTTTAAATATTCTAGGATAAGACCAGTTCAGGGTTAAGCACTGAGTTCCTCTGTTCCTTATCAGAAAATATTTGAGTGTATGTTTGCATAGTATGTGGCTTTGAACATTTTGGGGCCCAAAGCCATTAGTCACTGGCACAATATGGAACATGTTACATACCAGAAACTCACAGCAGCTTCAGTACGTACAAAATCCATTTTTGTATCATCCATGAAGAAGCCTGGGACAGCAGACTTGGAAAATGGGCATGTCTCTGAGGATCTCCTTCCTGTCCTTGGAGGGATCACCAGAGATGTCATGTGTGGCATAGTGACTTCCTGCAGTCTTTTGTGTGTTTCTCTCAACCTTTGCTTGTTTTCTGTCTTTTGACATTTACCTAGAGGGGAGTCAGTAGAGCCTGCTATAGTGATCTGCTAAGTGATAGAAGCAGAAAATGGGAACTATATCCATGCATCCTTATGCTGGTTTACATGATGGACCAAGTTTAGCCCCACGTGCAGAAGACAGATGTGATTTGCCCTTGGGAGACCAACCTTGAGTTATTTGCATTGTCAGGGTTAGTGAAAGGTGCACAAGAGCTGAAGAGTTTGCGTTAAGAGCTATGCTAACAACGTGAAGCCTTGCCTGCCTCTGAGTCTCTTAGCTGTGCACTTGAAATGTATACAGCTTTTTGTTAACTGTCCAGGAAAAAGAGTCTAGATGTGCCTGAAGGGTTTGCTATGACATCTCAGAGACGTGTAGCACAGGGACTTACATTTTTTCCATAATAACATCAGCTGATGGCTGCATACAATAAATCTCTGAAAATGTGGGACCTAATATAACAGGGAGTGGCATCAGGAGAGAACTAAGCACAGTTTTGTAGCGTTCAGGGCAGTTCAGCTCCAAGTGTCTAAGCTGCACTTAGAGACCACCATAGGTCCCTTCTAGCCAGCATTTCAGTTATTTCACAGATCCTGTGAAAGGCTGAGTTCCATAACATAGTCTTGTCCTTCCAGGTAGTGCCAACAGGACACACATGGAAGCACACCTGGTGCTGTGTGCTGTTATAAAATTGTTGGGTTTTGGTCTGGGAGCTACTATGGTCAGTTTGACAAGAGAGATAAATCCCTTTGTTGCTGCCAGAGAAATCCTCCAGAGGCCGTCCTGACTCTGGAAAGACCATTAGAAATGTCAGGACTGTTTTTCATGACACACAGGGCACACATGGGCAGATACATGGTCATAGTGGGATTACAGGGCTCAAGAGTGTCATGTTTCATATTTGGTATCTCTCTACAGGACTTAGCTCTGTTTTCAGACCACTTGGTGACCTGATGATACTGGGGAAGAATCAGCATGGCACATTGCTGATAATGGTACCAACATACTTTGGAGAGCTAGTGGATGTTGAGTTGAATATATTTGTGGATGCACTTCATTGTCACATGGTGCTCTGAGGGGGAGGTGTGTTCATGATTGCAGAAAAATGCAGAGACTACTGTGGCATCACTTGGAAGTAGAAAAGCTCCCAGACTTGCCCACAGTGGTCCATATATGTGGATGTGTCGTTAGTTTAACCTCAGCCGGCAACCAAGTACCACGCAGCCACTTGCTCACCCCACCCTCCACTTGGCTGGGGAGGACAATCAGGAAAAAGAAGTAAAAACTTCTGGGTCGAGATAAGAAGTTTGATAATTGAAACTTAAGTAAAATATAATACTAATAATTATTATTATAATAATAATTGTCATGAGAGAGAGAGACACACACACACACTGACTGATGCCCAGTCCCATCCTTGAGCAGTGATTGGCCCCCCTCAGGCAACTCCCCCCAGTTTATATACTGGGCATGATGTTCCATGGTATGGAATATCCCTTTGGCTGGTTTGGATCAGCTGTTCTGGCTATGCTCCCTCCCAGCTTCTTGTGCGCCTGCTAACTGCTAGGGCACAAGGCACTGAAACGCCCTTGACTTAATGTGAGCACTGCTTGGTATCAACTAAAACATTGGTGTGTTATCAACATTATTCTCGTACTAAATACAAACCACTACTTCTAGTAGAAAGAAAATGAACTCTATTGCTACTGAAACCAGGACAGAGGGACAAATCATACATGAGATTCACCTTGGGTCTCTTGCTGAACATGACAGGAGGGAGTGGGTGGTCCCTCGGTACGGCCAGGATCCTGAGAAGGCTGCCCACAGCAGACTGTATTCCAGGAGGTCTTTCTGCCCACTGTTATCAGGGTTATAGATTGGATCTTTATCAGCTGTTTGTTCAAGCTCATTAGTTTGGGCAAAACCCGGATGAGTGGCATGCAATTGCTCACTGTGCCACGCAGGCTGGGCGCAGCAGGAGCACGAGCGACGGAGGAGGCTGAGTGCAGCACACGTCCCCCTGCGCTTCAGCATGGCTGTGTAAACCAGTTGGATGCTGTGGCATTGCTTTCACCTTTCATATGTTTCTAGCTTGTTAAAATTATATCTTGATAAGTACACGAAGTCACAGCAGATGGCAAAATCTGAAATGTTCTCTCCAACTCTTTAATTAGGTTTTCAGTTATTCCTTTATGAAAGGCACTCTGTGAGTGCCTGAAAGTATTGCAAGTATTTAAATAAGCTCCTGGTGCAACTTCTCAGAGCTGAAGTCGACATTGATATCTTTATGAAAGGCTTTCTTGGGTTTTTCTCTGTTGTTTTTAATCTCTTGTGGAATGTTTTGATCTTGTTCAGATATCAGTTTGATATCTTTCCTTGATGTGGTGCTGGACACATCAAAACATTGGCCATGCAGATTATCTGTATTTCTTCTCCCAGCAGTAGTGATACATGAGGTTTGGGGATTGGTCAAAATGCAGTTGTGTTCCACAGAGCTGTGGCTAGTACTGTATTTACATACTGTATTTACCATTGTTATCATGTTTGCAGAATGCAGCAGCTCTCAGGCTCCTGACCAGAGTTAAAATGACTGCATGTTTAAGTAGCAGTCTGAAAGTAAACTGTAGTCAGAGCTGGTAACGGTGCCTGTTCAAATGTTTGACACTTTCTTTTATAATTGCATCCAAAATTACATTTTTTACTTGGGAAGAGTTCTGTGGCAATGGCAAAAAGCTAAAAATCAGTAAGACAATAGATACCACCTGAGTATAGACTCAAAAGCATCTGAACTCTGTCAGTTGAAATTCCACACTTCTTTCTTTATTTGAGGCACCAAATAGGGAAACTTTCAGTCCAGGAGGTTAAATTTTATCCAAATTATAAACAGCCGGCAGGATATTGGTTAATAAGAGACAGTGGTGACCATGCCACCCATAGATTCTATATAAACATAGAAATACATGGACTGCAGCAGGGTAGAATTAGCTGGTCTTTCATGGTGCATTTTACATACAACCTGCATATGGTACCAGGGTGGAAGTGGATTTAATGATGTGTTGCATTAACAACAAAAAAGTGTCAGAATAAACTCATGGAACAATGCTCATTTCATCTGCCATGGCTCCAGTAACATTTTAGATGATATGATGATATTCACCACGTTAATGCAACACCAGAGAATTCTTACTGTCCTGCTTTGAAATCCATATGTAGGTGACACCAGACATGAGCAATGCAAAGATCCCATTTCTAGGTACAGGTCAATATTAATACTTTGTTAAAGCTGGGGAAGATGTGGATTATACTGTTCTAGATGTTATGCACATAATGCAGAAAAGTATCAAAGCCTGAAATGATAGAAAATGATGTGTAAAACGCAGGACATGGCAAATAGATCTAATCCAGAAATTTGGTACAGTAAGTTTATGTTTACTTTCAAAAGTATTTAATTGGTGAGATTTTGAGCACAGCATTTCCTGTGCTGATTTAATCTTCTATTGCACTTTGCTTTATCTTTTTTTATGTTTCTCTGTGTGTTTCCAACAAAACCTCAGATTAGGAAGAAAATACAAAATGTGTTTTGTAACAACAGAAATTCTCCTGCAGAATCATTGTGATTGATAATGATACATTATATAATTATATAATTATTCAATAATATTTAAAAATATGTTATCCAGTTTTATTTAATTATTCCTTTTCTCACAACTAAACGTATTTTCTAAGAAAATTTATGATCGGAATTAAATTGAGAACCATTCAGATTATCCTTATTTGGGATGTATTAATTGCCAAATTAGTATGGAGATGGAGAAGGTGTCTCACTGTTTAGTCTATCAAGGGGTATGTAAAGAGGAAAAAAATTTCTACTCTGTAAATGACGACTAGGGAGAAAGGCAAGAAAAATCATCGACAGGTACAATAGCTGTTTTTGTGAAATCGAAGTTGACTGTGAATCAGTTGAGGTGGGAATTAGAGGCTGTTCTTAATCTTTGGTTAAGGTAGGCTCTGAAAGAGAACTCAAACTGCACTGAAAAACTGCTTGTTAAAACAGGAGTAGGAAGCAGCTTTTTTCTGTCATGCGTCTGTGGTTTTGTTATAATAGAAGTGGCACTGAACACAATAGAACCTCTGCAATATTGTGACAGCTTTTTAGAAAGAAATAGTTCGTCCATACTGCAGACTTACCTTACTCTTGTTAGTCTGTAAAAATAACTTTGGTACTCTGAGACAAACTTTGTTTTCTTTTTTCCCATTTTCCCCCTTTTTCCCCTCTCCATATACCTGATTATTTTCTCGGTATTTGTTGCATGTGATTGCAAATGACAATTTTTGGTATAAATTCCAAACTGACAGTAAAATCAGGAATGCAAATATGCCTCCTAATGCAACATTTTGAACTAAAGAATAGAAAAAAATGAGAACTAATTTGGTTCTTAATAATTGTCACACTGCAATAATGGTATCTGCTCATTCAACACCATTTATTGTTAAAAAGCATTCAGTGCAGTCTATCAAAAAATTACTAAAATTACTAGAGCAGTGAGTTTAATAAAGTTCTATTTTGTGGCAAATCCAATAGGCACAAATACTTTAAAGTTTTTTATTTAATTTGTTTTATTTAAAGGTATGTATTGTTGTAGAGTGGCATTAATCTGCAGCTATAATTCTTTCTTGTGTCTCAGTTGGTAATTGACATAGACCAATGTGAAAAATAAGGTAAGCTATTAATAACTCAGTAAAAGTCTCTATTGTCAAACAAGGATTTGAAATTTTATACTGCTGTGCATTTAGAGGTAATATCTAATTGCAGAGTAATAAAAATGCAATATATGTGAATGGGTATATTTTCATTTATTATCAAACTTGTGGTGAAGGGGTAATAAACAAATTAGAATTTTTGATGTAAGTTGGAAGCAAGTGGGTTTAAGGCGCTCCTGCTTTTAAAAAAGGCCAGAGCTTTTCATTTCTCACAGGTCAGATTAGAGGAAGAAGCACGGAGTGTGTTTTGTGGGATGGATGTAATTTTTAGTGACAACTGTGTGTTGGCAGTGAGGGGTGAGATACGGGCAGCTCTGAGATGCAGCCGTGCTGAGGCACGGGTTCAGTGGTGTATCGGCGTGTGTGTCTCAGTCCCCGTGTGCACAGGGCTGCCCCCCTGGCGGTGCGGGCTGGGCAGGAGGGTCCTCACGCCAAATCCTTCATGGCAGAGGTCCCAGTGCAGTGGAGAGGGAGGCAAGCCCTGTGGCACGGCCACAGCGGCAGCCGCTGGGTGCTGCATGCAGGGCAGCGTGCCAGCACAGGGGCTCTCCAGGAAGAAATAGCCCAGCAGATGTCTTTTTTTTTGTTCTCCCTTCACTGAATATCATTTTTAATCATCTCTAATAATGCATTTGTCTGCTCGTGTTTGGGAACTCTGCTTTCTGGTACCCATAAGTGAATGCCTCTTGGCCCGATGCATTGAAAAGTTGAGCTGTGGTTTCCAGATGTGTGTTCACGTCTTTAACAAAGGTTTTCTTTTTTGTTTGGCGCAGGGCCGTATCTGCAGAAAAGCTGGCAAATCAAAAAAGTCATTCAGTCGAAAGGAAGCTGAAGCAACATTTAAGAGTTTGGTGAAGACCCATGAAAAATATGGGTGGGTCACCCCGCCGGTCTCTGATGGCTGATGTTAGCAACCCGCACTTGACAAAAATGCTGAAAAAAAGTACTGTGACATCTCCTCAGTGCTGTACACCGCCCATCCTTTTCTACTTCAGCTTCAGTTACATACCATGAATGTCAAGGAGACATCTAAGTTATTTATGAACAGATGTGTTTACAGAGGGAGAGAAAAAAATGCTGTATAGGATTATGTTTCAAGACTGGAGAATGGTCATCATTGAAGTCACTTGAGCGGATGCTGAGATTGCGTCATTTACCCCCATACAGCCCACATTGTCTTCAGCTTCTTTCCATGACAGCAGCACCAAACAGCAGTACTGGAAAGTCTATCCATTACTGCTCAGTTCATTTAAATGTAAATGAAACAGTTAATATTTAATAGGGAAAGCAGTGCATTGCAGGTACATGTTTGCTGTGCTGTTTATCTTTGTCTCCTAGCAGGTCAACATAACTTGAAGATTTGTCTTTATGTGGAACTGTGGTCTGCTGTGACTAAATTTAGACCTCATTTGTGCTCTATATATGACCTTTAATTCATAAATGAAGCCAGAATTAAAATGCTGAACAGTCCTAGTGTTGAAAAATTATTAAGTGGAATCACCCAACCGATTACAATGTGCTCTCTGTGCTGATATTGTGATGTGCTGTTCAGAAATAAACCAGTGCAGTTAGCTGAAGGTTAGGTGGCTTTTTCAAACACATCCACACCAGGGCTCGAAGGGGTTGGTTGGTGGTAGCAGAACAATTATTACCCTGCTGGTACCTTCTGCAGTAGCATGTGGCCTGTCAGTTCTACAAAACAGCAAAACAAATGAATGGAAATGGACAAAGCAACCTTAAAATTTAATTTTGAAATGGTATGCCAGTAACAGAGTAAAAATTTTTGAGTCAAATGGAACATGGTTTGTAAGATGATTTGCATGACTGGAATTTTTTATTTTCACTCAATAGACATTGTATGTACTTAGAGCCCAGTATCTGAGAAAACCCACTGATGTATATAAATGTCCTATTATTTAATCATTAAAATTTAAGTTTTCTGGTAAACAAATTGAAAAAACCCCCAACTTTCTAAGGAACTCCATAAAAGCTGAAGGTAATGTTAAGAATGGTATAGAAAAGTATTAAAAAATGTGGATTCCGAATGGAAAATCGTATTGGATACGTGCTGAATAAAATCACCAGTATCATTTCTGTTGCCTCAGGAATTCAATCATTTTGGCCAGCTTTTATATTCGAAGTAACAGGTTGCTAGTTTTGAGATTCCAAGCACCATATAGATGCATCTGCTGTGATATTTTAATTGAAACTAGGACAGTATTGATTGTGAAGCTGATTTGGAGGGGAAAAGCTGCATGTGTTTGGAAACACTTTCCCTTGTATGGCTAACACAAGAACAAATCAAAATGGTTGACCAGTTTCTGTTTGTATTACAGCAACAGTGGAGACTATACAGAGAGTTTGGGGGTCTGGAGTTTGGTTTAAAATTACGGACAGCATAGAAGAACAAAAGAGTTGCGATGGACGATGGAGTTCAAACACAAGCGAAGAAACAGCAGAGCAGATATTTTTGCAGTACTGTTGCAGAAACACTGCTCAGTTAACCTACCAATGCTTTGTCAGCTAGATACAGAGAAAAATAATCAAAGCCTTCACCGGAATGAATATGCAGGTCAGAGCCACTAAGTTCTGTGGACACACCTGGTTTCTTGCACTTCTGATCTTCATCAGTAGTCTCTGCTCATTCTCCTCTGATCATTTGTGGTACCCACCTGGTGTGCTTTCACTCAGTTATAAAGGGAAATACTTTGAACCACAAATTTGCCCAGATCTTGCTGTCATTTATCTCACCCTGCTTTATACTGGGAGACAATGCTATAATCAGTGTGTATAGATATATATATTTTTTTTTTCCCTCAAACTGCCTATCAGTTCTGTGCATTCAGCAGCAGAATGTGTCTTTTGAGTGAGGAATAACATTTCAAATAATTTACTTACTCAATTTTTATAACGTTATTTTTCTATCCTTTATGAAAGAGGAAACTAGTATGTTTAGTTAAGCATCAAATAATTTGCAATGCCTAGTGTGACTCCCTGAGAACATAGAGAGTGATCTATCACTGGAAAGCATAAGGTTTGTTATTTCCCTTTGGAAAAGCTCTTCTCTCATCAGCACAGGAAAATTATGTTAAAAACAGCATGAAGGTGTGGTAAGTCTTTGGGGGTGATTATTTCTTTTTTGCTGTTTTTTAACCTGTCTCTTTTTTCTGTCAGTGGGTTATTTTAAATCTTCCTGAGAACCATATCTTTAATATTTAATTAAAGGGTTAGCTAAAAGGAACGTAGTGGGTGGATTGCTACCACTTCCCTCAAACCTACTTATTATGTGTCTTCTTAAGTGTGCTTTAAATAGTTAGAGCAAACATCATTGCTAAAAATCACAGTTACTTTCGGGCTGTAGGAGGTTCTCTGCATCACTCAGCGTCTTGGAGCAGTAGGAGAGGCAAATCAAAAAATCTGGAGTGCTTTGAAGCTGTAGCAGAAGGGGAGCAGAGCGCGTGTGATGATAAGCTGCAGTAACAAATCGTGCAAGGAAGAAAGAAGGCAAAGTACACTGCATGAACTAGGGCAGGATGAAGTTCCTGCTGCACCAAAAATAATACTGCTCTTATTGAAAAGACGATGGCTTATGGCAGGAGCAGCCTGTGCTGGGGGGGATGCAGGAAAAAGGGGACAGCAGAGAGTGCAGAAGCATTGTGCTTCTCAGAAGGGAGGGAGGGAGATGGCTAGGAATGTGGCTAATTAAGAGATCTATAAAGAGAGTTGATCTATTTTAGGGAAAATTAGTTCATGGTTTTTTGTCTAATTGTATGCTAGGCAAGTTCTACTTTCTCTGCAACAGACAAGCCTTAAAAAAAAGTGAAGGAGAAAACTGGGAAAGGAGAGGTGTGTGAGAGGAAGGAAGACAGGAAGACCACAGAGAGAGAAGTATGGGCTGGAGAGGGTATAACTGGGCAGGAAAAACACAGGATAAAAAAAGCCTGATGAGAGAAGGGTATAAAATGGGATCAAAGAGAACAGCACAGCACCAGAAAAAGCAGTTTAGGTAGGACCTACTGCAGAAGCTGATTGCAGAGCTGCTCCAGGTGCCTTTCTGTTGAGGGAGACACAGTAAAAAAGATCCTAAAATGTCCTTTTTGTTTGTATCCCAGAAAGTGAGAAGTACTTCCTCCTTGTTCTGTCCTCCTTCTGGCAGCTGAGAAGAAGGATGCGAGGATTTGGAGCTGTGGTGTGGAACTCAAATCAGGCCATCACCTCACTTCTGTGACTGAGAAATAAAGCCAAGTGTCATTCCCAGATCCTAAATTCAAGGAGACCAAAATGAAAACAGATTGGACAGTCATCTGCTCCGTCAAAGTTCCTCAATATTGGAGAAGTGGGAGGATTTTTTTTTTTTGCAGACAGTAAACCTCAATATTCCCCATTTATCCAATCAGGAATTTCTTTAGGACTTCTTGTAAAATTAGCAGTCAGCACAGGTCCTCCAGCTCTCATTAGACCATTTTTATCAGGAACGCTATTTTCCATCTGCTGTCCCCAGAACAGTTCATTAATTTGAAACTAGCATCTGGGGAGGTGTGAAGCTGTATTGGGAACTTACTTACTTTCATGCTTCTTTAGAATATATCCTTTTGGAGGACCTTTGAGTCTGAAAAAAGCTACTTGACTGGATACAGGCATTGAACAAAGAAAGCTTATGATAAAGGAAGAAAATTGTCTCTGAATACCTAAATGCTGAAAGATTTCCACAAAGAACAGAACTGATGATTTATGTGGGGATATATTTCTGTGTCATTAGAAATTGGTCCTTAAAGTTCAACAATCAAAAACTCAGCAGTCAAAAACCTCTTGGACTTGCATTGTTTTCTCTCCCAAACAGAGTGTGTCTCCTTCATTCCAGCCTAAACTTCAGTCCTGAGCCCAGATCATGGGTATGATCTGTTTATTTGGTGCTATGATGTTGAATTATATTTTAAAACAGGCTTGGTTCATTATCCTTGTCCAAAGCAGTATGTAAGATCCTAAACCAAAGGGTTTTGCATAAATACCTGGATTGGGACAAAGCCTTTCTAGTATAACAAATACATGTGATATGACAATGTAATATATATACACTTTTAGAAAACTCCTTTAGAAAGACATTCAGAGTCAAACTGCCAGCCAGTGACAGCTGTGATGGCCACTTTCCATTCCACAGGAACTTGCAATAGACATAAATATATTCTTGATAGTCTGACTGTAAAGAGAAAAATATCGTAGAACTAAATAGCTTTGGGATTTAAATCCCAAAGATTTTGGGTTTTCTTCACCACATTTCAATTTTTTTTTTCCTCAGATTTTCAGGCACACATGGAGCCACAGTGTCTTCATTTTACACTGGCAGTATGTCCAGCATGGTTATTTATGTGACTCCAGTGAGATGGTCTATTACGAACACACTTCTTGTTGAAGTTTTTAGAGGATAAGTGTCTTCCAGCTGAATGCCTGGGTGTGGAGCTTGGTGGACGTACTGTGGATTTACTTGTTAGTGTTACGCAGACAGATGTGATGCATAGGTTTCCCAAAGCTCAGCTGAAATTACATGGGGAAGCATCTTCAGAGATTCAGTGTGAAAAGTTTGTCTCTTCCATGCAGCGGGTAACTTATGGTGAAGAAGTTTCTTCTCAAACTGTACTATGATCTATATAATAGGATGCAGTGGGCCAACCTGCTGGTACAATATGATTTGCCAGTTATGTTTTTCCTCCATGACAAGCACCAACCTGTATTAAATAGTCTGCTACAGACATCACATTTCAGAAGATGATGATCAGTAGTGATGCTGAAGTAAAACTCCTGGATGTGTACCTCCTCCAGCCTTCCCAGTGCATTCCTGAGGGCAAGATTCAGCCCTGATCTAAGTGAAGGAGAGAGACAGAGAGGGCTGTGCACATGCACTGAGAGCATGCACTGCCCTGCAAAGTGCCAGCTGTGTGAGGATGTGGGCAACAAGCCTTTGGGTTTACCTAGGCAATGTGCATCCTGTCTTGTTTTCAAATACTGACCGTGCAAATGCTTTCCAAACGTGCATATTATTGGATTAAATCAAGGGGTTCAATATACCTCTGACCTGAGTTCCTGTTTGCAGAGCAGATGGGTTACTAAATACGCACTGTGGGTTTTCGTGTAAGTTAGCAACACATTTAGTTTTTCTTCGCTGTCTCTGAAGAATAAAGTATCTGTCAAACTAGGTCTGAGGACAAGTAGGTTAGAAGCGCATCACCTGCTATTATCAGAACAGTTGGACTGGAGAGGTGGTTTCATCCTTACATCAGAGGATAGAGATGAGGTACTGCAGTGAGAGCCACCAGAAGGTCATTGCATGAAGTTATGAAGAGAACCTGCCTCTGTTGTGTGTATGTATGTGTCCCCTATTACTGACTACTTAATTGCATCCTCTTAAATGTACATTGCTCTGCTTTGTAAATGTTGCTGCCTTTATATAATTTCAAAGTTTTACTGATATGCTAAGGAGACACTGAACAAGTCATGTATAGTTACATTTAAAGCCCTTATTTCAATCTGGAAACATGCAAATGCCATGCTGACACCTGTCAGATTTCACCAGCAGCTTCCTCATGGACAAATCAGTGATGATGGTAGTTCAAACAAAAATAGAAACTCCATAATTTGGATGTTTGACTTAGTCTTTTCCCTGATTGCTTTGTCTTTTGGTTTGACTGACTACAGACAAGAACGTCAAGCTCACAGCAGTGAAACTGTCATAGCTTTGTTTATTTATAACAGTTCCTTTTGTTCATGCTGCTAAATAAGGTGGCAATAAGTATTCATTGCAGTTGTGTTTCACCAAACGGGAATTCAGAGATAACTCCTCACACTCTGAAAGCTTTGCATTTTAAACTTAGCATTTGCCACCACACATAGCATTCATGATCTTTTGCTGTCAAATATTCGTATTCTTATATTATTTTCTTATTCAGTGACCTGTGTTTCAAATGATTTCTGTTTCACTAACAGGGATATGTAAAGTATGTTTCAGGTCCTCTTGGCAAAATCAGTGAAATGTAACTGAACCAAACCTAGTTGCCTGGGTGATTTAAAGGAGTTTTCCACTTGCCATTTGCATCGAGATCCACAGACTTTTACTAAATATTCCCTTTCTGAAGTTCGTCAACAAAAATCAGCACAAAATCCATGCTGACATGGTTCAGCGTGTGTCTTGGGATGAAAACAAACCACCCTTATGAGAAATTTAAACCATTTCTTCATATATGCCAGCATCATTTGGTTCTGAAAATGCATGGGAACAATACAAACACAGGTAATGCCTTATACTGGATGAGGTTTTTATTATTTAATTATTGCATAAATGGGCTTTTATAATGTATTAGTGGAATTTTATGATAATCCCACCAAATTGGGAGGGGTGATTGGTATCCTGGAAGGTAGGGCTCACATTCAGAGGGACCTGGAGAAGCTGAAGGAATGGGCCAACAGGAACTTCATAAGGTTTGACAGTGACAGGCATTAGACCCGTACTTGGAGCCAATTCCCCAGTGCAGGATGGGGCTGTCTGGAAGCTCTGCAGGAAAGGACTTGGAGGCCTGGGAGAGCACTCACTGGCAATGGCATTGCATGATTCTTTTACTCTATTCTTCTGGCATCTGGAGAACTGTGTCCAGTTTTGGCCCCCCAGAACATAGCCCTTTTTGACAAATTGGAGGGGCACTGAGAGGGTTCAGGGTCTGGAGCCTGTCATGTGCAGGAAGATGCTGAGAGCAGCTCCTGCTTAGCCTGGAAAGAGAAGGCTGAGAGGGGGCTAACAGCAGTCTCCCACTAAAGGGATTACAGAAAAGATGGATGAAGCCATACACTCCTCTAAGGTTAACAGCCAAAGAGCAAGAGGCAGCAGACACAAGCTGCAGGAAGCAAGGTCCCAGCTGGATGAAGGGAAAAATCTCCTCCAGGCAAGCAAGGAAAAAGTCACTAGAGTATGTTGCCCAGAAGTAATGGAATCTCCACTGTGTAGATTCTTGGGATACAGCTTGATAATGCCCTGAGTAACCTGATCCAGCTTTGAAGTCAATCCTGCCTGAAGCAGGAGGTTTGCCTGGAGATCTCCATAGGTCATTTTCAAACTAAATGTTTCTATTATTCTGTTATATGTATTATAAATTTTGCTATTCAGAGGTATTGAGGAAACAAACTTTACAGCCAAAAATATGCCTCATTCATAAAGCTGCTTAACCTCCAGGAAGGGCCAACTGATCATGACTCCATACTTAGTGTAAAGTATCCCCTTCCAAGCAACCCCTGCTTGTAACTTCACTGTGTGGATGTCGGTGTATGAAGTTGTGCAAACACCTGTTGAAGGTGTCACTAATTAGCATATCCCCACTAAAATTCTTGCATACTTACACCAGCTGCCACTCCACTGTTACAAATATTTTCCACTTAAATAGGTGTTTTGAGAGAACTTTTACTTCTGCTTTCCCTGAAGAACTTTAAGCTTAACAGGTTTGTCATGTTGGCTGCATGTTTCCCTGTAATGCAAGATTGAAAAATACTTCCCTCAGTAGAGAGAAAAGGAAGGAAACCATTAAAACAAGCCTGGAGCTTACAGAGGGCATCTTCTGCAAGAAAGATCTCTAAATTATGGAAAGCAATTTACTGCAAGTGAAGTTGTCTCATATTGCAGGGATTTCATAATTGCTAAGGTGAGCTGTCCTTGAGTTCTTAGGGCCAAAGCTCCTGTTCTCAATCTTGCCCTGGTTTTACCTCCTCTAAACATTCCACAAATTAACATCTGAGGGGAAAAGGATTGTGGTGGCATTTTTGAGAAGGACTTTCCCCTGCAGTACGTCACAGTACAGTTCTTCTGCTCTGCATTTGATGTCCACATACTGCTGCACAACAGATCCCAATTTGGTCAATACAGAACTTCCCCTGTCCACCTTGTAGGGTCAAAGACTTTATAGGCAGTGTGAGGACCTGAATTTGCCTTTCCTTACCTGCTCCCTGGTATGCTTTATATCAATGCACCGGAATAGGAAAGCCTTCTGTGATTGCACTTATTTTGACCCCGTTTCTGAGATAAAGTTGTGTTGTCAAGTACCGCTCCCTCACAAGGGCAGTCAGAGCACTTGGAAAAACAAAGGAATGGAACAAAGGGCTCATGTATTCCAAGTGAGTAGCCCTAGAGCACAGCTGGTAACATTGCCACAGTGAATAGTGCTGTGATTCAGCTCCCTTATCCTCTTCGTAGTGCGAAATGGAGTCTTACTGGAAGTGTCGTCAGTTTGAATGTTAAGCATTGCAAGAGCAATTTTGCTGCTCTCAGCGAGCAATAGTGGTACCTGGCCTTCACAGGGGTCGTGCAAATAAGGTGTATTTGTGTTGAGTTGCCTCTCCCCTTTCCTCCATCACTAAGCAAAAAAAATCTGACCCTCATCCTGACCTTCTGAACAGTTACTCTATAGGCACTCAGTTATTCCTGATGTATTTTTAATTTTTATATGTATTTTTATATTTAAGTATGTGTGCATATATAATATATATTAAAATATTATATATACACACACACATGTACATATATACAGGGGAAACTTGGACCCAAATCAAGACTAAGGCTGAAGCAGACTTTTCTGGTATTCTTTCCACCATAACATCCATAAGGTTTCCAAAAGCTGGAGCACAACTACATAAACATCTTCTGCAGGACTTGGGGTATAAATAACAACTTTATCTCAAGGCCATTTCTGCTCTTCCTTCTGTACTGGTAGTAATAAATTTAAAGGTCCCTGCCCATTGGAAATGACCTGAAGAGTCCAAGTATTTCTTGACGTGAATTTCACTGACAGGTGACACGATCCATTCATTCCTAGTTGGAGCTATCTACAATTCATGCACCAGCTCTGAGAAAGTGACAGCTGGATGCTGCCCCTAATACCCATGGTAAAGTCTTCATGGGAAAAGCATAAATGTAACTAGGCAAACCAGGGTATGAGTGGCAAGGATCCACCATGGCAAAGTGTCAAAGGAGGAGTCAAAAACAGTCTCCACCAGTACCCCTGCTGACTGTGTTCCTGGAAGAGCTTTGGAAGGAAAAGAAACAGAAGTTATTGCAGCCTCCTGAAGGAGAAGGTTCCGTTTATGCTGTTGATTTCTTATGAAATCTTCTTTTTACGGAGAAGAACATTAATTCCTGCTGGGAAACAAAGCCAAACAGGGATGGATGAGAAGTGAAAGGTTGCCAAGAAATTTGAGAGACTACCAGAAAATTCTTTTTTATACCTCTTTCTCCTTTACATTACATGACTTTACATGCCTGTTCAAGTTAAATATGCTTTTCCACCTTCCCAGTGTTTTTCCAAGTGATTTGAAGTACATGTGGATCATACCAAAGGGGTCTTGTCACTGACACCATCATGGGCCAGTAAATGTAAAAGTGCAAGTGCTGGTAGGAGGGAGAGCACTCACAAATGTTACTTACATCCTCAGGTGCCAGGCAACTGTAACTGCAGAGCAATACTTGATGTGTTTTTAGGTAAGCTTTGTGCAATGTACCACCTGGCATGAGAGTGGGAAGTTGTCATTAACAAGTAAATTGAAGTGTTTGAAGTGTGTGTTTGGCTTAGTGACCACAAATAAACATACTGCAGCCTTTGTGTGGTTTAAAGTTATGATCTGCTGGATCAGGGCAATAGTGGAGAGCTAATATATAAATCTGAGAGTAGACAGCCCCGGTTTACAGCAAGGTCATCTCATATCTGTCACTGAAATGAATTTCAATAAATAGATTCTCTCTTCAAAACACTTTTTCAAGTGATCTGAGTTTTGCCATGTGACATGTAACAAGAGCTCTAATGTAATAGAGAAACTGAAGCAGCATTTTGTTTCTCAATACCTACATCGCTTTGTCCTTTAATGCTGATGTTGTTAAACAAATGATGAAAGCTTAAGAATACTCATTAACTCCTGAAAGTAAACAGCTGGCATATCCAGCTTAAACTACATGGGCAAAGCACCAAAGGGTTTTTAAACATTTGGCCAGATTTTTCTCTGCATAAGTAGAAACTAGTAAAAGGATAGGACCTCCCTGTTTCCAATTAAAAAAAAAAATGTCTTCAAAGGATTCTTAGGAATGTCCTTAACTTCTTAAGGAGGAGAGGTTCACACTAAGGGCAAACAGTCTATTTTAAACAGACCTGGCTGCCACTGTGCATTGCTTCCAGCTCCACAGACCTGTCCTGCCCCTGGTTCCCTGACAGACTGCCAAATCAGGAATACCATTGCTCAGTAGACGACAACACGGGCAAAGTTTAGTCAACATCTGTGACGTAAAGAGATTATCCTCTGTGATTCAAATAACTAGTCAAAATGTAATACTTTGTAGTCAACTATTTCAATTAAATTAAATTCTTTCAATCCAGAAGAGAAGCATTTAGGTATCTTCTTTAACTGAATTATCTGCTGGTGCCTAAGGATAAATCTGCCAGATTCCTTGTGGTGAGGTAGAAGTGGAGGGAGGAGAATAGGTCAGGGCAAGGGGAGAGGAAAGGAAAGCAAAGTTAACATCTAGCAACCTGCAAAGATGTTACCAAGCTAGCCAAAGGGAGCAAATTCAGAGGATCAGCTACAAGAAAACGAATTCAGCCAAAACAGACAACCCCCCTCATGTCACTCCTTCTGTACTCTCACTTTTTGTCACTCTATCAGTAAGGCAAACATCCATAAAACGGACACATACAATTAAATCTTGGTTCCTAGGAAATACCTTGCCCTCCATTCATGCATCAGTTCCTTCCTTCCTGAGCAAGGTAACATTTTACATTGAACCTGAGAAATCACTCAAAAGGAAGTTTCAGCTTTTCAGAGACAGTGATAATTAAAGCAAACAAAGAAACAAACAAACAACACCCCATCCATTTTATCAACACTAGTCAGAAGCATGCTTTTTACTCAAATAAAAATAACCCTTAACTTAGTGTAAAGGGACCCAGCCATTTCAGAAAGTGGAAAGCGGCCTTGTGGAAATCAGTAAGAGTCAATGTCAACTTCAGTGTGATCCGTGTGTCATTCGGAGGATGTGATGGCTTCTCCAGGTTCTTCTGGATGCCACAGCACTGGGTGTTGCATTGAAGGATGCCAGAAGGCACCAGCACTACCTCAGAGCTGTGCATACCCTTAGGGAGCAACTGAAAAGGATGGTAATCATGGAATCATAGAATGGTGTGGGTTAGAAGGGACCTTTAAAGGTCGGCTAGTCTAAGCCTCTGCAATGAGCAGGGTCATCTTCAACTTGATCAGGTTACTCAAAGTCCAATTCGACCTTCAGTGTTTCCAGAGATAGGGCATCCACAGGTTCTCTGGGAAACCTGTGCCAGTGTTTCACCACCCTCATCATAAAAAAAATTTCTTCCTTATATCTGGTCTGAATCAACCCTCTTTCAGTTTGAAGCCATTCCCCCATGTTCTATCATTTCACACTCTTATGAAGTCCCTCTCCAGCTCTCTTGTTGGTCCCCTTCAGGTACTGGAAAGCTGCTCTAAGTTCTCCCTGGAGTGTCCTCCTCTCCAGGCTGAACAACCCCAAGTCTCTCCGCTTTTCCTCCCACAAGAGGTTCGCCAGCCCTCTGATCATGTTGGGACTCTCTCCAACAGGTCCACAACTTTCTTGTGCTGAGGACCCCAGAGCTGGATGCAGCACTCCAGGTGGGGTCTCACAAGAGCAGAGTAGAGGGGCAGAATCCCCTCCCTTGCCCTGCTGGACACCCTGCTTTTGGTGCAGCCCAGGACACAGTTGGCTTTCTGGGCTGTGAGTGCAGATTGATGGGTCATGTCCAGCTTTACATTGATCAAATCCTCTGTTTACAGTTAGAGCTTTGATTTTATCTATTACTCCACCTGCTCAAAGCTGACCAAAACAGAACATTAGTTTTCATATTGTTATATGTGGGGCAGCTTTGGCTAGTTGGTAACTTTATTGCCAGGATATTTGAAGACTCAGAACATATAGGCTTTTCCTGAAGAATGCCTGACAATATTTATATTTTATATCTCATAATCTTTCAATATTACTTGCAAATTACAGTCTGTGTTCATGATGTGCAATAAAACGAGCTGGGTTATGTTGTGCTAGGCAAGATTTGAAACAAGCATCTGGTTTGTATTTTTGATACAATACAGAAATGTTGAGATCAGTACAAATTAATTGTCCATCCAGATGAGAAAGTCATTTAATTCTGTAATCTGATGGCTCAGAGTGGAGAGTCAGAATCTTGTCCTGGGGATCAGAATGATTCAGGCTGGAATGGAGATGATCTCATTCAGCCCCTTGCTCCAAAAAAGACCAATTGGGACATTAGATCATATTGTTCAGGGCTTTGTCTGCCTAAATCTCAAATATCTCATAAGGTAGACACCTCATCACCTCTCTGCTCCAGTGCTTAGTCACCCTCTGGGGGTTTCACCCTTTTTTCGTGTCCAATTGGAAGCGTGGCTGCTGGCTCTCGGATTCTTTCACAAGAACCTCTGAGAGGGGCCTGCATTTGTGGGAAGCAAATACAACCAGTTCAAAAAGAGAGAAAAGAATTGTTACATTTTCCCCATTAGTGTCTCAAGGTGACATCTTTTGAGTGTTTTACCCTCCTGGAATCATCCAAGAAGTAGAGGTCTCCCATGAGCTGCCTACAGCAGCACCCAGATCTCACCACCACTTAGTGTCCATCTAAAATTCCAGTGTTTGAAGAGTTTTATCTTTTTCATCCAGTTCTCTTTCCTTTGTATTGACTGTGGAAGGACATTTGTCATGGTATCCTCCATTTCCTTGCCTCTCATTAGGCTCTTCCTTGTTCAGCTTGCCTTGTAATAGTCTCAGGTTTTTAACTAAAACAATAGCCTTGTAGTCTCCACAAATTTTGTCAATTCCCTGTTCACATTCCCATTCCAACTGTCCAAGTATTTAATATGCTGCACAGATCAATGGTTGAAGCTTAATGTTTTTAAACATTTTGACGTTTCTAATCTCTTGCCACCCTGAAAATTGATTTCTCTGTCCTACTCTGTTTGCTCTATCATGGTCAGATTTGTAGCCATAAGAAGATTCTGCATTTTTATAGCTGCTAAGAAAGCACTTCCTCCAAAGTTTTTGAAAGATTAATTACATTATGTTGTCCTTTTTCTCTTTTTTTTAATTTTTTTTTTATTTATTTTTTATTTCAGATGATCAGTTAATCCTACTTGCCAGTGGCAGGCATAAGGTTTACCGGCTTTTGATTCTGAAGATCACTCAGAAAGCTTTTTTTTTTTTAAACTGAAAAAAAAGGTAACCAGAACAAAACAGACACTCAGCATTGTGTCTCTTCAACCCTCTAACACAAAATCAGGATTCAGTGAGAAATTAATTTTAATATGTTACAGATAATATTAATTATGTAATATTATTTATATAAATAGACTGTACAATGCAATATTATACATGTATTTTATACAATTTATAATGTAAACAGGAAAACTGTTTACATTGTCTATATAATAAACCATAACAATTCAAAAAGGCTTCAGGGTGGCCTAATTGTGGCCTTCCAGTACATGAAGGGAGCCTACATGAAAGATGGAGGGCAGGACAGGGTGACATGGCTTCAAACTGAAAGACAGGTTAGGTTTAGGTTAGATATTAGGAAGAAATTCTTTACTGTTCCAGGCACTTGAACAGGTTACTCAGAGAAGCTGTGGATCCCCATCCCTGGAAATGTTCGAGGCCAGGCTGGATGGGGCTCTGAGCAACCTGGTCTAGTGAAGGTGTACCTGTCCATGGCAGGAGGACTGGAACGAGATGGTCTTTGGGTCCCTTCCAGCCCAGACCATTCCATGACTCTATGAAATAATACATAACATGTTATTATGCAATTTAATAGTCCATAATATATCAACATATGCATATTTTATATGATCTCCATTATATAAATGTATAACAACATACGTATAGAGCACATAGTGAATGTAATATAATTTATAATAAAAAATACATATAACTTACCAATATTCAGTAAAATTTAAAAATAATAAAGTATAAAGTAAACATTTAACATAAATCTAAACTTATGAAAAAAGTAATCTGAGTATGTATACTTAATGAACATTGAACATAGGGTATGTATTAATAATTTACCATGTGTTATATACTATAACGTCACTTCGCTTGCAGCCCTTCGGTGTCAGGCTTATGTGTCTTCCAAACTCTTGAACACAAACCAACTGGGCCTAATCTTCTATGTGCCATTTTGGTTTGGTACCTACTATTTCGTTCTCCAGTTTGTTCTGGTACTTCCCATCCTCGCAAGACTTCGTCACCATTCCCAAGCCCAGAACTGGCGTGTCTTCAATATTGCCTGCAGGGGCAGTTGCTGCTAAGAACCAGCATCGCTTGCTAGCAATGGCCTTAATTGCTCCCTTCAAGCACTAGAGAGAGCTGCTCTTGCGTGGACACATTTCCCTCAGGAGCTGGAACCAGTAAGTGCATCAGTGCTTAATCATGTTGCTCACTCCTGGAAAGCTGCAGTTCCAGTGCTGTGCATACACACAATGCCCCAGGGACATCTTTTCCTTTTAACACTGGATATTTGACATTCAAAATCCTTTCAACATCCTGCTCACACACAGCCAGCTGCAATATCTTAATTTGCTTTTTATTTCAAATGTTGCAGGATTTCTCTGCCTCTCAGCAGTCTTTCCCAGCTTCCCAAGTTTCTCCTAGTGCTTATCCTTTGCCCTCCCACTTTCCAACGCATTCATCCCTTCTCTCTAAAGCTTCCCCTGCCTCATAGCCTCCCCAAGGGCTTGTTGCTCATTTCACTTCTCTGCTAGGAAGCACAGAGCCCTTTGTGAATGGATGCAACCTTACAGGAAGAAGCAGGCATGCAGCATTTAAGAGCATATCCACAACCAGGCCCCACGAGCTTTTCCCCTGTGCCAGGAAAGCACTGCAGGGGCACAGCACTTACTGGAAGGAGTGGCTTTTATTTGGCAATTGCAATGGTTCTGCTTGCCTACCTTTGAGGAAGTATTACTCAAGCACATTGTTCTCAACATCCTGGGCTCCAATAGACCCACCCTAACATCCTTCAGGGGTGCAAGGAGACAGAGGCTTTCAACAGTTTATTGAACAAGGTCATCTCCTCCCAAAGAACACTGACATAATGAGAGTTTGTGAAGCTGCATTTGCTTTGGCTTCTTCTGACATGCTGTCTCTGGGTGTCCTTTACCTGTGCCAAACATGAAAGCAATTTGTTGCTGGTAGCACACATCTTCCAGGCCTAAGGGGTGAGCAGCTCTAGAGCCAGAACCAGTATTTCTGTTGGTGATCTTTGAGCCAGGTCAGGAGTCTGGAGGCAAATATAGTGATTCCCAGTAATCATGATAGATTCATTAGATTTCTGTTCTCAGATCTTGCTTAGAAACAATAGTTGGCATCTTTGCTTGGTGCAACCAGCCATAAACTCACGTGTTGTTCTTACCAGCTGTTCGGGAGTTTTTATAATCTTCTTTTTATGATTAGCATCTGCTGCTCATTCTTCCACAGTGAAGCTCCTCCATTGGCAGTTTCAGCAGTTAGTCTGAGAAAAGTTATCGTCCGTATACATCCCTCTACATTCCCTCTGTAAATCAATGGTAATTTGTTGGTAATTACTCATTTCCTATTGAGACTTCTCTGTAGTCCCATGGACTGTCATTTTTCTTTTTTGTGTGTTAAACACATATACTGTATTTCAGGATAATACAGTACTTCAGTACAGCTGTATAAAGCGTTACTCCATGCAACACTCCAGGTTTGGAGCAGAGTGGCTGGAAAGTGGCCCAGTGAAAAAGGACGTGGGGGTGTTGATCAACAGCTGCCTGAACATGAGCCAGCAGTGTGCCCAGGTGGCCAAGGCCACTGGCATCCTGGCCTGTATCAGAAATAGTGTGGCCAGCAGGATGAGGGCAGTGATCATCCCTCGGTATTCAGCACTGGGGAGGCTGCACCTCGAGTCCTGTGTCCAGTTCTGGGGCTCTCACTACAAGGTGTTGGACCACATCCAGAGAACAGCAATGAAGCTGGTGGAAAAGCAGAAGAGCATGTGTCTTATGAGGAATTGCTGAGGGAGCTGGAGAAAAGGAGGTCTCAGGGGAGTCCTTATCACTCTCTACAACTACCTGAAAGGAGGTTGTAACCAGGTGGGGGTCAGTCTCTTCTCCCAAGTAGCAAGCAATAGGACAAGAGGAAATGGCCTCAAGGAGCTGGCCAATGTCATTGCAAAATGCCTCTTGATGATTTTTGAGTGGTCGGGGGAACCCAGAGGTACCAACTGGCTGGAACCTGGCAAGCATTGTCCCAGTTTTCAAGGAGGACCCCAGAAAATACAGGCCTAACAGTCTCACTTCAGTGCCTAGTAAAGTTATGGAGATGATGCTGGGAAGTACTGAAAAATCTGAAAGACAACACAGTCATTGGTCGCAGCCAGTACGGCTTCATGAGAGAAAAGTCCTGCTTATCCAACCTGATTTCCTTCTATGACAAGGTAACCCACCTGGTTGATCAAGGGAAGCCACATGATGTAAACTTTTTGGATTTCAGTAAAGCTCTTGATACTGTCTCTCACAGGATCCTTCTGGACAAAATGTCCAACCCACAGCTGGATAAACACATCATGTGGTGGGTCAGCAATTGGCTCATGGGTAGAGCACAGAGGGAATAGTGAATGGGGTGACATCAGACTGGTGACCTGTCACTAGTGGGGTTCCACAGGGCTCTGTCTTTGTGCCCTGTGCTCTTCAACATCTTCATAAATGACTTGGACACAGGACTGGAGGGGATACTGAGCAAGTCTGCAGATGACACAAAACTGGAAGGAGCTGTTGACTCCCTTGAAGGCAGGGAGACCCTAAAGAGAGACCTGGACAAATCAGAGGACTGGGCCATATGACCAACCATATGAAGTTCAACAAGGGAAAGTGCCGGATTCTGCACCTGGGATGGGACAACCCTGGATATTTGTACAGACTGAGGAATGAGATGCTGGAAAGCAGTGACACAGAAAGGGACCTGGGGGTCCTGGTCGCTGGCCAGTTGAATATGAGTCAGCAGTGCCCTGGCAGCCAGGAGGGCCAACCATGTCCTGGGGAACAGCAGGCAAAGCATCACCAGCTGGTCGAGGGAGGCGATTGTCCCGCTCTGCTTTGCACTGGGGCAGCCTCACCTTGGATATTGTGTGCAGTTTTGGGTACCACAGTATAGGAAAGACATTAAGCCACTGGAGAGTGTCCAAAGGAGGGCAATGAAGATGGTGAAGGGCCTTGAGCGGATGCCATATGAGGAGTGGCTGAGGGCACTTGGTCTGTTCAGCCTGGAGGAGACTGAGAGGAGACCTCATTGCAGTTACAACTTCCTCATGAGAGGAAGAGGAGGAGCAGACACTGATCTCTTCTCTGTGATGACCAGGAACAGAGCCTGGGGAAATGGCCTGAAGTTGTGTCAGGGGAGGTTTAGGTTGGGTATCAGGAAAAGGTTCTTCACCCAGAGGGTGGTTGGGCACTGGAACAGGTTCCCCAGGGAAGTGGTCACAGCACCAAGCCTGACAGAGTTCAAGAGGCATTCAGATGATACTCTCAGGCACATGGTGTGACTCTGTGGGATGGTCCTGTGCAGGGCTAAGGGTTGGACGTAATGATCCTTGTGTGAATGATTCCATGAGAGGGACAGCTACCTTTTTTATTGCCATATTTTGCTGAATGCCCTCCCTGCAGGAGCAGGTAAGCACTGGAGCAGCTGCCCAGCAAGACAGTGGACTCTGTTCCCTGGGACATTCCCAAGACTTAAGAGGACCCTGAACAACAGGGTGCAAGGGGGTTCACTGCACAACCTCCCCATGTCCCTTTCAACTCAATCTGTTCTACTGTTTCCATGGTCCTACACACTTGGTTTAATGGAGAGAGTTGATTTGAAACACATCCTCGTTTGCCTCAGAGCACAGCCTGGAAATTAATCCAGAGAGATGGAAAATGATGTCATTTTTTGTACAGAGCTTGCATGCTACAGAGAATATATCAGGGAAATACTATTTCATTAACTTTACCTTTTCAGATTAAATCTGATTTAACGTGCTTTTCTATAAACTTCACGAAAAAATTGGGCTGAGTTCAGCTCTCCTTTCAATGTAGTTCACAGAGGTCAACAGCATTACCCTGTTATCGCACCATTGTACCAAGGCAACCTGGAGTACAAAATGTTAATGTTATTCCCTTGTGCTCAGACTCACCATTTGTATTACATTATCCCTCCTATTTCTTCTCCAAGGAAACAGCACAGTCTCTGTAACAGCATGGTCATAGGTTTTGTATTATTTTAACTCTGCAAACCCTTTTGTGTGACTTCAGTTCTTAACAAAGCGTGTCACTTCCATGACCTGTTCCAATTTGTCACAGGAAAACATTAAAGAGTTAGTTCTTACTTGAGGGTTTTGAGTGAGGTATTATGTGAGTTTTCTCAAGCACTAGATGCAGATTCAAATCCTATTTGAATGTGAAAAGCAGAATAACTGGATTCTCCATAGGAAGCAACTAAATTGTTCATCAGTTGTGATGACTGCTTTTGTTATTTGACACACTTTTCCTAGGTTTTTCTTTATCTCATCTTTTTTTTTTTTTTTCAGTGTTGCTTGAAAAGGCCTTGATTTAAAAAAAAAATCCCAAAAACCAATAAACTTTTTTTTTATCAGAATGAAAACCCAGTTTGGCTAATACCAGAAACCATTCAGTTAAACACTGAAGTCCCACCCACAGGGAAGTAAGGTTCAGTTGCCTAAATGTTGTCTCAAACTGTCTTTAAGATGTTCTAGAGCATCAGAAATATGTCCATGGGACCTACTGGAGGCCCATTTCTTTTTGAACAGTTTCATGACTTGTCTAGAACAAAGCAAACCACTTGCCTGCTATCAACACCTTCCACCAGCATTTCTTCTCTAGAGAGGAACTTCCCAACTTCCTTGGAATATCCTGTAGTCCCACCAGGATGAGCACCTCAGAGCTATCATTCCTTTCATACTGTCACTTCCTTTTTGAGACCATGGAGAACCTTAATCTCCTGCACTCCCTGATTTTACCGCATGCCAATTGGCCATGTCTTACACACTCCCCTGGTCAAAGCTCAGGTCTGGGCATAGTACTGGGCTGGTGCTTGCTTCAGTGGGTGGCCATCTCTTAGCCAAAGGTAAAAGGGAACATGGGTTTTCCTGTGTTGTCTAGTAACCAGATAATCCTGCCCTAATTTCATTTTTTAATTTTTCTTTTAGGAAACGAAAATGTTCTAAACCTGCTCAGATCTGCCCTTTCTATCGGAAATTCACTGTCATTATGTACAACTCATCCTCTGCCTCCAGAGACAACATAACATTTACAGCTGAAAGTATGACTTAATGAAAACGGGAACAATTCAGATCAGTAGATACCTCACATCACTCATGTACCACAGCTCCTTTCAGCCAGGAATGCAGCCTTTTGAAGCACAGGACAAAATTCACCAGCCTTGTACCTTCTGCAGTGTTCCTTAACTAATGGTACAGGGCGGTGGTACAAAACACCAAGGTGGAGGCTCATTTCTACTACAGCAACCTAAAAATTTCATCAGCAGTTTCCACTCTTGTATCTTCTGATTTATGATATAGTTCAATTAACAATGAAGTTATTCTGACTGCATCTTGGCAGATCCCATTGAATTAACGTGAATTACAGAAAATGATAAGCACTAGCAATACTAGCCTACTGTCCACATTCAGAAGGACATCCAGTAACTGTGTTGTTAGACCACTGTAGGCTGCTTTAATGTGAGTTAGACATGTACACATTTCCCTAATAGCTAAATGCAATACTTCCATGTCTGAATAGCCAGATGGTTGGTGAAGGTGTACTAAGCAAGAGTCTCAGGGGGCTGTGGTTGTCTGTACATCACTGAAGGCATTCACCCATGAAGTGATCAGAAAAAGACTTAAGGTTTGAATCAGCTCTAGACATGAGCTGGTCCAATCCCCTCCTCAAAGCAGAGTTAGCTTCCTGGCTAGATCAGCCTGCTCAGGGCCTCACTCACACAAGTTTTGAAGATCTCCAAGGATGGAGATCCTTATCTCTCGGGGCCACTTCCCCCAGTGCTCAGCTTTTTGTGGTGAATAATTTTTTCCTTATGTCCCACTGGAGTGTATCTGTTGTTGCATCTTTGTATCCTTTGCTGTCAGTCCCATCGCTTTGTCCTGAAAAGAGGCTTTATCTTTTCTAAGCCACCTGTTATTTACTGGAAGAGAGTAACAGATCTCACCCATCATTTCTTCTCCAGGCTGAACACACCCGTTTCTCCCAGCCTCTCCTGGCAGGGCATGTGCTCCAGCTTCCCAGCCACATCAGTGATTCTTCACTGGTGGACTTTTAAGCAACAAAAGGACTCAAAAAAACCAGTGTAAACTTTTTCTGTTTGGTAAAGTGAATGGAATACATACACATAAGGAAGAAATACACGCAAAACAAGATTCAGTTTAGCAAGAGAATCTCAGGATAACAATATTTCTCTGTACCTTGTTGAATAGCTCAAAGAAAACACTGATAAATATATTTAAGAAAAAAGAATCAGCAGATGATTTCAAGCTGAATTGCCTGTTACTTATTTTGAACCTGTGTTCTCTATACAGTAATTAATGTATCTAAAACAATGACCTAGCCCTTTAAAAAACAGAGGCTGTTCGTGCACATAATACCAATGAAAAGGTCTCAGGAACCAGAGGAAGAACAAGGTAGAGAGTCACGAAGTAAGCTATAACTAACAAAATAAAATCTTCAAAGTAGACAAGCCTGATAAACATCATCTAAGGATACCTGGAGAAGTGGCTTTCACTGTCTCAGAACAGTTAGCAGTCATCTGAAAAACCAAGTTACGGCAGTTTAGAAAAGAGCAGACATCTTTAAAAGGCTGAGAGATGCTGGGAAATAATGGGAAAATCCGCTTAACTTCAAGGCTGTCAATCTGCCACCTTTCACAAGCTCTAATTTATTTTTACCAATAAAAAATATAAATCCAGATAACCTAAGTTGATTTTGCAGCAATCATTTTAGACTCCCCCGTACCCTGCCATGAAATATATTACTAAGGTTTAAAAGAATATTTCTAAGGTGAAGACTGTCTGACATCAGCTGAGTGCACTTGTCTTTCTGCACTCAGATTCAAAGCTAGGAAATTAGAAGATACAGAAACACATAGAAAAAAAATAACCTTAGTATAAACTAGGTCTGTGTCTATGCAAACAAGTTGGAAAACAGAGAACAGACTGACTGAGACTACAAAACTCGAGGTGGTATTAAAACATCCACAGGAGCAACTAAAGCTACAAAAGAGAAGTAGCAATGTCCAACCCTTTTGAAAAGTGGTGGGTTGCTTTCTCTTTGGTCTTGATTGGGGAAGGTTTCAACTCATTGTTTCAGGGGATTGTTGCTTAAATCTTAGAAGCACTACGAATCGCAGAACAATTTGGGTTAGAAGGAGCCTAGTCATCATCTAGTTCCAATACCCCTTCCAAGCACAGGGACATCTTCCACTAGACCAGGTTGATAAAAGTCCTGTCCAATCTGGCCTTAAACACTTCCAGAGATAGGGAATCCACGACTTCTCTGGGAAACCTGTTTCTGTGCCTCACCACCCTAACAGTGAAGAATTTCTTTATATACAATTTAAACTCATCCTCTCTCAGTTTGAAGTCATTCCCTCTTGTCCTTGTAAAAAGTCCCTCTTCAAGCTCTCTTTAGGCACTGGAAGGTGCTATAAGGTCTCCCAGAAGCTCTCTCTTCTCGAGGCTGAACAACCCCAACTGTCTCTGCCTGTGTTCATAGGAAAGGTGCTCCAGCCCTCTGATCATCTTCATGGACCTCCTCCAGACTCGCTACAACAGGTTCATGTCCTTCTTATGCTGGGGACCCCAGAGCTGGATGTAGAACTCCAAGTGGGGTCTCATAAGAACCACCTCCCCTGACCTGCTGGTCACATTACAGAAAACAGAAGGCGGTTTCCTCAGTAAAGGTGAAGATATTATGGGCCAGTAAGATGCAGTTCTGAGAGAAGGTGAAAGCTCAAATATCAACTCTTTCTCCACAGTTTAGAGAGGTTTTTCATCAGTGATAGGTACCCTGTAGAGAGAGACCCCTTAGCATTTACAGAGGCCTTACACCAAATGTTGCTCAAACTTTGGCCACCCTGGCAATTCAGAGGACTCTCAGCAACAGACCAAACCTAAGAAAACATACTGTCCTCATCCATCCCTTCATCATAGTTATAGTTTCAATTAATAATTTTTTTCCTGGGTTAGATTCAACCTTCCTTCAGATCAGAAACTCCATTACCTAAAATCCTAACCTGCAGGTTTAAGAGGATTTCAGGCTATGGCAGAGAACTCCCCATGAGAAACCCCGACAAGCCCTCAGAGGTGGCAATGAGCACCAGTCTGCATTGCTGTGTCACCAGTGCTCTGAGATTGTCCCCCAGAGTGGATCCATTACACACCAACCCAGACAGCAGGACTCACTGCACTTGAACACTCTTTCCCTGCAGGACATATGTGCGTAGGCAGTGGACAAAGCTGGGAGCTTCAGGCTGTTCCTTTTCATACCATGATGTAGTTTTTGCCCTTTGGGTCCCTTCTGTACTGCCAGCAGAGCTCAGAAACATGCTTTCTAACTCCACAGCCCAAATTTCTAGAACAATCTACATATTGGTTCACTGAGTTGAGATCATGAGGCATTTCCAGAAGTCGCAGTCCTCTTCAATATCTGAAAAGAAGGTATTTATTTTTGCATTAAAGATGATCCACACATAAAACACAGTCTTTTTTAAATCATCACTCAAAGTAATTCACCTTACCATCATGAGTGTGTCAAAACATAAAAGCCCCTAAGCGATGATTACTGAAAAATCTTTGCATTTTATTTTGGTTTTGAATTCAAGGGTTCTCTGCACAAAGCTAGTTGTACCTTCTTCTTGTTCAGCAGATCTGCACAGATTTTATTTTTTTTAAACATCCAGAGAAAAGCAATTTGAAAAATTAGAGTATGAGAATTACGTTATGAGGCACAGAAGCCCACCAAGAATATTCCAGAATAAATGAATAAATACAGCAGCATAACCTCGAAATTCAAAACAGTCATGAAGTACCCAGGAGGTTGAGGGTAGTGGTTATTCCACCCCACTTGTCACTTGTGAGACAGTATCTGCAGTATGGAGTGCAGTATGGGTCCCCCATTAGAAGATCTGCCCACAAACTGGAGAGGACCACCAGTGAAGGCCCACTGAGATGGTCAGGAGGCCTAGTGCACGACCAGCGATGAGGGGAGGAGAGAGCTGTGTTTGTGTATCTGAGAGAAAAGACTGCTAGGGGGCCTTTCATCTGCTCTCCAACACTCCAAAAGGTGGCTGCAGAGAAGATGGAGCCCAACTGTTCTGAAGCGTACACAGTGATAGGGCAAGAGGCAACTGGCAGGAGTTGCTGCAAGGAATACTCCATCTGGACAGATGGAAAACCTTCTTCCCCATGAGAATGGTTAAGGATTAGTAAAGTTTGTCGAGAGCAGTGGTTGCAGTGCCATCCTCAAAAGATTTTCAAGGCTGATCTGGACAAAGCTTGGAGCACACTGGTCCAGCCTTGAAGTTAGTCTTGCTTTGAGGAGTTTGGATTAGGTGACCTCCAAAGGTCCCTTCCAACCTAAATGCTTCTGGTTTCTGTGATTTTATAATCAGAAAATCTCCCAATGACTGTCTCCTAATGCGCTCTGTCCTCAGATGCTCTCTCTGGTAGGGTCTTCATCTACAAACTCAGACTGCCTCACTTCTCTGTGGCAAGTGTGTGAAACCTACAAGGCTGCCTAATTAAAAATAGATTCCTGTAACATTTCAAAAACAGCTGCAGAGAACCATCCTTCAGTTAGCTCACCCTGAATCATTCGAGTTACCCACCACACAGCTTTACATCCCATGTATGTGCACCCAGCACCAGGGGTGTTACTGGGCAGCTTCTGCTCTGTCCTTCCTTCCTTGTGTCTTTTTGTTTGGGTTTCTTTGGGTGAAGAAACTAACCAAATACTGATACATTAGCAAGTGGGTTCCAAAAAAAAATGTTAGGAAGCTTTAATTATGCTTGTTGTCATTACATTTGTATTTCTTATTACCATGTTACATTTCATAGCTGTTCACTACCATGCAGAACCTGGAATCTCATTCCCCAGGAGATTTTGCATTTGTAAAATTTCAGATGATGGAGAATGAAGAGCTGAAAATGCAGTTTCCTATGGGGGTAAAATGGCTTTTAAAAAATCACTTGGAACAACTGAAACGGACATTTTTAGTATTTCAGGCTGTTTCCAACTCCCTCTTCACTGCCCTAAAGTAACCAGCTGAAAATATGGGCACACAGCTGGCCAGTGTACTAGACTAACAGCTGGCCAGGGAAATATTCAAACCTACAAGGGCAAGAAATCCTGGTAACACAACGTTCAGGGTATCAACTTGTTGCACAAGTTAGTTGGTGAATATGAAGCCTGAGAAGCCATAGAAAATAGGAGTTTAGGGGGTGATTCTAAAGAGCGTCCTCGATCGATTTCTAGGTTGATGAGCCCTGGAAAGGATTCAGGGGAGGCTGCCAGAAGTCTGATTGCCGTGTTCCTAAGGATACCTTTTTTCCCCTCCCATAAGCTGGTATTTTCTAGATGACATTCTATAAGAGCATTTTGTGGACAGATATTTCATTATTTAAATATTAGAAATAAAATACTATACTCTCTTTGGTGCTCAGTCATCCTGCTCATCAGCACTTGGATGTGAAATTCCTCTCCCATGACCTAGTCATAATGAAACAACTAGCTCAGGATCCCTTCAGTGTGGTCAGACTCCCCAAAAACTAACCTGGGCAGAATACAATTCAATCAGTAGCTACTGCCTTAGGTCCAACTACAAAGAAATACAGAAGGACCTTACAAGACTGAGCAACTGGGTGATAAAACAGAAGGTGAAAGTCAATGCAAACAGAAGTTGCCACTCTAATAATGAGGTTATAGCAGGCAATTCCACTGAAACAGCAGCTTGATATTTGGTAGCACTAAAAACACCAACCAGAGGACTTTGAGGACAGAACAGTGAGCACACTCTTCCACAAATGCCACATCCTAAGAATCATGTGCAGTTCTGGTTCCTCCCCCTGGAAAAGGACATAAAAACTGCGAAAGCTCAGAAACATTTGACAAAGGTCATGAAAGGTTTGGAGTAGTCTCCATACAGGGAACAAACAAGTAAGGTGGGACCCTTCAGTTTGGAAAAATAATTACTAATAAGGGATACAACAAAAGACAATAAAATCACCAGTTTCCTGAACAAACTAGTCAGCAATCAGTTGCGTGTTGACACTCTCAGTGCAAGCAATGTGGACCACTGATCAAAACTATTAGGAGCTAAAATAATACTTCATACAACAGGTAGAATTTTGGGGATCCCTGCGATAGGATGAGTTCTGAAAGTACACTTGGTCTCAGGGAGCAAATTAATGGAGGAGAAATACACAAACGACCATCAAACCCAAAAACTTCATCTCTAATCCAAGAAATCCCTAAGGTCTGGAAGAATATTCTGGGTAAGGTTGACTGTACAATTACCCCATTCTTACATAAAGTGGCCCATTGTTTTGGCCGCTGTTCATATCTGTTTTCCCTCTGACAACAGGTAAAAGTCATTGCTAACACACCTGAAAGCCTTTGAGCTACACAAAAAGAGAACTAGGGAGAAGTCTGTAACTTCAAGGGATGACAAACAAAAAAACAGGAAAAGGCAAAGCATCAGAAACATGTAGGTACTCAGGTGAGGCAGGAGTCTACAGGCATGTTCCCAAGTGATGGTTCGGTGCAAAAGTGTCTAGAATTATCCACCCTGCCAAAGCCACACGTGGAAACTCGTTTCAAGAAAAACTTTGGCTACCCAAGCAAACACCTATGCAGACAACACCTTGCTTAAATTAACTGCCTTAATTCAACAGAAATACATAATGCAGAAGAAACTTGAATTTTTAACTCAAGCAGCCATGCCCTTGGAAAAACCCCAGATTTTAGTAAAAAAACCAGTACTCAGGTTTGTTTAAGAAACACAGAGCAGCAAATTAAATAATAATTAAATACAACCATGTATTTGGTACATGCATAAGTGGTAGGTGTGGAAAACCCACCTGGAGGGAAAAAGGTGCAGACAGGGTACATACCTTGGTGAGCAGCAGGGCACACACAGTGTGGGTCCCTTTGAAACAGGCCTGTGCTGGGCACGGGCAGCTCCCCATCCCTGTGCTGGCTGCAGATCCTCCCGCACCACGTGCCGATCGACGTTCCTGAGTGCCAGCTGCGAAGCCGAGTGGCATGGACATGCGGCGCCATGGGCACGCCAGCCAACTTTATTGGGACATTTGTTGGGAATAACAGAAGTGCTGTTGTATCCGCGCCGCTTTGCTGGGGGTTGTTTACAAGTCTTGTCCTGGAGGGAGAGCAGGGAGAGACAGTGTGCAGAGTTCAGCCCTGGCAGCAACGCAGAATGAGCACACCACCGACTGTTTTCTGGGCTGGAGTTTTCCACTGGAAGAAGGAAATGCACCAATTCCCCTTTCCTGCAGCCTTAAAAAGGGGTTGTTACGTGAGCTAAATTGTTTTCTTCTAATGCCAAATCTAAATTTGAAATTCACAGGCAGGAATTTTTCAAGGGGTCTGTATGCTTTGAGAAGCTTCACTGACATTTAATAGGATTCAGACATTTAAGAAAAAAATAAAAGCACTCCAGTGGCACTGGGCTATGGTATATTAATTTTGCAGCAAACTAAGGTAAGGAAATTCTAACAAATTTCCAAAAGAAACAAATTACTAGCTTTAGGTAAATGTTGAAAAAAATACATCCCATGTGGTGCATTCCCTCTTTACCTTTCAAGGTTTTTCAGTCAACAGATTTTCTTAGGGATCCAGCAGTTGTTCCTGAGGACGTCTCTGAGCAGAACACCATCAGACTATTAATTCAGATGCAGGAATTTTTTTCTGTTTTCCCCTCTATCACACATAAAATCCCCTGCCATAAATGCAAACATCAACAGTCAAGTGTTTCTAAAAACCAGCAACCCTAACTAGAGAATCTCACAACATTTAATAGGGACTACTTACGAGGATGGACTGCATGACTTGTGAACTTCAAACCTAAGACTTCTGCATTTTCAAACTTACCCTGATTGCATATCACTTCTGTCTTCCTTTTAAATTATCTGCAGCAACCCACATTCAAAACCACCTGAACAGAGATCGGGGCACCTGAGCATCAGAGCTGCAGTAGCGCAGAGCTCAGCAGTGACAAACAAAACACACTCCACTTCATTGGGCTCCCAGCCTGGGAAGCTAGGACAGTGTTTTCAGCCACTACCCAGAGAGTTTTGGGCATCTTCCTGTCTGGCTGTCAAGGTAAGAGTAACTGGGACAGAGCAACTGGTGTAAGCAAACTCACAGTATTAAAAAAAAACCAAAACAATAAATCTGCCATCTCTGGATTTGGCTGGGGATATGGAGTAAAACTGCTGATCAGCACAAGAAAATAAGACCCTGAGTTTCTTGGCTGAAATCTCCCATTTGTACTTTACAGGAAAAACACACCACCAAAAAGCCAAGAGCAAAGCAAATTCTCATAGGTAATGCATGAAAATGGGATACTCAGAGGATTTAAAATAATGCAGTTGTGGGCTCTTGTCTATTACAAGTTCAAGTTATACCCGATTTCAGTTACTTCATGATCCAAGAACCTACTTTTCTTTAGCACCTAGATAAAAGCTTCCTATTCTCATTTTAGTCTACCAGTGGTAAGCTCAGTCAAGAAAAATAATCAGGACTGTTAGTTTTCTAGTTTGCTTTCTGCTGATTTAATTGTCTGGATCGTCTGCATCAACAAATATTCTTATCAGCTTAACTTGTCATGAACTTGTGTTCTTAGCTGAGTCACTGACTGAAAGGAAGCTTAAACTGCTGCTCAGGAACACCAGTAGATACAGTAACAGCAGGTATAGTTCAAAACAAATTTTTAGTTACTTAAGTTTTAACACTTGACTGTTTGATAATTTATGCAGATCATCAGAGCATAAAGATTAGATGGATTCAAATAATTCTCAGGGCTCAGTCCTGCAGACTACAATGAGGACTTAAAAATGACACTGGTCTTCCACCCTTCTTCCATTTCAAATGCCCAATGTCAGAATAAATGCAAAGATATGGAAACCAATGTTAAGTTTCATGCTTGAAGTTAAAATTTGCTAGAATTTTTTCCTTCATATACTTTAAGAATTAAAACCAATACTTTGCATACACATCCATTCAAAAGGATGCAATGCTGCTCTTCAGCCTAAGAAGCTGCCAAAAAAGAACCTGGCCCATTGCAGTTCCCAATTCAAAGAACAAACTCAAACCTCACCAAAATACAAGGGCAAGAACTGATTTTTTTATTAACCTATTTTATGGACTCTCATGAGGCAAATGAGTCCTGTCAATAGTTCTTCACTGCTTGAGACTAATATCTCATCAAAGGACATGGCATTATTTCACTTTTATGTCTGTCCCTCAAGAATATTCCTTTTGATGAAGTAGTTCAAGGGCAGGCAGCAGAAAGTCTGTTGTAGCAAGGTACAGCAAATAGATCTAAGCCATATTAGGACTCTAATAAAAATACACATGGCTAAAATTCAGCTTGACAAGCAAAACAAGTATTTGCATCACCATGGTTCTTAGACAAGGATAGTACCTTATACCACTGGTCACTTTCTTTTCAAGTTAACTTCGTAAGCAGAGAGTACTGCTGAAACTAAGCCACAAAGGGTGGAATTTATATTAAAAGTTTTTGAGGTAGCCAACTAGTTTGTTTTTTTAAAGTCTGACGAAGTAAATTACCCTTTTGGCCCTAAATAACCTCCTTTAAACATCTACTATACAACAACATATATACCATCACACTTCTTTTTTACCTATTACTTGTTTATAGCTGAAATATCTTGCAAAAAGTAGATATGACTCCCACTTGAAGAACTGACAGAGAAGCAGATGACCCCAATAGGTTTGGGGACAGTCACAGACTCTTACCAGGCACATTTTAAGACAGGAATCTGAGGCATGCTCGGCACACCTGAAGATCTAGTTAATGACATTTACTAGCTGTGTCTGTCAAGCAATTAATCACTCTGAAGAAGAATCTCAGACATCAGTCTCTGGCAAAATGCATTCTGCTTAATTTTTCCAGAATGCTGTCTATGGCTTTGTTTTGAGTAACTGTTAACCAGGTTGGTAGCCAGATATCCCATATGCACATTTGTATGCACACTCATACTGATTCTCTTCCATTAAAGAGCCTGCAGAAGTAGTAATCAGATTGGGTGGTATGTGGGTAAGAATTTTTTTTTTAACTTATGTGCCCTGAATGAAAATCCAGGTTTTAATTCTGAAGGAATTCTTGACCAGTTACACAGGCAGTCCATTTGTTCCATTCAAAATACAGGCTTTAAATTTTACCGGGGCCTGGTCCTTTGCCAGCAACAGACATGCAAACCCACCACTAATAGGGAGTTTAAAATGGTTAAAAGAAGACACACTTGAAAAGAAATATCTTTATAGCTTTCATTTAAAATATAAAATAGGTGAAACTTTAAAAGAGGAACATCCCGCTCCAACAAAAATTTTAGAATACAGTTTCATGCTAAAAGCAAAAGTCTGGATGTGAGCCTCATGGAAGCTGCCAAGCAATACAAAAAGAAAGCTAATCTTTCATGTTACTTGCATCCGTGTCTTTGCTTTCCTTGCTTACATGAGTGTTGGCGTTTTTACTAGATTGATCTAAATCCTCAATTTTATTTTCTATTTCCATAGCACTGCTTTCCACAGGACTCTGGGAAGATTCTTCACGTATTTCTGCTTCCATTTTTGTGACTAAATCATGTTCTTTATCTTCCACATCCATTCCTTCCTCTGTTTGCGCCAGCCTATGCTGAACTTCTTCCTCAGTTTTGTTTTCCAATTCCTCCTCTTTCCTCTTTGCTTTAAACACTTCAACTCCCATCATCCTCAGGTAATGAAGTCTCTCGTTCTTGGGCACAAAAGCACGGAGCGATGTCTTTCCTTGCCAACCACACAGCACTATTGGACACTGAAGATCACCAGGTTTTCTACAAACAAGCAGTTACCTTCAGTCAGCTATGGGAAAGTTAATCTTCAAAACTTCATTTTATAGCCATACCCCAAAAAATAAGTGCACAAGTTTTTTGGTGTTTTTTTTTTTAAAAAAAAACCCAACCCTCAATGCTATTAAATTTCTCCAACAAGAAAAATAATTTTATGGCTCTGGTTTCAAAACTAATAGCAGGAAAAGCACGATGAAAGTTTATATTTAAGAAGCTATCAAGAGTTTTGTCAACAAAAGCTATCTTGTCCACAAAAAAGAACAGTGAAAAACAAATTTTTCCATTCCAGTGCTGGACTTTACAGGGAAACAAAAAATAAATCACATGCAGTGAACTGCAGATCTCTGGCAGAACTACTAGCTCTGCTTTATAAAGCTAAATCCTACTCTTGTTTGAAGAATACACAGGCAAGACAGCTTCTTTCCCTGTCATAGTCTCTGTATCCTATCTGGCTTCACTGTTGACCTCACTGCATCTCTGTGCTTCTACTTCTGTTTTTGCTGAGTGAAAATAAATTCTTGTCCAAGTCTTAGAAGTGCATAAATGGAAAGCAACATATCTACTTACTCAGGGTCTGGGTCGTACTTCAGAACTATACTTCCCATTGCTGCAGGGAAGGGGGATGGGGAGAACAAAAACAAAACAGATGTGTTACTTGGTACAATGTTGAAATGACTGTAACCTGAAAATGTTCAAGAAAACAAGTTTTCAGACAGCCACGCAGCGTGGGATGGTTAGCAGTTATCTACATCAGTACACTGAACTATAGACAATACCAGGTTTTATTCCTCTTTTTTTCAGAGCAAAGTATTTCTATAGTTACAGAAGCAATTGCCAACCCTGCCTCCTCTGAAATGCCAAACAAATTAAAATACAAACCCCACGTAGTGGATTAATTTACTCAGTGAACCCAGTAATTTTTACTTAACTGAAATCAACATAAGAGTATGCCAGCCCAAATTTAAAAAAATTTTCTTCCTATTTTGTCTTATCAAACACTTAAGCACAAGAAAATTTGAGCAGACAGTGCTCCCCATATTTAAGAAAACCAAATCTGAATAACTATATTTGATAAGTAAGATCATGACAATTGCATGGCAATTGCAACAGTTTCAACTGGAGCACTAACAGGCATACAGATCAGAAGCTTATATAAAATCTTTGTTCATCAGGTATTTTAAATGCTGCCTCACAGAAGTCAAGTTTGGCAACTCTTCTGTTCTCTGAAGCTCATGAACCTTAAAGGCTGTAACCAGAAAGGACTAAAATTTCTAGGAGCACAATGAGTTTCAGTAATGCTTACTTTTACCTAACAAGTATATTCAAGATAAATTTAGTCAAAATTTTCAGCAAGCACAGTTTATGTCACAGGATTTTCATCGTCCTCTGTGTAATGTATAAAAATAATTTTGTCACAGCACAAATTACAAGGCTTACCCATGTCTTTGACTTTCTTCTGCGTTTCACTGCTAAATTTACTTAAGAATGGATTTTCCTGGGTTAGCAGAATTTTAACATCTTCTATGCAGACATTTATAATCCTTGCATGAATGAATGGGTACAGAGTATAAATTCCCTGTTTAATAAATAAACACAATTATTTCAAAATGCAACTTTTACTTTGTGAAGGAAAGATGTTAAGAACAGTATGTCCTTTACTTAATGCCAGAAAACAATTTTCACGTTTTAAACCACACTAAAAATGCAAATTGTCACTAATCTGACAAAGTTAATGCCAGCTGTGTTATAGGCTCTAGAGGAAGCCAAAGTATCTCCTTTGAAAATACACTGCTATGTAATTACCTCTTGTGCTAATCTGAATGCACATCCAAACTGTTCACCGTCACTGTTGCGAGACCAGACTTTTATCCCTGTGTTAATAACCTGCAAATGGCAAAGCAAATAAGCATCACTAAGGAGCATAAATTCTAAATTACCACTCTGAACTTTGGTTTTCCTCAACTGTTTGACTAAAAGGAGGAAGAAAGGATAATTCTTAATATTACATTTGTTCATTTGCACTGGACACTGAATTCATGTGAAAATTCATCCAAGGGAAAAAGGAACTCCCACTATAAAAATGTAGTGCCCTCTCAACATAAGATGCCTTTTACTCCTTTCGATATTGAAAAGAGAACAGTGAGAGTAAGGGGCAGTTTTAAAATTAGGGCAATGAACTGTTAGATACTAATTTTACTTTTAGTTTGAGTAAGAATTTTCTGTGCAATTCTGGGAAAGTCAAGCAAGGACAATCAAAAATGTACAAGTGATTAATATTAGGACACTATATCCTTTGTGGTACTCAAAGTCTCACTTCCTAATATAATACACCAATTTCTTAACATTTTCTCAGTTATGCTGCCATTTCCTGCACAGGGGATAAAAGAATCATTATTTATCCATCTCAACGATCTGTTTTAAATATGTACTGAATATCCTCAGAAATTTTCAAGATTTGACTGGACCCAGACTGTTATCTGATCTACCTTTGAAGTCAGCTCTCTTTGATGCAGGAAGGAAGCTGAACTAGATGACATCACTCCAATTTAAAATTATTCAATGATTTTTAAGACAAATCTTTAGCATTTGCAAGACTTGCAAGATAGGGAATCATATACAAACATTTTTTCCCTCTAATTCACAAAAACTACTTATTATCTCATTATCATTCAGCTTAACAACTTTTCAAAATATTCAGTTGTTGAAATTACTTTAAAACAATGGCACCACATAATGCAGCCAGCTAATAATTCAGCTGAAGATACCTGTTATTTTTCATAGGCTTTTAAAGCTCTTAATAATTTTATAATTAAGGGTGTCATAAGTACAACAGCATCAATGTCAACTTGTGAAGTTACCTGAAGACTGCACAAAAATGCTGATACACATATAGCAGTTTTATATTGTCGCCCTCTACTTTAAGTTCTCTTTCATCCACCAAAAATTTACCGATTTGAATCCTGAAGGCTCTTATTTACCTCTCAGAGGCAACTCTTCACCTCTAACACAGGAGGGATTGAGAGAAAAACATTAATTTAGATTGAAAATAAAAAGCTGGTCAGAGGGTTAATCCTCTATATAAACAGAAAGCTTTGCAACAAAGTTAAGGAGATACCCATTGGTGCTTATAGCCTTCCTTGTGAAAACCTGAAGATTAACCATACCTTCATCTTCTCACTGTTGTTCAGAAGGACATTTCTTAGCTCCTTAGAAACCATGTACAGCTGTCTCTTCTTTCCTTCTTGAGTTCGAGTCAGTAAATTCATCTTGGGAAAGGATGGGTCCAATGCATAAAACTTCCTGTGGCCATAATGCTTGTTTTGATTAACTGAGCAATAAAATCACATACTCAAAATACATGGGCTAGCCCCTTTCCTCTGGCTATCTCTGCAAACACTTAGCACTTTGGCTCCAGAACATAAAGATCAGATTTTCTAAACTGCATGACATCAGAAATAGATGTCATAGACACTAAGATACACTTGAAAATTTCCAGTGCAAACACTAGCTGGCTATTTTCATTTAAGAGAGAGAGGGGCCCTGATGCGAAATTAGGCAAAGAGCTTTACTGCATGATCAACTAGACCCATCTTTTGTGGCGAACTGAATTACTAATATTCCCAAACTACTAGAAACCTTACTGCCAAAGCAGAAACATTTTTTTTTCTTACTGGATAGGAAGGAACAATGGATCATCCTCAGGGAGAAACACAAAAGGGTCTTCTTTAAAACCAAACAACTTCATTTTTTTAGATGGTGGTGGTCTAAAACAAAAATAACATTGTACTGTCAATTTTAGTAAAAGTACTTGGTTTAAAATCAGCATATTTAGTTCATATAGTCACACTTGCTTTATGGTAACAACAGTATGCCAAAGAGAATACTGGCATGTTCCTGTGCTTCACTAAGACAACACTGCCCACAACAGAACTTCTTAAAATGAGTAACTGAAAGCAGTGCTTTAAAGCAGAAACCACAAAAACAAATAAACAGATTTTTGATGGAGTGATTGTGAAGACAATAAAGATTTTCCAAACATTAACTTCTGAAAGTATTTTTTTCCTTAACAAAGAAAGTACTAACAGACTTTGCAAACACTAATAAGAAAACTGGTTAGTTTCCAAACTTACATGACAGAAAATATGGAAATGCAGGACAACTGAATGAATTCATTAATTCTTCTTGATTGACTTCTAAATGAGTCCAGTAACAAAAGAACTATAGAATACTCAGCAATTATGAAGCTGTCACAGGACGAATACTTACCCACATACTCCCTCCTTTTTGCTTTGCTCAGTGTCCAAATTCTGCAATTCTTGCATTTTCTTAGACTCTTCATTTTCAGCAAGTATTGGTTCTTCAGTAATAGAGTCAGAACCATTATCTGAATTAATTGCTGCCACTTCAGTATCTCCTGTTCCTTTTGGTAACTTCTGATGAACCTATTTCAAATTACTTCGTTATTTTCAACAAAGGAAAAGTAGTATCTAACTTGTAACAGAAGGCACCTATGTTCTCTCTTTGCATTTGCTTAATTCTTGCCAATTTGTATGCAACTGCTTAAACAGATCCTTTCAGAGAGTTAATCTGATTACCAGATCACGATACCACTATAAATTGCATTTACCTCTAGTACTAATCTGGACAGTTTCATTCCAACTGTCCAAGAGAGCTATTGTACCATTTATACAATCACATTCAAGCACTTAGAGAAGACTATTTTAAGGCAGGATCTGCTATTTTCCTCCTAGCACTCAAAGTGACACACACATCCTGCTGCTGCACATCTTCCATAAGACTGCTACAAGATTCAACTTAGAACAGCATAAACAACTTAAATGAGGCTTGCTTCTGAATAAATGCTTCTTCCCTATTGCCACATACATTTTACTCCTAAGTTGTTCTGATAAAGCAAATGAAATAAACAGAAACACCTAAAAGGGATTCACACAAGACATTTTTCTCATAAGCATGACAATCTAAGAGATCAAATAAATCACGTCAACTTAAAATCCTGTTGACGGGATTCGAAAGACAATTGACAACAAATGGATTAAAGTCAGATGGCTGAAGCTGCTGCTCCTAACAGTTTCACATCCACTCCCCCTGCTGCTGATCGGCTAGACTCATCTGCTAGTGAATCACCCCTGAGCAACCAGCCACAGAGTAAGACAAACCGAAATCAGAATTAGCTTACAACACAGCAGAAAAAAAGCCTTCAGCAAGGGGACTACACACAGCTGAAGGAAGTGACAGCTTTAGCTGCCCAATATGATCTGCTTCTGTAATTCTTTCAAAGCCTTAATTTTAGGTTCAAGCCTTATCTCGCTATTTTACTATAATTTCAAAATCCCCTCTCCTTTTCTATTTCAGAAGTTGTAATTTTTTTAAAAGTACTTAAGGGATTTAGGAATTTATTTTCACTTGACACACTGACCTATAACTGAGCAGATAAAAAACAGTTACAGTATGTCTTCTATTATATGTAAATTAAAAAAAAAATCCTGAAACATTATAAATAATTACCATTTTAGATATTTTAGATGAAATTACCTTAGGCTGACGTTTATTCCATGGCATTGGAGATTTTTTTATTAACACAGCCACAAAGAAACCACCCGTGTTCTGGTGATGTGGCAATATCCTAAGACTAAAGAAAAAAAAAAAGTTGCATTGTATTCATCTCTGCGTTCAGGCTCTCACAAAATACTAGAGGTGTCACATTTATATTCATTTTAAGCATAAGCTAAATAGGATTGTGAAGATGTCATTTATCAAGCTAGAAATAGGATCTAAAGTAGAGCATTCTGGCAAAATTACTTGCATCAGTGCAACACATTCATTTCACCATTCACATCTGAGCTTTAATGACTCATTTCTAAACAATATTTTTAAAATAGTTATGGAAAGCCTTTCACAGCAAGTAAGTCACACTGTTAAAATGCTGAAGTTTTACATACTTTTTCCAGTAATTTTGGCTATGTATCTCTATTGGTTGCAAAGAATTTGACCTTTTTGTGTGAGCACTTATTCCTCATAAGCAACTTGCAATAATTTCTCTGAATTCACTGTACTTTAAATATTGTGTACTGCCATTACATATGAAGCAATCAAAATACATACAGACCTATACAAACAAATCTATACTGCAACACATTCCTAATCTGACCCAACTATAATTTGCCCAGCATCATACATATTAATCATGAAATCATCATCCTTGTAAGATCTACTCTGGACAACTCACCAACGCTCTAGATTCATTGTCTTCAGCTTCTCTTCATCTTTTGTTGGAAACATTGTGGGACGTATTTGTGTTTGTCTATTTGAAGGCACATCTTTCCACTCTTCAAACCACTGTCCATCTTTCAGCATTACCTTCAAAGGAGTAAATATAAATACTGTGAAGAATATAGGTCACCATTTAACAAGTTTTAACCAAAATTCTTGCAAACCAAGGTACAGATGCCAAAAAGAGAAATTATTTTCTGGTACAGAAAGGGGCTACTGCTGTCTAGTAGAATTTAGAACTGAGTAATCCCAATTTCATTACATAAGAAAGATGCGATGCAACACAACAGCTTGGTAATCTTGGAGCCCCATAACATAGGCGTACATAGAGCATCAATAGAGATGTTTTCAAGGAAAGCTGCTGAAGGGCCGTGTCCCCCCATGAATTTTCTAGTGTCAGTGCCTTTACCCAGAACACATCTATAAATCCACTCTAAGATAATGTGTAGGCCTAACATCACCTCATTCTGGCTAAAGCTCAAAGTTTTTGATGAACTCTTAAGCAGAAGGTTAGAGCCATAACTCTTGTACGAAGGCATTCTGAATGCTCTTTAAGCAATACTAAAGTGAAAAAGTAAGTCAGGGAAAATTTGACTTCAGAGCTCTAGATGCCTGTTTTTGTACCGGCTGTTAGAAAGGTCACATCCAGGGACACGCAGGTCAAATGCATAAAATTAATAACTGCAAAGAAGGCCCATTTTTGTCATTAGGGCAACAAAATAAAGAAGCTGCAGTGATGGTGACTTCAGGACTGTCAAGTACAATGAAGTGTTTTTATACATCTCATTGTGATTGTCTTGAAAGTTCAATTCAGGGTTGTACTCAAAACAGAAACGTAAGATTTATGTAGATTACAATTGCACTCAGAACTTTAGAACACAGATTTCAGCATCATGAAGTCTGGCATTTCTCAGTGACTGATCAGATCACACATAAAATATTGTGCATTTGCACACTGCTGAAATTGCTGTACTTCCAGAATTATTATTTCAAATCAAAATATGCTACGTGTCACAGTGCTAGGTGGAGACAAGACAGACTGTACTTCTGACCTGTTCTCTGGAAGTCACAATTGAATCTTGAGAAAAACAAGCAATGGGGCTGATAAATAACTGAGTCTAAGTCCAAACAAGTCTAGAACTATTTTGGATTTACCAGAATAACTGCCCAACAGCCCTTTTGCTTTTCAGTTTTGGTTTACCAGCCTAACTGATAGAATGATAAGGCACCAAAGAACACACTGAACTCTTGCCTACTGCACATTTTACTAGCCACCTGCTAGGGCCAATTGAAGAGTAAAAGTGTTGCAGAAGTAGGTTTTAAAATCTGGAGTCAAAAAGGTCTCTTCCTTCAAGACCAAAATAATTCACTGGAGTTCACTCATCATCTGGCTTGAGGAGAGAGTACTGAATGCTACCTCTAATTATCAAAGTGTCCCTTGAACAAAACCTTGTTTCTGTTTTGCAGTTTCCAGAGATTTACAGTCAACTGATGCTCAGGAATATTCAATATAATCAGTCACAGAGCTCCCAGTGAACAGATATTTCACCAGGGAATAAAAGACTACCCCAAGTTAAAATGGCACAAAAGCAAGCAAATACATTCAATGACAAACTAGGCAATGAGACCTGAAAAAATACAGTAACAGCAAATAAGGACTGAAGAAAGTATTGCAAACTTTCAATAGATTTTATTAGCCTAGTTTCTAAACTACCTGTTAGGGAGATATATATTTCAACTGCAAACAGAGAAATAAATGCAACGGGGAATACAATATACCCTTAGTGATCATTTTATATATATAAATATATATATATAGAGTGGCTTTATACAGAACCAAAAAAAAGGTAAAATTAAGATCACAGAGCCATAGTTATGCATTTTACATTTACTCTTCAGGTACAAGCATACAGTGTAAACTTTTGGAACTGTAAGAAGAAAGTTTCTAAGCTAGTTTCTAAGTTGGATTTCCCATGGCAGAACATCAGCAGATCTTTATTGCACACGTCTTGTTCATTTGCCTGTACACAGGCTAAATCTGCAGACTGCCATTGCAAGAGACTAGTGAGATGTTAAGACAAAACAACCAATGGCATTGCAAAAGCACATACTCGTAGCTAAAATTTAACCAGTTTCTTTGCCTACTACCAGGATGGCCTTCTACTCTTCTTGAGTATACTCTTAACAGCAAGCTCAAGCAGCTTTGGGATTTTTTTGCCCCTCCCTACTGGTCTGTTTCCAGAACTGAAACCACATAAGGCCTGGAACAAAATAAAGGATTCTATTAATATTCTAGAATTAGTCACATCACTGCAGGTTTTATAGCTTTTTTCCAAAAAGGATTTCACAGGTTTTACTTCCAAATGATTCAAGTGGGCCAGCTGAAGAACTGCAGAATATAACATTCAAAGGCTCTAAAGACAGAGGAAGATGGATAACTTTAAAAGTGGTTGAAATTATACTGCCATCTACAGGCCACGTGCACACAACAGAAAACGGAATTATACCACAAAAGTAGAGGAGAGAGAAAGCTAGAGGCAAGAGGAGAGCAGAAAAGGAAAAAAGAACTTATCATCAGAAGAATTCTAGCTCTCTCCCCTGAACATCAAATCCCTGTCATTAATCCAGCTCAGCCTAACATTGTAAAATGTTACAGTACAAAATTTCCCTAATTTAGCACCCTACCACAGATCAAGAACTTCAAGTAAATGGCAGGTTAAGTACCTTCCATTTTGTAATTCCTGGCATCCTCTTCAAACCTGGTAACTCGGAAGAGACATCGGCAAGTTCTAAGGCACCTGAAATCCCAAGAACATGGACAGTCTTAAAAACAGAATTTAAGAGCTGTATTGCTAATTAAATGGTTTTCCTCCTAGTTTCAGGACCATTTTCAAAACACTGTTTTTTAAAAATTTCAAGAAACAAAATGCTATACAACTACTACCATGTAAATTAACAAAGATGGTAAGAACTGCTAATAATAGCTACACAAGCTTGCAACCTATAAATTAACGAAACTATAATGATTCAATATTTTTTGTAGCAGCTGCACAGAGTAATGCTCTACAACCTGCATCACTGAACATCAGTGATCCAGGCAATGCAATCATTCAAGTTTTTATTCTCATTTACTTAGTATTTGGATTTACTACACTGATTAAGTATTTTTCAAGGAATACCTTTTGGGATAACAAAGCCTTCTAAAAGGCCTGCTATAGTCTCATTCGATAGACTACAATCTCAATATATTCCGGTGTGAGAAGAAAGAGAATTTATTACTTTTTAATTGGAAAGGAAAAGTCCAAACTGTTTAATAATAAGGTAAGTACTATCAAACTAACAGGACAAAACACTATGTGCCTAATATATGTCAAATTACTACAAAAAACAGCAACGGAGCATAACTTAACCTACCGAATTAAAGCTTTAAACTGCCCCAACGTCAGAAAGAGTGATACAAAAACTTACAGTTTAAATAGTGATGTCTCCAGAGAAGGGTAACTTTAACATTTCTTTTCTGTGATTCTGAATACTTAAGTTATTTAACAGTCAGGTAGGCTTTTCCTCATGTTGTACACAATTTATCAACCAGTTCTATATGACTAACCATTTACTCTTACAGTAGCAGTTTAAGCAAGTCTTTTAAATAAATGAAAAAATGATACGTGAATTCACAGACAAATTCAAAGATGACACTTCAAATGTGATTAAGCTTGATGTTTGCATCCGTCCTTTGAATACTGTTGCCTCCCTACAGCATGACTTCAGCTGATGTCTCAAGACTGCACCAGACTGATCAGACACTAAAGAGTCCATCAGAAGTACTACAATTTCCATTAGTTTCTATGTGGTACAAAAGTGCCCTTTCCTTACTCCTTCAGCCTTAAGGGGAAAGCAATGTCACATCTGATCGAGAGGTAGCAGTGTAACACTGTGCTAGAAAGTACCAATAATCTTTTCAACTGATCTGAGCAAATTCTTGAGGTTCATGCCCTGTGCAGACTACTGTGCTACCTTGCCCTTGTTTAGCTACACCTATGTTCAAGTTCCAAGAATAACAATCACTTGCTGGTACGCATCATAGCCTCCAAGTACAGCTCAAAACACCTCAATTGGGCAGAGACTAGATCTACATGTCACAGCCAGCCAAGATCCTTCCTTCCAAGTACTGAATTTGCCTCAGATGCTGCAATTGCTGTCCTCTGTTAACATCCATACTGCTTGATGCCCCTATCCAAACCAGTCATTGTTAAATTTAACACTGGCTTACTACAGCCTTCAATAAGTCAAGCATAATTTAATTTACTGGAAACATGTCTGTGTCTACCACAGAAACGACCTCTAAATAAAAATGTCCTTTGAATGGAAATTAAATAGTCAATTCCTAATTAACCTGCAAGTACTTTATCTAAACTGCTGTTTCTGAGGCAATGAAATTTCATTTGGGGCCAGAATAGTGATGGGCACAAACAAAACATTACACAAAACAGGCTACCAACTTCCAGAACAAGTGCCACTCCAGGAGCAATACAGCTTCTTCTGCTTTGTAAAAGGCTCAGTTTAACAAAGTTTGTGGAACTTTTCATGCCAAATCCCATTAGATGTCTCCAAATTTCAGGTTACTGATTCAGAAAAAACAGTATCTACCAGCTACTAAATGGGCTGCTAAACCCTACTATCACAAAGTGATGCCATACAGCTTCCCAGCTCATCTCAATTTTTCCACCTCTTGTTACCTTTAGCCTTCATATGCAAGTCAAAAATGTAAAAAATCCAATGAGTTTAAAAACATTACAATTTCAAACATGCTAAAATGTGGGTCAAAGGATGCTAAAGGTATCAGTAACTCACCTACTGGTGCACAATAACCACCCTCTAACTGCTTAACCACACTCTGGGCTTCTTACTCCAATAGTGTATAGCAGCAATGTTCCACACTGGGTTTTCCAAAGGAATTAGGAATGTTAGACATGGACTCCCAACCAGTGCCATCAGTTAGCAGAAGCCAGGTAACAGAGACTGAATTCCAGTGATCTGTAGAAATGTCTTGTGTATTATAAACACAACTTTTAAGGTTTTATATTTGCAGCCCATTTAGGCCCATTTAAGATGCTTATAGCAACATCAATGAAATTCTACTTATACCAAAACTTCTGTGTAGTTTTGCAAACTAGAAGCATATCACCTGCACTAATCATATCACTAGTACCACCATGCATTTATCTTTTTTACAGCTGAGGAAAAAAGAACAAAACAAAAAACCCCCACAGAAGAGTTCCCCACTCCGTCCAAGCTTGCATTCTTACCTTGACTCTTTTCCAGCAGAGCTGCGATCACAGCTTCATTTTCGATAGGATTCAATGAACATGTAGAATACACCATTCTCCCACCTTCTGCCAGCTGTTCAACACCACGGGTTGCAATTCTCAGCTGCAACCTAACAGAATACTCTTGGTCTAGCCAGCTGTCACTCAGGAACCCACAAGAAGCTATGCTGCAGACACACAACTCTCCATGGACTAAACCAGCACTTAGGGAGTTCCCCAGCTGTCACCAGTATACAAATTAAAGTCAGTTTTAAACTAAATCAGCTTAGTGAAGTCTGTACTGCAGACATACTCACAATTACACCTATTAAATTAAAACAGCAATTAGGTCAAACATTAGCACTGATGCAGGGTAACGTTAAACATAATATTCTGTATTTTGTTCTTTCTAGTGTCCCATCAAGTTTATTATAAAGTACTCAACACTAGAAATATAACACCCCAAAACATGACTGTTCTTAGAAATCTAGAGTTAAAGTAAGGAATAATCTAACTGTTATAAATATTATGGACAACACAGTTGAGCTGGCAATGGCCTTTTGAGAAAGGTATCACTGAGCTGGACCACCAGTTTAGATCCTACCTGCATACTTACAACTCAATTAAAATCTGCAAGTATGAGTGAGTTACCAAGCAGTCACAGGTCAGCTGTCACAGTAACCAGTGGCATTCCCAGCTTGTCACAAATACAACAGTAAAATGTCCCAGGTTTTTTCATCTGTGTTTCAATCTGCATTTTATCATGTGCCTTCACTAGGCTAAGTACTCTTTCACCATTAGTTAACACAAATCAATCTCAGGTAACTGGAACAGCTTATGTACAATCTCAAATATCCTAAAGGCTTTAAAATATTAAATTTTACAAGGTACTGTATTTTCCAACAGTATTTGGAACACTAACAATCCCAAGTAAAATGATTTGCTCCGTTTTATTAGCTACTCTGTCTAAATCAATTCAATGAACACCAACATGTGAGATATTCATAAGAATACAAGCAATTTAGATTCACATGCTCCACTCCTCACATCTGAAACCCTACACTTCCTCTGAATAGCACATAGGCTCTTGAGAGAAAAGTGACTCTTCTTAGTCTGTGCTTTGTCATATATTAACATGTGAATGCATGCAGATGTTAAAGATTAGGGAAAAGGAGAGAGAAAGAAAAGAAGTGTAAATGTGCACTAAGCATTTTTACCCATGGAGCTGCAAACTGTTTTGTGTTGTCCACTTTTTCCATACATCAATGTTTTTCCTCATGGTTCCATCTCCGCTGCAACAGAGGTTGAATAAGTTTGTATTATTTGTGTGTAAAACTCATTTCATATCCAAGTCATTTATAGCAGAAAAATAATTTACAGTCCTCCCACATTAACTAGTTTTCCTACACTGTACTGTTTGTTTCCTCACTGCCTTCATACTTCAGTATCCTGAGTGTAAGTTCAAAATTTGAAGCCCTTTAACTGGCCAAATTTAAGGACCGCTTGGAATGAAAAAAGTTCACCTTGATTCAGTATCCCCACACCTAAAACAGCATAAGGCATTCATATGTTTTGGAACTTACTGTAAATCATAACTCAGTAAGCAACTCAAAAAGCATGATTTGGTAACAGAAAAAAATTTAGCACTGCACTTAGTGCAGCAAAATCCATGTATTTGAGTTTACATACAAGATACCTGCAGGGGACGTCACATAAAATCCTGTCATAGAAGAGGATCTCTTTTCTTCCATCAACATCTATTTGTAGGTTAGGAATGCTGGAGGCATCATGATTTACCACCATGATGCATGGACTGTTTAATCTCTTTGCCTGATGAACCAGCAAATAGCAGCGCTTGTTGTCGACATCATTAGCAATTACAAACCCCTCTGGGAACACAAAATAGTGGAAAGATGCTTTACTATTCAACAGCTAAGTAATTTTACATAGTTTATTACCTTATGTTCAAAGTTGTGTAAACCTTTCACTAGAGAATTTTACTTAAAAGACTGCTCTGCTCATGAATAGAGGAGCCCTTACTGAGTATAAAGTAACTTAAAAGTATGTTGAAGTGTCATAGTCTCAAGAGTTCTAGCTTCCATCTAGTGGCAGTGAGACACAGCCAAGGGCCCTTCAACTTTTCAAAGCCCTTGTAACAGGGAAAACTCCCACTATCACCAATCTCTACATCAGCAAATTTTCAGCAGAACACAAAAAGAATCCACGCTCTCCCACAACTTTACAGTTTCAGTGGACAGTATTTTTCACCAGCATCTAACTGAAAGCAAAGATTATAAAACTTATAAAAAAGATAAATATCACAACTACTTTAGGTCTAAAGCAGCTTAATCCAGCATATGCAGGATAGCACTAAACCACAGGGGCTCATGGACCACCATCTACTAAGTAAACCTGATATATATACAAAAATTATATTCTAATCACAGGTCTGAACTGCAAAGATATATATATAAAATTCACCTCTCTCCTTCATGCCAAGAAAGCCCATGAAGTTTCAAATCAGAGGTGGGGTACCTTTCATGTCATATCACTAAACCACCTTGGGAATTCAATACGTACTTAAATGCAGTTACTTGTCTGCAATATTAAAAATAGCCTTCTACAAGAAAAAGCAGAAATTCTAGGACATAAAAGTTTTGAGTAGTTTTTCAGACTTACTGGGAAATGGAACATTCATGTCTGCATGCAACATTTCAATGAGCTGTGCCGTCTTAGATCCAGGTGCAGCACACATATCTAGAATCTACAAACATCAGAAAGTTAAAAAGAGTCCTGCTTTGTAAGTCCTTTGTAAGTATTCAATAAATTTACTATGTGTTCTTGTTTAAGTCAAGTATTTTTGCATACGCAGAATTATTGTTCTGAACACCAATTTGGAAAAAAAACAAAGTACAGGCCTGATTTTTGTATGCTTTACCATTGAGAGTCTAAAATACAAACAGGACTGTACTTTGTAGGGAACAAATACATCACCTGAAATACAATTGAAAGAGGAAACTGAATATAGAGATATGGTCCTTTTACCAGCTCACAAGCAATTCCAACCAAAATTAACTGGAACTTTACATGCACACACACATATTAAGGGCAAAGTTACACTCCAGAGCAAGTAGTACTTGTCTCTAAACTATTAGTTAATTAATCAGAGACAGCTGATTATACAGATTTTATAAAAATTAATTGCTATTCATCCCCACACATTTGCATTTTAATGCAAAAAATCAGGGCAGCATAATCTCATTTCTCTATTTTGAAGAAAGACTTGGGAAGTGTTTCAACTGCCCTGAGGCAGCAGAACTGAACAGAACAGACCAGACATCAACACCTAAATTCTAGTGTATTTCTCCCTCCTTGTTCTCCAGGAAGAAGTTATTTGTAGAGTCACTTTCACAGCAAATCCATTGACATCTAACATTGTTCTCTTAAGTAAGGAAGCTTAGAGTGTTTTCTCTTTCCTAGTTACAGATTTTCAGAAACATGTAGATCTCCTGGACCTTTGGTTCCAGTAAAATTAGCTGAAATCATGCAACAGGATAAAAGATGGGAACAGATCTGCTCAGATCCTCATGCAAGCCCCTGGCATGAACAAGACTAAACCAGATGACAGCTTCCGGAGAAAAACAAAGAGAGCTCCAGAGAACATGTGGTAAGCACTGCCATACAGCCATACTGACACATCATGAAACACACCCAATAAGACAGGATCAGATCTGCTCTTCAATGTAACAGTTGTGGCGCTACTGCTTTCTACGTTAGCAGGTAATGCAAATGATTATGAAGAATACACGAAGGTAAACATGGTCTAAAACTTTCCAGCAAACTGATGGTGAGGAAAACTAAACTGTGAAAAATAGATTAAAAATGAACACAGATGCGGAGAGGCTTGACAGTCATTAAGTTGATCCTTGTGCAAGATGGAATCAGCACGTAAAACATGATGTGCATAAAAGTAACCTGCAATTCTGGTCGTAACAAGCAGCTCAGACGCTAAGGCCCTAAGGACCAGAGAAGCTCCTATATGACAACAGTCAGAGCATCATTACAGCAACTATTTGCTGTCTTAGCACAGGACAGAATAAAGAACCTATTCTAAGCCTGATTTATGAGCAAATCTGTGAAACCTTACACCCATTTCTCGAAAATTGCTGCTGAAATACAATCACCCAAATTAAACATTCAATGTAAAACCTGTATACTGCTAGCTTAGCATATAGAATGTAGGGTGTGTGCAAAAATACTTCCACAGCTTGTGCCTCGCATTAAGTTGAACATGTTCACTACCTGTTCAGCTGCAGAAAAAACTCAAAATGCACCTGTGACACATCAAGATTGAGCCTTTTAATTAAGAAATATTAAGAGACCTTGCCTCACATAAAACAGCCATCAGTCCTGTGCCATACATTGGGTTGGGGTGAAAGTAGGAAAAAAAGGTGAAAAGTTACGTATGCTAAGTAACGTTAATAAGTAATTACAACCTAGTCTCTAAAACATATGCCAAAACTTTAAAAATCTTAAAATTTTAAGATACAGCATGAAAATTTAAGAAAAAACAGTGTGACTACTTGAGGTACCAAGGTGACTATCTCATTAATTTAAGAGATTAAGGCCACCTGACAGATTCAGTCTGCAAGCAAGTGTAGAGCGTGAAAACATCACAAAAGTTAGAAGAGGACGTTTGGTATCAGATATGCCCATTCCTACAGTCTGCCATAGGAAATATCATGGGCATTCTGTACACACCCCAGTACACCCTATAGTGTTTAGCCATCGGCAATAGTGTGTTTCAGCTCACCCAGATTATTTTACCTAACACATTTACAGCACAGAAGTTTGCAACTTCTTCAAAAGGCATAGAGGAGTGAAATCTACCTGGTACAGACCATTATCATTCGGATCTGGAAAACAACATCTGTTTACAGTGTGATGGAGAGCAGGAAGTTAAAAACAGTCATCTTACTTTAAAAGCAGGTTGCACAATGAATACATAACTCAAATGCAGCTAAACACATTTACGCTTTGAAAATAAGACTATGCAACCACTTAAAAGCTAAGTGTTTCTTACAGGGTACTACACAGAGGTGGAAAAGCAGATGTTCCTCTGACAGCGTGTTCGTGATTTGAGCACTAGCTGAGTGCTGCTGCTGCTGTGCAGAAAGCATAAAACACACCAATGCAAAACAGCTGTGTATCAGCACTGATATTCCTGTTGTGATTTGTAGTTTAGTCAAACTATCTTCAGGGAAAAAACTTCAGTACACATTATATTCTAGAGTTACCTTATGATGAGGGCTAATGTTAAGCAGCAGAGGTGGGATCATACTGACAGCCTCCTGACGACTGATATTTCCCTTGAAAGGAAAAAAGAAATTAAATTTGCTTTTATTCGCCAAAGAACGCATTTCTTTTGCAATAACTTTTTTAAATCGCTATGTAGCAAAATAAGAAGGCAGTCAGAAGTACACTTCTATATATCTGGGTTTAAATTTTATTAGAAATTGACCCAAAAAAATCACAGTATTCACACATTTGTAATTTCTGATGATTGCATATTTAACTTGTACTAATTCTACAGACACAGTTTCTGCTCAAAAGAGATGAGAAACTGGTTTCAACCAAGTGACAAACATCCATCACTTAAGGTAAGTCTTGTCATGCACACATGCACTTTTTTCCAGATTTAAACATCTGGTTTCTAAGAGCAACTAATTATTTTACAAGGACTCACTTTAGCATTCCCAAACAACAACAAAAAAATGCAATTAGTTTAGAAAGAGTATTTGTAGCTGCATTTATGTGCCAGGGCCGTAGGATGAATCACTGTCAATGGCAACATAAAGTCCAGATTCTTCTGAGTTACTCAACTTTTGAGAGAAAAGGTACAGTCTCAGTTTTTCATAACATATTTCAATAGAGCACTGCTCAGGATATGAAAGAAAAGAAAATCATGATCTATCCAAAACTCACACATTCTGTCTCGCTAACCAGAAACTGATGAAACTTTTCCAGCTGTGGGGACTTGCGTAAGATTTTTCTACTCAAGTTAGTGTGCCAGGCTAACTCTTCCGGATACCTAGGCGAAAAGACATGGGAAAAGGGCAGAGGCAAAGAAACTGACACACCAGGCTGGCTGTCAGGAGCACGAGAGGTGCCTTATCGGGATCCCTCCGCATCACTTACCAGCTCAACGACTGCGGCATCTCGACTTTCTGGCCATCCACCTCCAGGTCCTGCAGCTCTCGGAAGTATTTTTCCTTCAAGCAGTGCAGGATCTCTTTGGCGTGGCTGCGGGGGACACACGCGCAGAGGGACACCGCATGGAGATCCGCGGGCCCAGGGGATGGTTCGCCCCGGGAGGGCCCCCGCGGAGCACGCAGCTCCCGGCCCGCCCTGCAGGGCGCGCCCCGCGGGGGCGGTGC
>VWZF01003005.1:181428-213899 GCA_013396755.1 Sclerurus mexicanus
CCCCATGCCCTACGGCCGGTACTCCTCGCGGCGCTTCGGCTGGCTGCTGCCCGCCCGCGCCGCCTGGGCGCTGCAGGAGCTGCCCTCCCTCCTCGTCCCCATCGCGCTCGCCGCTTGCGGCGGCGCCGCCATCGCCGCCCGGCCCAACCGCGTCCTGCTCGGCTGCTTCGTCCTGCACTACGCGCACAGGTGCGGCCGGGGCGGCGGGGCGGTCTCCGCAGAGGCGCCGGGCTGCTGCCGCCGCTTCCCGGGCGAAGCGGCTGAGGCTCTCCTGTTAATGACGGCTTGTTACTGACTAGAGCGGTCCCGGGGGTGTCTGTGCTGGGGCAGTGTGTGCCGCGGGAGCGGGGCGCAGAGCCGAGCCGGGCGTCCCCGCGGTGTCGGGCGGGGAACGGGGCGTGTGGGGCTCCCTCGGCGGCCGCGCCATCCCCGCCCTGCGGCGGCGCCTCTGCTGCAGAGCCCCGGCCAGGGTGGCTTCATCGGGTCGCCTGAGACACTGCCCTAAGTGAACCCAGCGAGGAAGGCCGAGCACTGTGTACCGGTACAATTTTAATGTGAAACAGCGGCTGTGTCAGTTACGCCTCTCGACGTTATCTCTGGGCGTAGCGTTCATTGAAGGAGTTGGACTGGATGAGGGTTTTCTCCAGCTCAGGATATTGAGTGAGTCATTAAAATACTAGCAAATCTGAGGCCAAGTGCCCTGTGCTGCCGTGTAGTCAGCTTGGCTATTTTATGAAAGTACTTAGAGAAGGCAGCTTACCTGGAGCTCAGGTAAATTTTTGCTGTTCCATTTAAGTTACAGACAGTATCTACTGGTCATGTTCCACAAGTAATTTTGCAACCGTACTAATACAAGAGCAGTAGATTTGTCAGGTTCGTGTTAAGCTCTGTGTGTGGCTGGTACACTATTGTTTTTCAGTGCTTAATGAGAGAGGCAGGTGCTTTTGACTGGAAGTATTCCACATCGTCAGGATGGAGAAGGATACAACATATGGTTGTGTCTTTACTCCTTTTCCCACTCTTAAGAGTAAAGATATTGGCTTTGGCATGGGGGTCTTAACTCATCCTCGATGTCTGGAAATAGCTAGGAACATTGTAGAGAAAGCTGTGCTGTGCTGCAGTTTGTTTTTTCAAATGGTTTGATGCTATTGCTAGACTGAGGGATTCTTCTGTATGTCAATGCAGACTGGAAGAGATCTCTGTTATCCAGTTCCTTTTGCTGTAATGTAGCATGCTTCAAATAATTCTTTTAATGAATTTGTTACTCTTTCTTGAAAGCTGTTATGCTTGTTCTTCCTTTGGAGAGGCTATTTTGAAGCACTAGTCCTTGGGTAGATGGAAACTGAAGAATGCTCAGGCTTCAGTAATGCTGCTCCTGTATCACAACAGATTGTAATTAGATCAACAGGCAAGTTGCACCAGAAAGAGCACGAGAACATTCACCTGCTCTTGTTTAGAGCTTGTTTATTCCCATAATCCCCCAGGAAAAGCAATCAAGATTCCTTTCCCAAATAGGATGGCAATTGTGGGTTTGCCATATCTTTAGCTGGTGTCATAGGGTAGACCAAAATTGTTGAGATGAAGCAATTGATGTTTTAAAGTGACTTTTAAGGTAGGGAGGAAACTGAGCTCAATTAGGTTAATTTTAAGGGCATTGACTTTCCCCATGGAAGTGCTGGGAGTTTTGGTGTAGGGATTGTGAGACTTGGCTCATTTCAGAAAGCTTGATGGTACTACTGAGGATTTAGGAGCAAAGGAGGATGAAAATAGGCTGTGCTTAATATCAGTTTCCTTTTTTCCAAGTAACTGCCTGGGATACGAAGTTCAAAATGTATGTCACAGAGGACTGATCTTATTGCCTAATTCGAATTACAAAATAAATGTTTAGGTGTTAAAGCAAGTGCAGCTGTCCTTTAGAACAGGGATCAAAAGCTCTAATGCTGACAATTTGAAAAGTAGCATAGTGTGGACTATGGATTACAGGTTTTGGACTTCAAAACTCTTTTTCATTTGTTAATACAATAAATTTTCTTTCTTTGTTTGCTATAGGGCACTTATATTTCCTCTTCTGATCCGTGAAGGAAAACCAACACCATTTTTCACTTTTGTGTTAGCACTTTTGTTCTGTGTTTTCAATGGATACTTGCAGGGCCGAAGCTTAAGCAACTATGCAATATACCCTCCAGGATGGTTGGAACATCCGTGCTTCATTACAGGTGAGTCAAATAATGTTATGAGAACACCAGGTGTAATTTTCCTTTGTCTTCACAGCTTTTTATTGTAATTTTATACTACATTTATTGCTATTTTGTAAGTCTTCTCATAGTTATTTTTCTTATTGGTGTAGCTGGAAGCCTTTTAACCTTTTTTTTTACTTTAGAACTGTGAACTGACACTTCTTTCCACAATGTCAGTGCTGGGTGAGCTGACTGTTGCCTTTACTCTTCAACACCAAAGTAAATAAAATAAAAAAGGTCATGTATTTTTTTCAATGCAGAAACTCAAAGCCTTACATGGAACCAGCAGCATGCATGTTTAGAACAAAGCAGATTTTCTGTGCAACATGTAGATTGAACTGAAGTAAACAAACTCATGGAGTAAAGATCTAGGAAGGGTAATTGCTAACTACAGAGATACCACTGCTAATGCCACAAGCACCTGATGTCAGGATATTTACACCTGATACACACACGTGCCCCAACACACCCACCCTCGTAATAGGGGTGAACTTCATCAAAGGACAAAACTGGTCCACAAGGAAGTGGGTGGAGGGGTTGATCATTCACTCCTGATCCAGAAGGGAGGTTACATTTATACTTGAAGTCATGGATATGATTAAAAGGCTAAGATGCTTAGTGATGAAATACTGTCACCCTATTTTTTTTGTTTCCTAGGTATCTATTTTTGTTGACTGTCAAAGTCATAGAATCATTTTGTGATGAAATCTTTACTGAAAGATGTCTTTTGTCTGAGGATAAATCAGAATATTTTGCCTTGTCAGTTGAAGGCGAAGTACTGGGCTGTGTAGATCCTTGATCTGAACCAGTACCCTCTTGTTGTTATTCTGTAGCCAGAGCAAGTTAGTGTTTCTACAGGATTTTTCAAGCCTTTCATAGCAAGAAAAAGAAGTTTGTCTTTATTACAGTGTTATTGTGGATTACAATAGAGGACCACTGTGCTAAATGCTATTATAACTATGTAAGATTGAAGAAATTGAAATCAAAGTAGGTTCTGTTGCCAAAATTAGGAGATAGTACTCCTTGTGTGCTAGAAGTGGAACATTCACCAAAATTATAGGATATCTAATATATAATAGATTATAGTATTATAGGTATATAGGATAAATTATAGTGTATCTAATAATAAAATATAGTATATCTAAACTATCTCATGATGATGTATTTACACTGACTACATAGTTGAAAGGACTGTGGTAAAATTTTGCTACAAAAGGTGCTTTACATATGGCATCTGCGCACCTTGATTGCTAATGGAAACTTGCTGTGCTGCATGACCAAAAGGTTAACAAACATGCTTATTCACAGGGCTAAATTCTGCTACAAGTTTTAGAATGTAAACAGATTGTGACAAGTTAATTAAAAAACATTTTTTTATTATTTATATGGGTAAATAATGGAGAGAGCTTTCAAGCAGACACCTAAGTTTATCTGCAGAGCAGACATTTCCTCCCAGTACATGTGGAAGCAGACAGCTAGGTCCTTTAAGTAAATGCAGCCTACAAGGGCTTGAGAGAAGAAAGCTGCCTAACATCTTGTTTGAGAAGCAAGGTCCACTGACATCTGTAGCTTCACTGAGAAAGGTATTTTAAGTCTCAGTAAAGTGTGCTCTGACAACCTACTGGTCTTGCAATGTGGCCTTACACACCTGGCCATACAGTTAGTGCCTTTGCTGAGATGGATTTCTCTGTATTGAAGAAGGGCCATCTGAAAGACTCAAGTTATAGGTGTAAAAAGGCAAATGTTTTTTTATCTGGTATGTGAAGTGACTTTGTCCTAGGAACACATCACTGGCATATTCTTGGTAATTTAAGTAAAACTGGTATCTTTGGAGGTGGGTTCAAAACAACACAAGAGATCTATCCTCAAAACCCAAATCCTGTGTGCTCCTAGTAGCAAGAAATGCTGCCTTCAAAGGAAGACAACATAGATAATGTGTTGCTGAAAGATGAAAATAAGGAATTTCAGTCCTAAATTCCTTTAGACTTATCTCATAGTTATAGCAATAAGACATGAGAATGCAAAATAAGAGAACAATCTCGTGTTCTCTGGAAGCCTGGTGTAAATGGCTAAACCATATTGCTGAATGACACAAGTAAATGGTACATGAACTCCTTCACAGTTTTATTTCTTTTGTTGCACAAAAGTCTGTTGTGGAAATTCTGGTATGTTATCAGTTGAAAAAAGAAAAAGAGAATGGGGCTAAGATAAGTCTCTCTGGGAAGAATGAGAATGGCTGTTTCTTCCAGTGTTTAGACAAATACACTAACATTTTTTCTATTGTGGAAATTAGGGAAGTACACACATTACATCTGTGTATGCGCCCATGCATACCTTTATATAAGCCTAGGACCATAAGAATAAGCCTCACACTTGAGGTACTCTTTCCTATCTAGGGAGCTGTTGATTACTGTGAGCTCTGCTGGGACTGGCTGTGTACATTACTACTGCTTTTGAGACAATATGCATAATGTGATACATGACTGTTGTTTTCTTTCTGAACAAGTGCTTTAACTGATTGTACTAAAGATAATACTTTCAATATTTCTTTTTATAGGTTTTATAGGGTGGTTGATTGGCATGGCAATCAATATTCATTCTGATCATATCCTCAGAAATCTGAGAAAACCAGGGGAAACTGGTTACAAGATACCAAGAGGTAAATGAAAAATGGTATACAGATTCATACAGCAAAAGTATTCTCTCATATGAGAAGTGGTAGAGAGAACTGGGACTGGAGAAAAGGCTCATTTTATTTTTTTCCCCTCTTAAGCCAAGTCTTGTAAGGAATCTGTTTCATGGTGTCACTTGTCTTGTGCAAGTCTTTGGATTTCTTAAACCAACTTTGGCTGTATTTTTAAAAACGGGTAAAAATGTCACAGTATTCTACAGCTTTTCTGAGAATCAGCAGGTGAGTGGCGAAAGAAGACCTAAATTATCAACCCAGTGCAGTGGCAGGAGGGGAATGCAAAAATACTCAGTGGCTGGCCCATCTAATGTCCTGTGTATGAAGAGGAAGGTACCTCAGGTGATCAGAGAGCAGCAACTGCTGTGGAAAGGGAGACACGGGAAAAAGAGGATAGAAATACAAATGAATTAGGGCATTATAAATTCTGGCCTTCATGGGAAAATGGAGAACATGAAAGGTTTTCTTATGGAGCCTATTGAAGTGTTAAGGTTTATTGATGCTTTTGGAAACATTAGACTTTCAGGTATGTTACAATCACTAAGACAAAATAATGCTACCTCTGAATTCTGCTGTTTCTCTGGGGGTTTTTCCTCTTAGTTGTTGCTTTTGCTCTGTTATTAGTTTGGTCTTTTTTAATAAAACTGGAAGAACTAAGATATATAAGGCAGTAGACTGCTATTTTTCACCCAGAAGCTAACTTATAACTTTAATAGATGTAAATCCAAATACTCATGTGAAAAATGTATATGAACATACTGTACTCTGTTCAGTGTAAAAAAAATCTAAAGGAAATAAGATGTTATTTGCTGAAAGACAAGGAGGAACAGATCTTTGATGTTGCTTATCCAATTTAAGTGCTAGAATTTCACCTCTCTTTTGACAAAAAAGTAATTAAAGCAAGGTCAAAACATGTCCTTTATTACACTTGCCAAATACTTGTTTGTTTAGTCCCACTTGTAAAGCACATACTTAGATGTTATCAATTTGTACACTGACTTTGGAATTAGGGTGAAAGTTATGATTTTTACAGAATTCCTGGCAGGTGAGTGCTGATTGTTTATGCATAATTGTCTGTACAACAGATTTAACACAGACTGCCAATTCCTTTTTTCACTGTGTCAGGGCTAGAGCAGTAGACCTGATGAAGAATGGGAACAAAAGGGCAACACATTTTAAGCTAGAGAATAAATTTGGAACTTTACCTCATAATATTGTTCATAATTAACTTAATTTCTAAAGTATTTAAAGAAATGAAATATTGTAGGCTGATAACCCTTTGAGTATTTTCTGGGACTCAAGAGGAGCATGTCTATTTTTACATGTTATGGAAATGGTTTAGTTTATGATCAAAGAGACAGATTGATGTATTGTTAAATAATTATTTATGAAGGCATGTACTTGCTTCTGTTACTAGTAAATCTGCTTTTCTTTCCTTATTTAAAGAGGAAAAATGGAGCTAGACAAGGTCTGTCTTAGAAAGAGGCCTGAAGTGATCCTTCATAGTACAAGTTGAACTGAAAAACACTGCTTCCACCACCTTTAGAAGTTATATAGAGCATTGGTGATGTAGCTCTTATTGGATAACAGTAAAAGATAGCATTGGACATCTTGATTAGGGTGTGTTTGAAATAACTCTGTTCTGCTTTCAGGAGGAATGTTTGAATATGTCAGTGGAGCCAACTTTTTTGGAGAGATCCTGGAATGGTTTGGATTTGCCCTTGCCTGCTGCACTATTGAAAGCTTTGCATTTGCATTGTGTACTCTTTTCATCTTGGGTTCAAGGGCAAAGCAACACCATCAGTAAGTGTTTTTGTCTTATAATTTCTGTTGTCTCTGCCACAGTGCATTTACATTTCACAAATTATGCCTCATCACATAGCAATGTCGCAAAGCAGGTCTTGTGAAAGAGTGCAGCTTAGGGGAGAATACGATAGAGAATACTCTGAGAAGATGAAGCACTGCAGAATTTCAGTGAGATAGTACTGAGCATAAATACACACAATGTACAACAAGGTGGTCAAAACAGTGTTTAAATGAAGGTAGTTCATCCTGGATCTGTAAAGATTATAGACAAGTTTGGCAATATTGTCTTAATTACTGTATATTATATTTTTCTTTGGTGTTTGAACTGGTTTCTACAATATTAAAATTTTGAAAATCATTCTAAAGCAGTCTTTAACAGGCATACTTTATGGTGAAGTCTCTATAATATTGTCTGTAATCAAGTGAATGGACAATATGAAAACAGTTCTAGTAGAGGATATCTAATAAAGTCTCTGCTCTGATTAAATAGTTTGACTGCTAATGTACTGTATTCATAATGTGGCTTTCCTGCTAACAGAAGGGCTGTAGTTTGTGAAGAGTAGTTTCTTTATTATCTTTAAGGAATAGCAAGTTTCAAGGAATTCGAACATGTTAATCTTATTTTGGTTATTTTCAGCTTCCTGCTTTGGTTCTTGTGCTGAAACTTAGTGGCATAACAGGAAATAAACATGAATTTATGGAGGGAAATAGGTTGGAAAAAATGCCATTGCTAACTATCTGTGAGGGCAGCCATGGGTATGTCTAGTGGAGTCCTGAAAACCTCCAGAAACAGGGTTTCCGGCACCTTGTTTATAGTGTGTTCTGAGTCTGTATTACCCTTCCAGTGAACAAGTTTTTTTTTCTACTATCCAATCTGGAGCTTGCTGGCCTGTTACCTATCACCATGTTTTCTTACTTTATCACCTGCAATTAGTGAGCAGAGTTGCAGAGTATCTTGTGTTAGGAGGAGTATCTGGAGATTGTCCAGTCAGCTGGTATGACTTGCAACTACCCTTTTGCCCAGGGCCTCATCCAATTGAGTTCTGAGTGTCTTCAAGGTTGAAGGCTTCAACACATCTCTGACAAAGCACTGAAACAGGATTTTCCTCATTCTCCTGGGGAAGAGGGTTTTTTCCTTGTGACCAATTGGAACATTCCATGTTGCAACTCTTATCTCTTGGCACAGTTGCTGTGTGCCTCCAGGAAAGGTACAGCTCTGCCTTCTCTTGAATATCACAGTAGGTGTTGGAAGACTGCAATTAGATGTGCCTCTGCACTTTTTTTCCTAGTCTGAATAAACCTACTTCTCTCAATGTCTCTTCTTATATGTTCTAGCTATGTAGTTGTCTTACTGACCATCTGCTGGATTCTTCTCCCATTTGTGGACACCTCTATTGCCACAGAAAGCCAAAAACTGGAGGCAGTAATGTAGGTGCATGCTCTTAGCTGCTAAATGGTGAAGAGAATAAGCTCTTCCTTTGACTTGGTGGCTCTGTACTTGTTAAGGCAGGCCAATATGCTCTTGGCCTTCATCATTGCAGGGACCCATTATTGACTCATCCTTAACTTGTTCACCAGGATGTTCATGACCTTTTGTGCAGAACAGCTATCTAGCCAGGCAGCCTCTACCCTGCACTTTTGCATCGGGCCATTGCATTCCAGCTGCAAGAGTTGTCATGTCAGTCATAATTTTGCTCCATTGTCTTGAGTAACTCCCCTTCAATGACCTGCAGGCAGTAACAGGGACCCTTAGTCTCCTCCTTCCTAAACTAAGCAATGCCAGGCTCCTCTGCTTCTCCTTGTATATTATGTTTTTCAGGTTCAAATTCCATTGTTGGTTTATATCAATCTTAAGCCTTGATGGCACTACTCTTTCAGAACATTAGGAAAAGCTAAATGTTGTTAGAGGATGTCATTAGTGCTAAAGGAAAAATGCATAAAACTTGAAGATGGATACAAGAAAAAAATACCCAAACAAATAAAAATAACAAATCCATGTAAGTAAAGAAACATTATAGTGTAGCCTTTTTAGTTTAAAAAAAAATTAGAATAAATTATAGTATAATGATGGTATACCACAGCGGCAGGTTATTGTGCATTACATGTTTTGTTCTCTGCTTATTCCAGCCTTGATCTTGCAGTTAGCTATTCATAATATGAATTTCTGCACCTCTGAGGATCCAAGATGAAGTTAATTCTCTTAGAGAAGCAGAAGAATAGGTATTTGAAAATGGAGTAATGTCTTTCTTATAAGGTGAAAAGACAAATAACCTTTGATAGTGCTATGTATGTGTTCTTTGTTATTTGTCTAGATTTGAAAATACTGTTGATCTTTGAGAGGTATTAGGAGTAAGGCTAGTGTAATGTTTTTCATGTTCAGTTTGATTATCCAAATCCTGACTGAAACTGAAGATGTTTCTATGCAGAATGGGACTCTCATTCCAGTAGGTGAAGTATCCCTTGCTTCTATGTGAAGTCATTATGCGATTACATGTTTTTTGTTTAATTTCTTCCTCTTCTACTTCTAAAATGCAAATACTCAGGATGCATAACAACATACATTTTGAAAGAACAGGTTATTCCTTCCCTGACTGCTCTCACCACATCTGTTGGTTTGATTTCCCCATTGCTGGCAGCAGTAACTTAATTTTGTTGTAGCTGATGATTAGATGTTGGATGAGTGCAGTATATGCCATTTTTGTATCCAGAGTAGGTTTTAAAGGCATTTTTTTTGTTTGTAGACAGAAAATACATGGATTAAATTGAGCACATTATGCAATTACTTAATTGCCTCAACAGCATTTGGAAGACTCAATACTCATCAGATTTTTGTCTGTTTTTCAGATGGTACCTTGAGAAATTTGAAGACTACCCAAAGGACAGAAAAATTGTGATCCCATTTGTGTACTGAACTGTGCTTTAACACTATCTGAGATGAATGCTTTTAGTAACAGCTAACATTTTACAGGTGGTGGCAAGTTAAAAACATACTCTGATCCTCACTGTGACAAAGCCTTTTCATCAGTGCTGCTATTACTTACTGCTTTTTCCTCTTAAGGGTAACTCAAAATCTGATGGACATGGTGAATAGGAACAGAAATGCTTTTCCAGCAGTGAAGCACCTTCATAAATACCTTAGGAAATGAGTCTGGCTGCCTGTGCAGGCTTCTGTTGTTTCCACTCAACCTAGGCACACTGTCCTGAGGATTGTGCTGCGAGCTCAGTAACCCTCGTTGCAGTCTGGATGGTGTGTTCTGCCCATTTGCCTGCATACACAAATAGGATTGATTTTATTTTTTTCCTTGCCTTTTGAATCCTTTCTCCTCCTATACCTGCATTTTCAGAAGAGCTGATGATGCCGACCAAGGAATTTAATGAATACAGCTGATGTTGGGTGTGGCAGTGTTCTTCCTCCTCTTTGCACTCTTACATATGGAGGAATACTGTATAGATAATATTTAATGCTATTTACATAAGTTGTAGTGCTATCTTCCCCAAATAATAGATTAATATTGTCATCTACCTCTTTAAATTAATAGTTATCTCAATATGCAATATGTCTTCTCACCCTAAACTGATTTTGGAAGGCATTCTTTACTTAGGATACTTAGGCCAGTCTAGCACTATTAAAAATTGTGTAATGTTTTCTAACTCACTTTATAAAAAAACCTTGGGATTTTTACAAAATTTTCTTACTATGTTGTTTAAAAAAAAATCAAGTGTTTTACTACTTCTGTTGACAACATTCTAGATGATTTTATATTCTGGAATATTTTGTTCTTCTTGTCATGTCAATGTCAGTGCTCATACTCCAACATTTTACTCATGAAGGACTCCAGAATGGTTTCAAGAATGTGATGGGATTCCAAGCATATAGGCTTTGAAGTTTCAGCCACATCTGTGTCCTTTGCATGCTTGTGATAATAAATAATTTCTTTTAGAATTCCTAAGAGAAACTCAACAGAAAATTTTAAAGAAACAAAAAACAAAACACAACAACCAAATTATAATAATTAAAAAAACCAAAACCAAGTAAATGAACAAGAAGAAAAAAAACTTCCACAAAATCCAAAAATTCTGCTGCTAATGTAATTTGGAAATAAATTGAAATTTATGCCAAGTATCTTCTGATCTGTTTGCACTTTATGTTGGATTATGTTCTTCAAAACAAGTTGGTAATATACTTTTGCCAGATGCTAGGTTTTTCAATATGGTATTGTAGTAAGATTTGTCTAAATCTCAAAATTCTTTCTTTACTGTTGAATTATACTGCTATGGTAATCAAAGTAATGTATCTTATGAAATTTACCTTTAAAATTTTAGACATTATTTTTCTAACTTACCTACAGATGAGCCCTTGGACTGCCAGTGGCTCTTTGTAGTGTTGACTGGGAGGATGATTGTCCTGCTCTCAGCCAGTATGCAAAAAGTCAGTCTTTGGGAGAACATAGGAATACCCATTCCTTGATGCCATTGTCATTACTTGATTCTATAACTGTTCAATTCTTTTACTATTTACATGTTTCTTTAGTGTTTTACAGGAAGTTTGAGGCTTCCCCTGCTGTTTTTATCACACTCTAATTTTAATGCTTTGATCATAGATGTTTTGATGAACACTCAATCATGTTGTTCCCTGGAGAGAGAGAAGATAGTGAAGAAAATGATTTACTCCTCAATGCTAAAGTGGAGTTAATGGACAATAAAAGTTGTCAATAAAGTCAACAGAAGTTGACACTTAAAGCATATTCTGAAGAGAATTTTAGAACCTAGTCTTATCTATCAGGGTATTTCTAAACACAATCAGATCTGTAGCAATTTTTTAAATCTTGCTGTCTAAATAATTCAGCTGTCAAAATCTGTTTTAGTGGGGACAAAACCACTTGAAGTGTTTAAATTCTTGCACAGTTTATGGTGAATTAGTATCTTATACCTTCAGGGATATTTGGGATATTTGTTTAAAAAAATCACTAATGAGACAACCAACCACTAAAACAATCAGGCTGCAGCACTTTAGTCTCCCATACATCATCTCTTCATAAAGGTGGGAGGGAAAGAAAATATTCTTTTCATATAAACAATTAAAGGTCTTTGTGTTCAGTATATCTCATTACATTCAAACACTGTAGCTCTCTAGTCAGTAGTCTTTTGTCATAGTTCACAGAAAATTTGTACTGATGCCTCAATTTTGTTCTGCTACTTATGCTGCTAAGTACTTATCTTGGCTGAAAGTTCAGCTGCTTTGCTCCACAGAATGTTAATTTACAGCTTGCCTATAGTGGGATGGGGTTCTGAAGTGGGATGATCTGACAGCATATCCCTGTTCTTCCTCCTCTTACAGAAGAGGAAAAGTGAAGGTCTATGGGATGTGTATGTCTGCATGTTTAGAAATTCTAGCTAAGTGGATTGACAACAACAAAAAAACCCCAAACCAGAATGCTTTGTTCTTTGTGTGATTATATTTATTATTCTCACTGCTTCTAAAACCTTCCCTAAATAAAGTACAGATGTTATTTGAGGCAGTTTATTGGAGCACAAGTCTTATGAGGAGTAGCTCAGTGAGCTGGGATTGTTTAGCCTAGAGAAAAGGAGGTGTGTGTGGTGGAGGAGGTTTAGATTGGATATTAGGAAAAATTTCCTCACTGAAAGGATTGTCAAACACTGGAACAGGATACTCAGGGAAGTGGTGGAGTCCCTATCCCTGGTGGTATTTAAAAGATATGTACTTGTGACAATTTAGGGGTATGATTTATTGGTGGACTTGGCAGTGCTGGATTAAAGGCTAGACTCAATGATCTTAGGGTCCTTTTCCAACCTAAATAGGAATATGATTCTGGCATTTCAAGACAGGTGTGTTGGTGAAAGCATATGATCAACTTGGTCAAATGCTAGAACTGCCTTTTGTTTAAACAATATCACACTTATTTGTCACACTTTGTTTGTAATCCCTTCCCTTTTTGGCAGCTTTGACCAAATTTTTCTGTTGGAAAATATCTATTGCTGAAAAAGTTTTCTTGAGAATACGTGGTGTGAAAATGAACTCTGCTAAGCCCATTCCAGAGGGAGAAAACATGCATGCTTGCTATTGGGTATAATATCTGTAGCGATTATTTTATTTTTTTTTGTAAGAGATACTTCCAGTCATCTTGCCTACATCTTTCCCCAAAATCCTGTACTAATAAAATATGATTTGTGGTGTCTTGCTTGAATACTTTTTTTTTTGTTAGTAATCCTTGCTCTAACTTGTGGAGGTTGTCTAAGGATTTTGTACCAGCAGTTTCATTATCCTAGTGGAGATCTTGGGGACTGTAATAATAAGGTTGGATTAGAATCCTTTAGATACATATATGAACTATACAAGATGCACTCGAAGCAATTATTAGAAGTCACAAAATAAATTTGTCTAGTGATACCTTCTTTATTACCTAAAGCAAAGTATATAGCTGAGATGCTCTAAACTTGCAGATACAGCAAAGATAACAGAAGCAGAGGCTACTTGTTTGGGTTCCTTTCCTGCTTCTAGGTCCCTCTTCACTTGAAACAGCTGTGGTGCCTGCTATTTCAACTATTTTAATTGTAGTTCAGCACCATATTATCTTTTTAAGTAGTGAAGATAGTGTATAAAGGGCTTGTCTTATAAACTGGTATTCTACCACCAGCCAGGAAATCTTGAGTGCCTACCACAGAGTTTTTATAGCCTGTTTGTGTAACACCCCTAATAAGCACCTGTTTGTGATTGAAATATATTAATAATTTTAGTATGAGACTGTCCCTGCCTGTTCTATGCTATTAAGTTTTGCCAATAACAGTTGTAATTGTTGGGCAAGTCTTTCATGCATTAGTTTTATGAAGACAGCAAGCTACTGGGTAAAATTGCACCACTTGTTGCGGTGATTGATCATCATCTGTATGCCCACACAAAAATATGTGAAATACATGTATGCAAGTAACTGTGGAAATTCATGTTGAAGGACTAGTGAAGGGTAAAGACTAAAACAGGGTTTGCAGCTGAGAGAGTTGCACAACTGAAGCTTGCTTTTAAGCTGCTCAAAGCAATGTGTTTTGTACGTCCCTTGATTGGTTTACTATGTTTGCTTGAAACTCAAAGCCAATACATGATGCTTTATTGTGTACAAGTGGATAGGGGAAGCAGTAGGTTTTTTGTTCACAGAGATGAAACAATTGGTACAACATTTGGTATAACATTTGGTATAAAACTTCTCTGGAGATTATGCATTACCAATGTGCTAGCAAGAGCTTCTTGGTGGTATTTGTCCCTGCTCCCTAATATTTCCAGCTTCTTTTGGAAATACCTGTCCAGTTTCTGAGAGGACACAGGTGGCTGAATCCAGAGAGAATACCAGCAAAGCCACATGTTCCAGCTGCTTGTCAGAGACTGAACTAGATAATGGCTTAAACATTCTAAGATCACCAAAAGACTTTTGTCCACTGTAGCAGACTGAAAAGAAACAGCTGCTCACCCAGCAAAGCCTACCCCTCCCGGAACAACCCTACTGCAAAAGGACCTTCAGGTCGGGTAAGTGGTTGCCGTTGTCCAACCATCCCAGCTGCAGAAGGGTATGCACACCTGAACCTACAAACTGGATTTCCAGATCAGGGAAGAGGCTAATAAGAGGCAAATCCTGTGAGATGAGATAATCCTTCTTGTCATGCCAATGTCCTCCCTTACATGATGACTGCTGTAAAAAACCCTCTGGGCAACCTTGAAGACATTTTGCATCTGGCCTGGCCTGTTCATCCCAAATGCTGGACCATGATCAACTCTGAGTCTTAGGAGGCGTCAGAGAGACTTGTGACATGTCCCAGGACACTATCCATTATAAAATTCCCTGCCCCAGGGGAGGTACAAGGCATTCCAACCTGAGCTTGAAGTGTGTAAGAATTCATGAAGTGATTGAGTTTTGGGGTGGGCTTCCCGCAGCCCCAATGGATCAAGACCATCACTCCAACCAACAGACATGGAACCTGCAACTACAAAGTTTCATCACTGGATCCAGCGATTGCTGGATCCACAGCTGGGTGGTGATTCTCTCTCTCTCCTTCCTCTGTTATTTTTGTGCCTTAATATCGCTGCATTACTATAGATGGTATTGCCCCAATCAACAACATACCTGTTTAGCTTTGAAACAAAATTGTTCTAAAATAAACCCTGCCTATATATGTTTACAAACACTGATTATTCAATGTCCTTTCACTCTCATCCACCCTAAGGGATTTATTAACAAGAACCTGGATTACCCTCCCCTTCTGAGGCAGGTCATAACACCGCTCCGAGAGGGTGCACTCCATTTCTCTTGGGCTACTGAAAGGGAAAACTGCTGCAAACTTAGTTATAAACTTCTATCAGAAAAGAGCGAGCTGTGTGATCTGTGAACTAGAGTTCAAACACTGAGCAGCACTGTTGAGACAAAAGACCAGTCCAATGTGAGCTAGCAAAACCTACCCCAGGTACCTGCTGTTACTGTGACCTACTGGCTGCTGCATTGGGTTGGCATTCTATCTTTCTAATATATGTCAGTGTATTGGTGAACAGTCTAAGAGGCTTCCAGCTATGTCCCTCATTCTATGTGTTGTGTTTGCTGCAAGAGACCAAGAAGCAGATGCTGTGCAGAGCCAGGGTTCTGATAACGTGCAAGGAAACCCTGTGACAAAGCAGCCCAGTGCAGTAGTGCAGATTTGCAGGATTTTAATGTTTTGCAAGGGCAAATATGTTTCCTCTTTCATTCTTTGCCTGTATCTTTGGAAATGGTGGTGATATTGGAACAGGAGAACTGACTTGAAAGTCCCAAATAGTATTGTGAAAGCATTCAAGCGTTAAAGAGAGTGATCAGTAAATACTAACATCAGTAACCAAAGATGAAAGTCCTTATAATGCTTCAAATAATCCTTGCAAATCTTTTGAGGCCTCAGAACTAAAGAGCAATAGATTAAATGTAATATTTAGCCTAAAACAGTGCAGTATATGATCATTACTGATAGAATAAAGTAATAGTAGGAAAATTAGTTTAGAAAATATGAATAGCTATGCAGACAGCATACATCACTGTAGTCTTATGACTAGAAAGCTAAATGACCAAGAAAAAATGAGCTATTTTTATGAGCAAAAAGAAAACTTGTTTGTTGATGAACAGAACATACTTTTTATTAATATTAAATTGAGATAAGGTAATAGATTTGATAGCTCAGTGATAATTTCATACTAATCATTTAAATAGTAATCTGCTGCTACACATTGAACCTGCTTTCACCCAAAGGTTCCCATTTGAAGGCACTCAAAGTTCTCCTTGAAATACAATATCTAGGAGCTGATAAATTAGTTAAGGGTTGGTTTGGGTTTTCTTTTTTCCATAATAGTTTAATTCCCACTAAATGTTCTTGAAGAAGTATTCCTGTAGCATTATTCCTGGACATAATTTTTATATATTTTTCTTTTGGTTTGTTTTTCTTTTATTTTAAGTAATCCATCCCCTTTCTAATAAAGTTAGATCTAAAAAAGTCAGGTTCCATTCAAAATTGTCATACCTATGATATTTGATTAACTCAGTTCTCAACTTGTTATTTTCTTGTCTCACTGAGGCCTAGTGTCCTCACTAGATACCATGTGGCTTTTGCTAGTGGAAGAGCTTCTTCCTCCTCTAATTTCTCCTCCTTTTGTAAGTTAGTCTTTGCAATTCACTGCTTTGTTGATTTGCTGTCCTTTAAAATCTCGGTTAAAAGTATCTACTTTTTCCTTGTGATAGGCTGACCTTGGCTGGATGCCAGGTGCCCCCCATCAAGGTCACTCTATCACAGCCCTCCTCAGCTGGGCGGGAGAGAGAAAACATAGATATGCTGAGTTGGAAGGGACCCATTGGGATCTTGGAGTCCAACTCCTGGACCTGCACTGAACACCCCAAGAGTCACACCATGTGCCTGAGAGTATTGTCCAAATGCTTCTTGAACTCTGTCAGGCTTGGTGCTGTGACCACTTCCCTGGGGAGCCTGTTCCTGTGCTCAACTACCCTCTGGGGGAAAACCTTTTCCTGATACCCAACCTAAACCTCCCCTGACTCAGCTTCCTGCCGTTCCCTCGCATCCTGTCACTGATCATGAGACTGAAGAGATCAGTAATTATAGGCTCGTGGGTTGAGATAAGGGCAGGGAGATATCAGTCACCTGTTACTGTCACAGGCAAAACAGACTCAAGTTGAGCAAATTAGTTTTTCACCAATCAAATCAGAGTAGGATAATGAGAACAGACCCTCAAACTTAAAAACACCTTCCCTTTATCCCTCCCTTCTTCTTGTGCTCAAATTCACTCCTGATTTTCTCTCCCTCCTCTCTGCCAGCAGCATGGGGGACATGGGGAATGAGGGCTGCAGACAGTTCATCACACAATGTCTCTGCTGCTTCTTCCTCTTCAGCAGGGGACTCTTCACACTCCCCTCCTGCTTCAGCGTGGGGTCCCTCCCATGGGAGACAGTCCTCCATGAACTTCTCCAGCATGGGTCCTTCCCATGGGCTGCAGTTCTCCATGAATTGACGAGACTCTTGTGGGGATAAGAAGGAAAGGCATACTCCAGGCACGGGTATGGTGGATGATGGAATGGCACATTTATTAAAATGGAACCAGCTTGTATAAGGGTGGCATGAAACTTTCTGGAAAGGGGGTTGAACCTGGGAGGAGCATGCAAATCCTCTCACAGAAAAGGAAAAACAGGAAAGGATTATAACCGTAATGGGCAAACGAGGGTGGAGATAACCACATACGGGAAAAGCTCCACTGTGGAGCAATCAGTCCGGTCAGGAAGCAGGGATAACGCCAAACTCCATTTTGGNAGTCAGGAAGCAGGGATAACGCCGAACTCCATTTTGGGTAGCATGCAACAGTGCTATTTAACTTTACAACAGTGAATTTACAAACTGGGAAACCCGTAACAACCTGATAGACGGCAATAAAGTGTCTCTTGTGCAGACTTCTCGGTCTCGTCAAGTCATCTCATAGTCTCTCTTCCAATTAGTGTAATCTTGTATTCCTACAATGAATTGTAGGGTCAGTGTGGGTCCCACCCACGGACTGCAGTCCTTCAGGCACAGACTGCTCCAGTGTGGGTCACCTGTGGGGTCACAAGCCCTGTCAGCAAACCTGCTCCTGCGTGGGCTCCACTCCCCATGGGTTCACTGGCCCTGCCTGCTCCAGAGTGGGCTTCCCACAGGCTCACAGCTTCCTTTGGGCATCCCCGTGCTCAGGCATGGGGTCTTCCGCAGGCTGCAGGTGGATCTCTGCTCTAGCACCTGGAGCACCTCCTTCCTCTCCTTCGTTACTGACCTTGGTGTCTGCAGGGATCTTTCTGTCACATGTTTCCACTCCTCTCTCCAGGTGCATATGCATTTTTTTCTCCTTTTGAGCTGTTATCCCAGCAGTGTATTCTTAAAGAATACATTCAGTGCACGTAGCTCGGTGTGCAGCTGCAGTGGGAGCTGCAGGCTGAGCTCTAGAGGGCAGGACCCCAAGGCAAGAGGCCATGACCTGCCGGCCCTTTACACAACAAAAGGCACAAGGGACCTGTGGCCCGGCCAGGGACTGGACACTCAGAGGCACAGCAGGAGCTGACAGCTCCTGGACTTCCCTGTGCTGAGACTGTGAGGGTATAAAAGCCCAGGGTGTCCTCTGTTCAGGGGTCCCTCCTTGGAGGCACAAGCTCGAGCTGTTATTTTGTTATTTAGTTATTGCTCTGTGATTCAGAGACTCTTGACATAGGAAATCTGGGGTGGAGCCCCTAAGGAAACCTGCCTGGTCTGACTGTGTCAGTGTGGGGGTGTAGCTGCAAGGGGGCCTCGGTGCCAGCTCAGGTGGTGCGAGTGTGACTGCCGGAGTGGCTCCTGGGTGGTCACATGGGGAAGTTTCCTTAACATTGCTTCCCATCTTTGCTGGACTTGGCCTTGGCCAGTGAGGAGTCCATCCCGGAGCTGGCTGGCATTGGCTCTGTTGGGCATGGGGGAAGTTTCTGGCAGCTTCTCAAAGCAGCCACCCCTGTAGCCTCCCCATTACCAGAACTTTGCCACGCAAATCCAATACAAAGGTTGGATTTATAAAATTTTAAAATAAAACAATTACATACACTTGTAGGAAAGGTCTTTTGTGAATTGCTTTAAGCAGTTTTCCTAAACTGAAACTGTCATGCAATATTTTGGAAGGTAGCCATTTCAGACTTCAATGAATAATATGCTATAATTACTGCTTTTAAAAGGGTTACTACTGAAAGTTCATAAAAACAAAGAATTCTTTGTTTCCTAATTCTTCATACCAGATGTATTGTCATTGCAACAGCTTTTAATTTTAATTCAAAGTAGACAAAACAGGCAACTCTTTTACAGATGCAACCCAATCTGCTACTGTGGCTAAGCCTCAGAGATTTTTGTGAATATTCACATTTCTGAATCAGATCAAAAACAGATAAATTACAAGTAACACTGCAGATAACACACTATGTCTTATTTTTCATCGAGTAATGTCATCTTCTACCACTTGGTGTCTGCATTAACACTAGGCTAATTAGAAACATGAACTGATTATCTAACATTCTCTTACATATAAAATCCAGGCAGATACTGTTCCCAATTCTCTTATTGAGGCACTGCACAGATGTGAGCTTACTGGGTACCTATTGCATCATGGTTTCCAGTCCCCTCTAAGCACTGCCTAGAGCAGAAATTGCTAGTCACAGTATCATTTCCAAAGACAGTCCCCTCCTCTAGCTCAGAGACGCTGGAAGCAGACAAGAACATACCCCCAAACACACACGCATGTTATCAGCAGAGGTCTGCACCAGCCATCTGTGTCTATGTTGCACAACATGTAGAACAAGAAGGGATGCTAACCTTCCTGCTCATGATCTTCTTCATGCCCCCCCTCCAACATGGTAGCCCTCATCAAGCTCTTCCACCCTCCATAAACTTACTGATGACTAGACCAGTTCCTTGCCTGCACATAGGGTGTAGACCCTCATTTGGTAGCACGGTGCTCTGCCAAGTACACCAGGAAAGATGGAAATTCACATTGGGAATTTTTAAATTCAGTCTTTTAGAGGCCTACAAGTTTTGTTTTGATTTGGATGGTTTTTGGCTGTTACTGGGAAATATGTCAATACAAATATAAAAGGTGGATCCCTCCAGCAGCTGGGCTCAGGCACCCAGTCTGCCCAGTACCTTCCCAGTACCTGCCCCTGGATCCCAGTCTCCCTAGTCACTGGCACATGGATGTACAAGCCCTGAGGCTGCAGCCCCACTGTTACAGCCCCTTGCTTCCTCACAGCCATGCACATGTGTGGAGACATGGTATGAATCCACCATTAACTGTGCTTAGACATGGAGGGCATCCAACAAGTGGCCCCAGATTCTCACTCCCCACAGCTGACAGCCCTTGGGGAAGCAAAACTCTGAGCTGCCTGCAGCTCCATCCTGGCTGCTACTATATTCAGTGGTTCTCTTCTCAGATTTTCTCTAAACACCTTCAGTTAAGCAAACAAACAGAACCCTAACACCCAGGAGAAAAAAAAAAAACTTGTTCATGTAACATAGTTTTACACATAGCAAATTTATGGACTAGCTGAATGTATCACAAGAGGGTTACTGGATATCAGATACTTGAAAACCATTTGATGTGCTCAGCCATCTCTAAAGTTCCTTGTTTCTTGACTAACAAGATCTAACATTTATAACATTTTTTTCTCTAAATTAATTTCCTTTTAGCAAAATATATTTCCCTTAGCAATCTGAAATGACTTCATTGATACAAAATCTATGATCATTTGCACAAAGAGAATTCCTGTCTGATGTTCATAGAAGAAATTTAACTTTTCTATCCACTTCCCACAAGTGAAGTACTCATGTAAAAATAACTATGAAGCAGGCTGGCCCATACATGTGCAGGCTGAGTGGAGGGGCCTTTCAAGCCTCAAGAGAAAGCAGAGCAAGTGGGACTATGCCAGCTAGGAAAAGCAAGCTTCTCTAAGTCACTCCCATGACTTTGTATTAGTATATCATTACTAGTCTCATTAGTATGACAGCATTAGTCCCCATCTGGAAAATAACTATGGAGAAAAGATTGCTTACCAAAACAGGCTTTTACTTTGTTGTGTTCTAGGGGTTTTTTGTGTGTTTTGTGTTGGTTTTGGTGGGGCTTTTTTATTATTGTTTTTGGTTGGTTATTTGGTTGGTTGAGTTTGTTTTTTTGCTTTCATTTGGGTTTATTTGTTGTTTTGTTTGGTTTTAGCTTTTGGGTTGGGTTTTTCTGTTGTTTTTGTTTGGTTTTAGCTTTTGGTTTGGGGTCTTTTTTAGTAATATCAAGACTTTAATATAGAATTGTTTGTGTTCATGCTTGTGAATTTCAGGCAAAGCACTGTTTGCAGGAGGAGCAGAAAGGGAAATCCTGGTACTAGTCAGAAGAAAAGTTGGGTTCTACACTTATTAGTGATTTGCAACTTAAATATGTTCTAATGGAGATGAATGTAGAATAAGATGTAGAGGAAAACACAAAATACAAAGCACATCTCTTTTGTTTATAGAGATTGTTTCCCATAACACTATTTTTCAGCCTTGGTAAGTATGTCTCCATGAGGATTTTAAACAGCAGCCTTTGAATGGGCTTTCGTTTTAAGTAAATCACTTTTCTTAAAGGCTCTCCAGCAAGGATTTGGAATGCATACTAGTGAAGTCTACAGGTAATTTTAGTCTGCAGGAACAAGGTCCCATATCTTTGTTAACCGCTGTATAAATTCCACCAGAGAAAGGTACTGCCTTTTCCTACTCTCTGCTCCAACACCAAGGCCAGATGTTTGGCAGCAAGGCTGGGCATTCAGCCAGAGCTCTACTTGATCTAGAAAAAGTTTAATTTTTCCTAATGTATACTGTAAATATTTTGTTCTAGCAGATCCTGTTTGAAACTTTCCTGGGTGATTGATGAGATCTGCCCTGAGACATCACAGCCTGTTTCTTCTTCCTTGTGGGTAATTTCTGTGGGATCAAAACATTTTGTCCATAATTCTTGCTGGCTTCCATGTGGCCCAAATGACAGTTCAAACTGAATGAGTTTGAATCAGGCCCAGTAAAGAATTATGCCACGCAGTAAAAATGTCAAGAAATTGTTCTTAGCAGCTGTGGAGAGAGCTGAGGTAGAGCTGTCTATCCCAGAAACGGCACAGTCAAGGTCAAACCACTTCCACCCTGTCTCCTCATCCTATGCCAGAGCCATTGCTAGTAATAACAGATGGTTTTCAGGCCAGTACCAAGCAATAGGATCCTTATGGTAAGGCCAAGTAGCACATTGTGCACTGTTACCTCTCTTCAACAAGAAACATATTACACTCAGAGCAGGGAGTGGATTTCACTTGTCACAAAGTAGAAAAAAATCAGGAAGAAATACAGGGGAAAAGGCAAGAAAGGCAGCTTTCACATCCTCAGGACAGATCCTTGTAGGTTTTCCTGTCCACTCCTAATAGATCCAGTACAAGGGAAGACTCAAGGGGTCTGCACGCCACAGCCAAAATTTGTGCAATGGCACTCCTGAAGCACCCCACTGGGTAGTGTGGGGTATAGACTGATACTGTGTAGGGTTCTCATAGCTAAGCTAACACAGAAGGCTAGGTCAATCTATACAAACAAGGACCTGGAGGAGGATGACTGTATCACGTAAGAATTGGTTAATCCCTGACACAGCATCATATGAGAACACTACTATCAGAAAGGATCAGCTCTGGACCTCTGGTATGACCTACACCACCAACAAGGGAAGGAATAACAGAAGCATTTAAAATAGAATGGCAGCAAAGTTGTCAGAGAAGCACTTTTCAACTACTAAGTGATATATGTGTGCCGTTGGAGAGGACAGTAGCATAGCTTTATGCTCAGAATCACTTCTGTGGAGTTGTCTGTATGGCCATTCTGATAAATTCATGGTAAATGAACTGAGCAAATACAACGCAGAGACTACAAGCGTTATTCATTCAATGCATTTTGTTTCCTACACCATGCAAGACTCATTGTAAGTACTGATCTTAACTTCCTGCACTGGTAGCCACATGGCTTAACTAGGTTCTTGCCATCATGTCAAAAGAAAAAGACAGCTGAAGTTTTGGGTTTCTGTAAGCAGAAGGAATACTCCATCTACCTGCTCAATGGCATCAGTCAATACCACACCATGAGTCTTGCCAGAGACTCTTCAAGAAAAGAGTATCACATTGCAAGCTTCATCTGTCAACAGCTATGACAAAGATCTGCCAGTTAAGAGCTGTTCCAGGACAGGCTCCTGGCTGCAGGGTTGTCAGACCTCTCACTCAGCTGGGAAGTACAAGAATCATCGCTGAACTGTCTGAACAGCAGGACTCAGTGGAGAGGATCACCGGCCTGTGAAGCCTCCCTTGTGGCCTCACTACAGGACCCCGGAGCTGTTTCTAGGCTTCTGGGTGCTTTGAGCCAGAGGTGGATTTGAGGCATGGGGAAAAAGTTAAGCTGCCACATCAGGAAGCCAGCCTCTCCTTGCTCCAGTGCATGACCTGCCTGAAAGAGTGACAGCTACTCTGCTAGCTCAATCAAAGCACAGTAACCACAGGCAACCAGAAATCCCAGTCTGTTTCCATGCTGACATTTCACTCCTCCTTCCTCATGCTTTTTTTGCTCTCACCACAATAAATGAATGCTGTTTCTTCAATGTTACCTACATGTCCATAGAGTGCTCATCAGTTCAGGAGCTCAGAGGCATAGACTTACTGTGAAGCTGGTGCTTGTTGCAATTGGACACTGATAGTACAAACTGACTCCTTAACTCAGTTTGCATGGCTCTGGGGTGGACACTGCCATTACAGGTAACTATCATGTTCACTGTGCTGGGTTCTGCCCTTAGGTCACAACCCCAGGTTGGGGGAAGAATGGCTGTAAAGCTGTCCAGCAAAAAAGACCCTGGGTGCTGGTCAACAGCTGGCTAACCCTGAGCCAGCTGTGTGCCCAGGTGGCCAAGAAGGCAGGTGGCATCCTGGCCTGTATCAGAAATAGTGTGGCCAGCAGGATTAGGGCAGAGATCATCCCCCTGTACTTGGCACTGATGAGGCCACAGAGTACTCAAATACTGTGTCCAGTTCTGGGTCCCTCACCACAAGAAGGACATTAAGGTGCTGGAGTGAGTCCAGAGAAGGACAACAAATCTAGTGAAGGGGCTGGAGCAGAAGTCTGATGAGAAGTGACTGAGGGAGCTGTGGTTGTTGAGTCTGGAGAAAAGGAGGCTCAGGCGTGACGTTATCACTCTCTACAACTACCTGAAATGAGTTTGTAGCAAGGTGGGAGTTGGACTCTTCTCCTAGGCAACTAATGACAGGACAAGGGGACATGGCCTCAAGATGCACAACGGGAGGTTTAGGTTGGCTATTAGGAAACATTTCTTCACTGAAAGGGTTGTCAAGCATTGGCACAGGCTGCTCAGGGAGGTGGTTGAGTCACCAAAGGTTGATCCCCTCCACAGACTCTGGGGATATTTAAAAGATGCATAGATGTGGCACTTAGGGACATGGTTTAATGATGGACTTGGAAGTTCTGGGTTAGAGGTTGGACCTGATGATCTTAGAGGTCTTTTCCAACCTAAGCAATTCTATGATTCACTGCCAATACCCACAGACAGGAGATAGAGGCACTGCCATTACAAGGGGTCTTCGGAATGTCCAGGTATGTTCTGTTCACCCACAGTCTTCAGGATCCCAAAGGGCATGTCTGTTGCACTGCACGTGTGTAAGGTCCCAAGACGAAATGGTACTGACAAACTGAAGAGGTCCTAGAGAAGTTCCAGCTGATCTGTGTCCACAGTCTGCCCATGCACTGGAAAGAACTGATGGTAAGGCTATTTTTCATTTCTCAAGGAAGGCAGAGAAAGTTGTAAAGTGTTATATGGTTCCAGTATTGAGCTAGGAGGATTTGATGCAAGAAAGTTGGAATGCTGGTTCCTGGCCTTGATTTTAGGTCCTTTAAAGAGCAAATGGAGATATGTGTGCTGATGAATGAGTCATCATTCTGCCAGTTTTCCTGGCCCCCTGGCCAACACCTGCATCTGGCCACTCTACCTCCTTTGCTCTCCTTATTCCTAGTCCCGGTCTTTCTCTGCAGCAAATTAAATTTTCAGTCATGCTCCCTTACTGGTGCACGCTTTTCCTATCCTCCCTCTAAAGGACCTGCTAAACCATATTATTCTTTCTTATTGGTCCCTATCTAATCTATTCTACAGCCGCTGCGCATCATTGTTAGCTAGAAACCGTGCCAAAAAAATCTTGATCTCCTTTGATCTTCTGTATTCCTCTGCTCACTTATCCATGGCCCAATGTGAATAAGGCTCAGGTCAGGACTTTAAAACTGGCATCAAGCTGTTTCTCGTTTGGAAATCTCCTTCCTGAGATGTCCAAGTGATTTAGTTGTGGTCCAATAACAGTTAAAAATAATAGCTTTGAAGGTGGAGATGCAGGACACGTATATTTAAGGAGAGGGAGGTGCATTGCAACACAGCAGTTTCTATTTAAAGAGTGAATGCGTGTAGGTATGTGCCTGTGCTGCCTATAGATGAGGACCAGTGAGCAGGATAAACCAATGAAAAATACTTAGGCAGCTGACCATGCAAGATAAATTAGCTTCTAGAAATCTGTACAAGATCATATATGGCTTTGATCTATCATGGAAGCTAATAAAAGTGAGCTACATCTCACAGAATGATAGTCTTTGCTGACACCTGATGTGACTTTACTGAAATTCCAATCACAGTCATTCTGCTATGCATGAATGATTCTTCTAGGTTTAGTACAGAAGCAGCTGGTGCCCTATCTGATACCATGTTAACATGGTGAATGAGGACTCCAGGACACACTAAGCAAATTTTACATCAGCTTTCTCACAGCTTGCCCCATATGTCTTTGCACTGTTTTTTTCTTTTTCCTTTTTTTTTTTTTTATTTGTAATAGGATCTTGCTCTCTGTGGCAGAAAGCTTACATTCAACAGATCTGAAGGAAAGCATTTTTATTCTAATATTGTTCCTATGAGGAACAATGCATTACTTATAGATTCTTCTCCTAGCTGTCAGTCTAACCAGATCTACCTTTTCCTTCCATTTTAGAACACCTGCAACCCAACTGTGAGTTGGGATCCCTTCTCCTTACCAGGATTCACACAACAGGTTCTGCATTCCCCCAGCTGTCCTCTACACAGCAACCTGGAAAATGACAACTTACAGATGATCCTGGGGCTACCTAGATTGCAAACACAAGTCAGGGAGGAATCCTGACCAGTTCATTCCCAGGAGCTTAATAAGTTCTCTCAACCTGTCATTCAAAGGCAAGTGACCCTTCTGACAAAAATGGTCTGTGCTAACCAGGACAGGAAGACAGAGCATCTGATTTCACACAACTCTTTAGATCTCATTTAGAAAATACTTTCAAAAGCTTTATAGATATTTAGAATAAACTTCATTTGTTTATGAGCTTTCTTAGAGAGTATTTTCTACATCTAAAATTATTCATAAAACCCTCTCTGTGCCTGTTATCACAATTTAATTTCCATGTCTAAATAAGCCTTTGAAAAAAGAAAGACTGTAAGATTTAATTGTCTTCAATTAGGTGTTACTGCTGGCAGAACATTCTCTTTTAAGAAAAGTGACAAGTCTCAAAGGCAGAATTCCTAATGTCTGAGTTAAAAAACAAACCTTCCAAAATTTCTATGGCTTCCAAACCTTCTCTATATGAGGAAAAGAAACAAAATAGAACACAAGAACAACTTAAAAATTTTCAGAGACTATCCTTGATACAGAACAATTAAATAATTATGTCATCAAACACTGTAAAAATAGTCTGTGTTAAGTACTTAATTGCTGTGTAATAAGCTAATATATATGTATATTCACATAAAGCAGCCTTTTGAAAGTCATCTCTATCAGAGCCCTAAATATATCAATGGAAATAGAACATAGGACTATCAAGGTGACATATTTACTTTGCTTCTGTTGTTGTACTGCACATCTACACAATGCACACCGTGATGCAAGGTCTCCAATGCAGAGTTCCCACCAGAAGTGTTGACACACATCCAGTGGTGTGAGGCAAGAATCACACCTGGCTCTCCGTGCACCTTCTCCCCCTACGCTGCCATCCTGAATGAAAACATAATTGAGTGGCTTGTGAAGCACCTCCTACACTTTCTCCTTTTACTACACAGCTATTTTATGTAGGCAGCCAGAAAAGTATTTTCATGTGCATGAACATGTCTGGCTGGAAGCTGCAGCTGTTCAGCTGTTGATTTATCATGTGTTCAGCTTCTCTGACATAGGGCTGGCAACCCTTGTAAGAGTAGGGAAGATGGGGTGGGAAGAGGAGATGGCTGGTAGGTGACAGCTGTTTCAGCCTCTGCACTTTAATTGGCTCTGAACATGCCTTAACACTCTAAATTTGGCTGAGGCTTAGTGTTGATCAGAAGAGGACATAGAGCCTTGAAGAGAGAAAGGACTGAGCCAAGTAGAAAATTTAAGGGAGAAAGTATAACTTGATTTAAGCCTGTTCAGGGTTACTCATGCCAGGCCTTCTTTCATGGGAGACATGAGCAATTTTGAAAAAGGAAAAGCCCATATTTCCAGAGGACAGATCAAAAGAATGCCCCAAATCACACTTTGTAAGAACCAGAAACTCCTGTTCTGGATTTCTACTTGTCTCCCAATCAGCTACATTTGATACATGAAAACTGTATCTCAACTCTCCTGTTCAGAAAGGCATTTACTGAAAAAAAGGGTGACAGTGGTGCAGCTCAGGAAACTGTCTGCTCTGTAGCTCCTCCCCAACACTATCTCCTGGTGACTAGCACACTCTGAAGGTCACTTGTTAGAGATGCACCTTCTTCAGCTGGACAGCCTTTCTCTCACAGCCCCATCCAGCTTGAGACCATGGTTTGTTCAGTTCTTTTCTCTGCCTGCCTTCATCAGATACAGATCTGGTCAGATACACTGCTGAATCCTACTCTCTGTGCCTTCTCCATCCCTATCACAGGATCACAAAATATTCTGAGTTGGAAGGACCCACAAGGATCATTGAGTCCAGCTCCTAAGTGAATAGCTAAGAAGCAGATCAGAGCTGGTGAGCATGAAGGGGGTGATGCATCAGAGGCTTGAAGCCTGATTGTGGGTGACCAGGATGAAGGTCTTATGGGTCAAAATCCTGGAGATATCCTGGAGAGTGTGAACTACTGAAGAACCTGTTAGTCACCTCTCACCTACTGTGTTGCCCTGGTGGAATCACACCTGTGGCAATTCCCAGCTTCAGAGAAAATAACTGAGGTTGCATCATTCAGGTATGCTGTATTTGTATCTCATAATTTCCAGAGGTGTGGAATAATAATAAAAGTATGAGACGCTATCTGCCTTTATCTCTGTTCTTGAAGTTCAGAGTGTTCCTTAAAAAATATTTTAATAGCAAGCACTGGCCAACACTGCCCTGTATATATCCCACTTAAGTATTCAATTTAATTGCCATTATTTACCAATACATATGAACTATTCATGGAATTGGAATTGCAGCCATCAGGATATCAAACTCATCAACTACAAAGTTACCAAAGACTCCAGCACTGTCACTCTTGCCAAATCTAAGATGTATGCACTGAAGCTAAAACTGAAATATAATCCTTATTCAAGAGGGAGTGTGGTTCTGTTCTCTGTGACAAGCAGAGCGAATAAAACACTTTATAACAGATTAATTAAATTACTTCAGGAGTAATGAGACTACCTTTTTAGTCATTAGTTCTATGACTTCAACATTAAATACTACCTTAAAGAAACTGAAGTAATGAAAAAAGAGTAGATAAAAGGACATTGTGTTACTGGCATTAGACAGGCAATGCTCGTAATGAGACCTTTTAATATGACATTTATAATCTGAATCAAACGTTTGAACTTCCCCATGGCAAACAAGGTGTTATGTCTCCTGAGCTTAGGATCACAGAATCACAGAATCAATCAGGTAGGAAATGACCTCTGAAACCTCCAAGTCCAACCTGTGACCGAACACCACCATGTCAATAAAACCATGGCACTGAGTGACATGTCCAGTCTTTTCTTAAACGCCTCCGGGGACGGTGACTCCACCACCTTCCTGGCAGCACATTACAATGTTTAATAACGCTTTCTATGAAGAAGCTCCTCCTAAGGTCCAACCTAACCCTCCTCTAGTGCAGCTTAAGACTGTTCTCTTGTCCTGGCACTTGTTGCTTGGGAGAAGAGGCAAACCCCACCTGGCTACAACATCCTTTCAGGTAGTTGTAGAGAGTGATAAGGTCACCCCTGAGCCTCCTCTTTCTCCATGCTAAACAACCCCAGCTCCCTAGCTGCTCCTCACTGGACACTTACCCCCTAGACCCTTCACCAGCTTTGTTGTCATTTTCTGGACTGGCTCCAGCATCTCAATGTCATTCTTGTGGTGAGGAACCCAGAACTGGACACATTCTGTGTCCAGACTCACCAGAGGTGCAGACTCACCAGTGCCAAGTACAGGGGAGACTTTTCATCCTCACAAGTTCACGAGTGGGAAGGAAGCTCTTTTGAAAAGAAACTAAATTCTTTTTAATGATTCAAACTATAACTATATTTCTGATTCAAACTATATTTCAAACATTCTGAGAGTCTAACATTTAGTTTGTAGTTTCATTCAGTAAAGGACAACTGAATTAAAATCAACCAGACTTTAAAAAACTTAATCCTTGTAAAGGAAATTCTCACTTACCACTTTTAGAGGGAAATTATCACTTTAAGCAGAAAAGATTAGAATCATGCTTTATTTAGGTTTCTCAATGGAGAGTCTAGAAATAGAGAAGAGTAAAAACTGATGTTAGAAGAGGATAATTTTTCTTGTCCTTGGGCCACATCAGGTCATTGGGTATTATTTCTTCATGTTATACACACTTATGCAGGAAACATGTAATGTCTCCTTTTCTGCAAAGACATTTCAGTGATGTGCCACTGATGCCTAAGGATTTTAACATGCATTTTATAGATTTTCATGGAGTTATATAAGTTGAATAAGTTTTTCTAAGTCTCAGTTATTATTTTGAAAGCCTTTTCCAGAATAAGGCATCACCACAAGCTTTGACAAATCACCATGAGATAGATAAATGAATTGGCATATTATCAAACCATTGTTTATAGATTTCTCAGAGGAGATTTCCTTCTTCTCTAAGTTCTTAAAATGTGGACCTCTGAGCAGGTTGTGTCCATCCTATCCATCCCATGTTTTCTACAACACTCACATGGTATTTGCTGCCTAGAGCCCATAGAAAGAACTGACAAAGCATTACTGTAGCTTCAGAAATTCTGTCTACAAGAGCACAGTTTAAGCCAGTGAGAGGCAACTTCTTCTGTAACTACTTCAAGAAACAGCCTGGCCTCTTCCAGGACATGGCTAGGATTGGTGAGAATCTCCAGAAAACTGTCTCTCTCTCAACCACAATCTGCCTTGGAGTTATTGCCTCTTACAAGCAGTGGTCTCTACCAGCTACACCTCAAAATTAAGTTGGAGATAATTTTAGCAGGTGGGATATCAGGCCCTCTTGGAAGTGCTGACTTTTAAAAGATAGCAGCAAGGCAGGGAAGGAAACAAAACTGGTAATGAAAACTGCTGAGCTTGGAAAAGCCTCCGTAAGACTAGTCATTGTGTCTTCTTGGTTTCCTGCCTGCACCCCTGCTTTGAACAGCCTGATCTAGTGGAACATGTCCCAGCCCATGGCAGGTGGGTTGGAACAAGATGATCTTTAAGGTCCCTTCCAACACAAACCATTCCGTGATTCTATGATACTATGAAAACACTTATCAGTACTTCTTAATTTCAAGATTTTTAACTCAGGAGCTTGAAGATGTGATCTTTGCTGGATGTATGAAAAATCAGCACACAGAACTGAAAAAGTTCTACAGATTTCTCAGCCTTCTCTGTACTTTACAGTACATCTACAAAGGGACCACTCCAACTGCTAGCATACCACACCAGCTAAGCTTGTGGAAATACTGTCCATCCTCACCTCTCCTTGCTGAACCTGGGCCATCAGAGAGGCAAGAATGCAAAGTATTCAGGACTAGTTCTATGGTCTATTTATATAAAAATATATGCATTTATACAAAAAGAACAGAGTTGAGGGGCCTGTTCATTTGTCTCCAGACAAGTTCAATTAAAACCAAACCAAAACTATCCAAAATCCTTTGGAAGATGGACCATAAACCCAAGGACTGCTATCAGTAACTCAACTGGCTGAAATCTGTGCTGAAGATCTGAATACTTCATTGACCATACAAGATAGAAGAGTGATTTGGTTTCATCAGATGAAAATTCTGGGGAACATACAAGACAAGCTTAACAGCTCTTTCATGTGGTTTGGTTTTAGTTGGTTTATTGTTTAGTTTTATGTGTACTTTGGCTGTTAGTCCTGAAGACAGGCCTGTTCTTTAACAAAAAAAAATTAATGACCTGCTCTTTCTAAATGACTTCCAATAATAAACAATAGGCTGTCACCTTCACATCAGTTTCCTTTGCTCTGATGTCTAAGGGTCCTCTCTCCAAACCTCCTTAGTGCAAATGCTGAGCAGAAAATAAGCCAATTCAAAATGAACAGCTGAAAACTATTGCTTTTCTTCCAAGTCTTCTCTGAATTAACAAGTTAAATTGGCTCACTGATCAATATCAGGGCTTGTGCAAGGGAGCGGGGAAAGCAATTAGCAGGATTATGGAGAGCAGGGCCTCTCGTTTTCTCTCCTTCTGTGGCAACAAGGTCACTCAAGATGTACCACACAACTGCATTGGAGGGCTGTTCTGACTAGGATTCCCCGATAGTGTTTGCCTTTATGCACATGCAGCCCTTCTTCCTGCTGTTCTGTGGTCAGGGTAAGGGCTGTATTCGGCTGCCTGGCGAGTCCTGGACTGCAGGAGACCGGGGGTACCCTGCCAGAGGACACCTTATCCACACCCATGACAAAGGTGCTCAAGGAAAGGGAACAATTACAAACGTCATTGTGGAAGGCTGGTTGGTAAAGATGATCTTTAAACCACAGGAGACACAGGGTGTATCTGTGTTCCATCGCATTCCAGCAGCCTTGTACTCAGTGATCACTGCAAGTGAAACCCATCCATTAGAGATGGCACAGGCACGGTCTCCCTGAGTCTCAAGCCCAACAAAACACCAAGTCCCCAGTGGAAATGCAGTAGCTGTGCTGGTGCTCCCAGGGCAGGCCAGGAGAGCCTGCCGTCGCTCCGGGGGGATCCGCCCTGCTCAGCCCGCCCTCCGGGCACTCAGCGCCCCAGAGGGCGGTGTGCCCGCGCCCCGTGCTCCCGCAGGGCCGCCCCTTTGCCGCAGTGGGTCACAGCGCGGCGCACGGACACACCCCGCGGGGCCCGGGGCGCACCGCGCCCGCGGGCAGCGCCTCTCAGCGGCACGGGGCCCGGCTCTTCCCGGCGCTGCCACACAGCAGAACGGGAGGCAGCGGGCAGCAATTCACGCACTCCAAGTTCCACCTGAACGCGGCGAAGAACTTTTTTATACTGTGCGGGCCACGCCGCGCTGGAACAGACTGCCCGGGAGCCTGCGGGGTCTCCCCCACTGGAGATACCCAGGCACCGCCTGGACGCGGTCCCACGCCGTGTGCTGTGGCCCGGCTCTGTTTGAGCAGGCGGGCCGCCCCAGCCCCTGCGGAGCCATCCCG
>VWZF01003005.1:214686-448735 GCA_013396755.1 Sclerurus mexicanus
TCGGGATCGGGCGGAGGCGGCGGCTCCTCCTCTTCCTCCTGCGGCCCCCGGGCGGTGGCGGTGGCTCCTCCCGGGCTGCCGGGCAGCGGGGCCGGGCCCGCGGAGTTCTTTAACTTCCACGAGAGCAAAGTGAGCGCTGCGAACGGGCACCACCCGGCGCGCAGCCCCCTCCCGCCGCCGGCGTCTCCCCAGCAGCACCAGTACCACCCGGGCCGCAGGAAACGGGAGAATAAAGCCAGCACCTATGGCATGAATTACCTGCTCTCCGGCAGCCGCGGCGTCGCCGTCAACAACTCCCCCCACCAGCAGCGGCAGCCGCCTCAGCCAGCGCTGCAGAGCCCCGGCACTCCTTGGAAGACCAGGAAATACAGCCCGGGCGTGCAGGGGTGAGCAGCCGGGGCCCCTGGGGCTGCTGCAGCCCCGCAGGGAAGAGGGGCCTCGGCCGCCCTTCCTGCGGCCCCTCCGGGGCCTTGGGCTGGGGTCGCACCGGCTCCTCTGGAACGGCAGCGAGGCGCAAACCCCTGCTCTTTTGTACAGCACCTGGGTCTGTGCCGGCTGGGTGGCTCCTGGCCGAAGCAGCGATTCAGGCAGGGCCAGGGAAGCCGTGGATACAGGGGTTTAGGCCTTGCCTTGTAGTAGGTTAGGAGGTGAAGTTGTCAGGCCGGTATCAGAGGTCACCTACAGTAATTAAAGCAAAGATGGGTGGGGATTACCTTGTCAGAGCTTCCAGGGGTCCATTCAGATTCTAAGGGCAAAGTGGAAGGCTTCAGTTCAGAAGAACTCAAAGAAAACCTTTGTGCTCATTTATAAATGTCTCTGCTTAGGCTGTAGCAAGCTGGTTAGCTTGAGAGTGTTAGGAACATCACTTGAATGGGAGTTGCCGAGTTCTGTCTGAAAGAAGCATGACAGTCAGTGTGGTCTTAAAACATTTCTCTCGAGTGTGTTCTAGCTCTAGGATACATTGAGTCAGCCAATATCTGAACTGAATCGTGCCTTTTGGAAGAGAACACTTTTACGAAGCTTACCCTATCTTGTGGCCATACCTTTTTTATATAAATGGGTAGTCAGTAAGGCCGAGTATTCATTTTAATCTGATTGGCATTGAGAAGGGACTAAACTTGAACAAAGCACCTCTGGGATGCTCGATGAGATTGCTGTATTTCACCTGTCAAATTCCATTCAGTCAAGAGGAAGTGTTGCTTTCTAACATTAAGGCTATTTTATTCTTAGAAAAAGTGCTAGCTGCATTGACTGACCACAGCAGATTTCTCATGTCACTTCAAAAATAGTTTATTGGAACTCCTAAAATCCAAGACCCTTGGATGCCTGTGGAGTAAAGGCACTGCATATTTGTAGTGGGGAAATAGCTAAAGATAACAGGGTGCCTTTTCAGAGCTGTGGATTTTTAAGAGAAATTTAATTTAAGGATAGTGTCTTCCTTCTCTCTTTCGTGTGATACTGTCAGGTGTTGAGTACACTCAAGTTATTCAGAAGTATTAAAAGATGTTTCTAAAATTATGTTTTTGCAAGCCATAGCCTCTCCTGGGAAGGGCAAGATTTGTGACTGCTGCTTTTTAATTCCAGACTGATGGTGAAAATTCAGGTTGCTTACAGGAAGCTAGAATTTGAATCTTTAAGATGTCTTACACTGGGAGCTTTGGGCCCTCTACTAACATGTATGTCTAAAATTCCAACAGTATCTTAAAAGTAGTGGGATTTTTTGTTTGTTTGTTTTATTTCCATAGATAAGCAGTGGAGCACTGAGTTAACTTTTTAGTTTATCTTTGTAAGACAAGTCAATGTCAGTGAGGCAGATCTCAAGGCAGGCAGAGGAGTGAGCTGCCCGAGGTCACCCAGCCCCATCTATGGCAAACCTGGAAATCAAATCCAGGCATTGCAGGTTCTGTCCTCTAGTTGTTAGGCAGCACCACCTATGCCTATCACATAGGTTTATCTTTAATCTTTTGCTCTTTTGTTTTCTGTTGGCTTTCCTTTAATAGGGATTATGCCACTCTTCAAGTATAAGTTTGTAGAGAATTCATACACAAGAAAATTGTTTAGCTGAGACTCAGTTGCACTTTTTAGTTCCATACTGCAGGTAGTTCTTTTACTGATGCATGAATGACAAGATTTTTGCTAAATATCTTTGGTAGTGGAAGCTATGGCTCCTGATCTTCTGTCAAGTATCTGTATTACTACAATGGGACCTGATTCTCAGAGTGGGGTACTGGTAACTACAGCATGTGTGCTCTGGTAGTTCCAGAGTTTTCCTTAAAGTAGCAAGGAGATAGTGCTGAAGGAGAGCATGAATGTTGAAACCATAGACCTGAATATGACAAGCAGTTTAAGGCAGAAACTTTGAATTCTGTTACCTGAGGTGAATCTTGTACAAGTGTGTGTTCTAAAATAATTTTGTTTGATGTTACTAATTTTTTATGAAGTACTTGCATGATTGAAATCAGAATACTGTCACTGATGGAGTGGGCTTAGGTATCTATCTTTTGCAGTAATTCCTGGCTACTGGTGAGCTTAACTTAATTTTCCCGAAGCCTGGTTGGTGTAGGGGATGCAAATAAAAATTGCAGTGAAAAGTCTGAGGTGGGAACAGATCCTTCCAGGACTTTCTTGTGGATCCTTTATGTTCCTGTTTAATTGTGTGCTGTTCCCTGGAATTGTCAGCCTGACCCTGAAGCATCACTTCAATAACTCATGATCAATTGACAGAGCATCTTCAGTTGTTCCAAACTGGTGTTTTTAACTGTTGAAAAATGTGATTCTTTAAATCGTCAGTTGCAGTCTGGTTTGGGCATCGATTGTAGGAAGAAGGACTTATCATAGATGCACTTAGGCTTACACTATGCTTGAATGGTAGTTTACTCTCCTGGAAATACTGCTCTTGAAAGAATTTCTGCAACATGCTGAAATATCTAAGTAATATGCAGTAGCTCATAGTGTTACTGTATTGTCTTTTGGTAACAGACTAAGAAGGGTAATCTCTGTTTGCCCTCTCCCAGGCTGCAGCAGTACTTTTGATGAATTGCCTGCGTGCTTTGAAATAGTACTGTGCTCTCTGCTTTTGCATTCAGAGGTGGAGATGGTCTGTAGCAGTGCAAGTCATCATCATTTTTTTTCAAACTGCTCATAGTGGCTTTGTGATGGTGATGTTTAGGAACTCTGTATGTTATAAAGGCTGTGTTTTGTTCTGTTTTTATACAACATTTCTTTTTTCCAGTGAACTCATGCTTTCGCCACTTTTTGACAGCAGCATAACAGTCTGTAAAGGAAATTGTCTTATAGAACGTAAGTGTGAGTAGCTGTGCTTGATTAGATTTCATCCTAAAGCCGTGCTTTTGGATGCCCTATATTGTCCTGTGTCATCTTTTTACAGAATTTTGGAAGTTAAGGAGTGAGGAAATTGAAGCACTGGTATAAATATGGCTTCAAGAGACTGATTAATATAGCAACAGTGTAAATTCCTATATGCCTGGGTTTAGTTTAGGACTACAGATGACAAAATGATTGGTTTCAGATGCTAGGCAGAGAAGGATTCTTTAATATTATGAGGTTAGTTCATTCTATTGTGACTGATGTTCAAAACCGCATGTTTCTTGGTACTGTAAAGTATTCTCTTGTGCGGTTTAAAACTACGCTTAGCATCTTAGGGCCTGTATTCTTTATTCAGTAAATACATCGACTTTCTGTAAAGTCAGTATCTTAAATATATCTGAGTGACTTAAGTATCCAGAGAGTTTAAAGCTGGCATATGGCATTAAACTATTCTAAATGTTTTCGTAGGGTCTCTACTGCTGTTTAGACACAGAGCTAATAGACTGCTTTCTCTTGAGATGTAGCCAATAGCTTGTGAATAGTGTAAAGTCATACCAGATTTAATTATTTTGCTTCTTAATATGAATTTAATGAATTAAGTAAAGAATTAAAGCGTTTTTAACAATATGAGCCTGTTCTACTTAATACTTTCAACTAAGTGTTCAGGCTAATTGTAGATGTTGAATGAGATTAGGACTGAAATACCTGGCATATCTGGTTGGCACATTACAATGCTGTGCAGAAACAACAGAATTGTCTTGTTGAGGATTAGTTTAGATACCAGAACTGTTTTGATATGTTGGAATGGTGCTCTGCCTGGACTAATTAGTGTTGCATAGTGTCTGATGTCTTGCTGCATTAATTTTTCCCCTTGCGTAGTGGTTGGTCTTTAGTTGTCTCTTGATAATGACACAGAAGTTCTGCTGTAGAGCACAAGAGTGCAAACACCTGCATTTCCTTAGGTTGAAGGAGGATTCTGGCCAACATTCCCTAATGACCACATCAGGTACCTGGGAAGAGTTCTCATAAGCAAGGTAAGCTTATGACAGTGCTTCTCCAGAAGACTTGGTTCAGTGTTCACCAGTTTGCAGATGAATGATACTGTGTGCAAGAAATGATGTCCAGAGGTGTGGTGGTGCTACTATATGCTAAGTCTGTATTAGGTTTTCTTTATTTCTTCACCTGTATGAAGTGTTTCTAATTTCAGTCTTACAGAGTTTTTTGCTTTTTTGATATATTGCTGAACTTTGACCAAGATTAATTATGTGTTTGTGCAATGCACTATTAAAAATGCATTGCATTCAGGACCTTGCATAGCTACAGTTGCATGTTTGTCAACCCTTGCTTCTTATTATGCAGGTATCAGAGCTGTCAGATAAAAATTAATGTGTAGGGTTGCCACATTGTAAGCATCTTTTGCAAATCTTGTTTTCTCATACTTTGAGCTGGAAGAGTGTAGACTTTGGAAACGACGAAGCCTTTACTGACTGCATGGGGTATCCAGCTGTTTTAAGGGCCTTAAAGGTTTCCCAAGGGTGGTTATTCTTATCTTGTCCCTGTACTTAGCAGTGCTGGCTTGCTCCAACGCCTTGTAATAAAGAATCAATACAGTAGGCTGTGCTTCATCCACATTCCTGTTAAATCCTTGGTGTCTGCTTTCTCCAGTGTTGGGTGAATATCTCTTGTGGAGGCCTTAATGTAGGAGGCAGGTAGTGCTGGCAGTGTACACTCAGTTCTTGTTTTGTTTGACTACAGGATCAGGGCAGAACTAGGCAGTATGTAGTATGCAAGGTGGAGCGTGGGAGTAGTTGCCTGTTAGTCACAGTAAATTTCTGGAGAGAGCATCGGGGTGTAGTTGAATGGATTGTTTTCATGCCTTAAGGCTGGTATGCAGCAAAGTTCAAGGGTAGCTGCTGAATGAATTGTCAAAAGAACAGAACATCTGTTTTTTCTGTGGTAAAGTAAGTTGATTAGAGCTCAGAGTTCCCTTGCAAAGTGGATGCCTAGTGTATGATGCTTTTGGCAGTGGAATGAAAGGAATATTTTGACAGCAGTAGACTTGAGAGTCACTAGATGTACTGGAGGTCAGAAAGGCTGAGCTGCAGTGGTAAAACATGAGAAGGCTTTGCATGACAGGTGCTTGCATCTGTGTGTAAAGGAGAATGGGACATGTTTGGAGCAGTTTCATCCTGGCATCAGCTTTGTGATGTTTTTGCCAGTTGTTAGACTTTGGCAGTATAGATAATTGGCACTAAGAACGTCAACAGCTGTACTGGGTGAGACCATTAGAGGCCAATGCCAAACACTGGTAGAGGAATATATCCACATGGGCCTATGGTGATACTTCCTGGAAGCATCTCTCAGCTTTCAATGATCTGTGGTTCTCAAACTCCCTGGGCTACAGGCAGTGCATTGTTACACTTACTGTGGATGTGGTGTATGACTGTGTCTTGTCTTCAGCTTGTATGATATGGGATCAGCAGTGACCTGTGGGAAGGTGTTCCTAGATGTTCCTCAGTTAAGCTATGCGTTATGTAAATATACTTTTTTTTTTTTCTGTGAGGCTGTCACTAGGGTTGTAGTTGCTGCCAGTCACAACTCTGCATCACTGAGGCGGTCCATGAGTGTTCTTTGCAGCTCACTTAAAAAAGGAGCCGGAAAGGTTGAGTCACGTGACAGTTTGTTTTCTAGTGTGTTTAATCATTCCTTCTGTTGAAACCCTTTTCTGCCTCTAGATGTTTATCTCCTCTGTATGCTTTGCACTTCTTTTGTATCTTCTGGTCTTGAATGAACCAGACCTGTGTGTAATAGTGTCACAGTGTTCCTGTATCATAGCTATCTTGTTCTATATTGCTCTGTCTTGTACTTTGTTTCCTGATTACTAACACGGGATTTGGCCGTTGTTTTTGTGCTTTGAGGCTTCACTAGTGATCTTTCTTTAATATGGAAATTAAGAGTTCTAGCTGCTTGTTTTCTGTTTAAAACAATTCTTTATCAAGTATTCCCCCTCATCCCATATCAGCTTAGTTTCTTCATAAGCCTGTATAAGGGCAGGAGGAGCCATTGTCAAATGACATTTGGAAATCCAAGTAGATAAGAGATTTTCTTTTGTGGTTCACTGATTCATCAAACTAGTTCTTAATGGGTTTTTTAAGACACTACTTCCATTTATCATAGCTATGTTAGCCATCTTGATACAGTCATAACTATTCATGTGTTGCATTGATTCTACTTTTGGCTACTTTGACTATTTTGAATGTTAGAACTAATGCTTTTAAATTAAGAAAAGAAAGATTAGCTACTTCATGTTGTTCTGATACAAATGCAGTATCAAGTGGGTGTGACTTTTGGTGAATACCAAATTATCAGATTTTGCTGTGGAGTAGTTTCTACTAAAAATTTGGTTTGGGAAAAGTTGTCCCTGTGTAGTTATGGATCAGGGAAATCTCTGAGGGATGGAGAAAAAAAAAATACTAGTTTCTCTATGTGCCATGCATTGGGATCACTTAACTTTCTCTGTACTGATCACTTAATTCATTTAACAGAAGCAGGTTTTTGGGCTCTTGAACTAGTTTAGCCTTTCTCAGGCATAGCTTTGCATCTTATTAAGTTGTTCCTCATAATCGTTTTTGATATCCTTAATCTTCCAATCCTCTTTTCCTGCTTTGTACATGACTTCAGGGTTTCTGAAGACATCTGATAGAATCCTGTGGCAAGGTAGTAGAAGCTCTTTTTTCCCCCTAAGACCTGATTAGTGATCCATGCTTTTGCCAAACAACCAGTGTGATACCTTTAATAGTCACTAAAACACCTTATTCTTTTGGTTATGATGCTTAACTTAAGGAGCTTCCTCTTTTATATGGTGAACTGCAGCAGTACTTAAATCCAGAAAAGGCTTTTCTGGTTTTTGTTGCTTTGTAGAGATGCTGACTTTGAGGGTGCAGGGTTTGCTGCTAGTGGTGCTTTGATGGATGCATTTTGAATTAGATTCTGCTCCGTGGGATTATGTTAGGAGGTGCTTCTTTTAAATGTTTCAGTGTACCTGGTGTAATGCATACCTGATCTACATGGACATAATTAGTCTCTCATCACTAATGTGTTTCTGCTGTTGCAATCTGACTTGTCTGGGATGTTAATCACTTTCTGTCTTTGGGCATTTGGAAAAGAATGGCATTAAGACAGGAATTTCGGGGTTTAGTGATTCTGTTTATTGGCATGGTGAGCTTGCCGATTTAGTTCCAAGGTTTAACATATGGTATTCTCCTTCATTGGTGCAACAGAATAATTATGTGATGTTTTCTTGGTGTTGTGGTGTAGTCCAGCAATCCAAGTCAGGAGCAGTGTCCTTCAGAAGCTTATACAGTGGATCTGTTTTGCCATATATTAAATTGGAGATGTACATCTGCTTATTTTTGACATTTTTTATAATACAGCTTTTTCAGAGTATATCCAGCCATAAATAAGGTAATTAATAAGGTTGAGTTTGACATAATTCACAAAAATAGATTATGTTTTGATTCTTTCTCAAAATGCAGACAAATTCTGTTACTTGTCTGGAAATTTGCAGTGTAAATCAGTCCAACAGGCTTAATTTCTTGAGCACATCAACTATGTGTTCCTAAGTGGTAGAAATCTAATTGGCAAGAAACTTGGTCTAAAATTAGGATGGGCTCTGACTTGCAAGACTGTGGGGCTAAGGGAAAGCTTTGAGAGGAAATGAGAAAAATGTGATCTCTTGTGGAAAAGGTGCAATATATTTTATAAACTACTCTTTGTTCTCTGGATGAGAACAAAAGTACTTATTTCTTTCATTCTCTCCTTAGTAGCTATCTTGCAAAGTAAGGTTGATTCATATTTGAATTGATATTTAGGGTACCTGTCTGTAAAATATTTCACAGTTTTGATGTGTAAGTTTTGTGTAGTTGAGATTTTTTTTTTTTCTGCCAACCTTTGTAGTTTGCTGGCCTTCCATACAATTACAGTATCAAAGATAATTGCTGCCTGATTTACATTTACGTAATAATATGAGACTGATTTGGTGCAGCAGTACAGTCTGAATGTAACACTGATTTCATAGTTTCTCTCATCTGTAAGCTTAGAATGTTGCATAGGGCATAGAGTACTACTGTCTGAGCCTTACTGGTATTGAGGAGGACTAGTATACAAAGGTAAAGATGTCTGACGGATGTTGTGAGTGGAGTGGGAAGAGAAGAATTTTAAGTTCATTTCCTCCTCATGGTTATAGTTCTATTTATGCTACTTTTGCAGATATCCTGATCTTAGATCATAGTGCGAAAAGTCCACGTCTCAGAATATATTATTGCTTTCACTCATATGTACATATATATCTTTCTTCTTTATTTCACTGAACTGTGTTCCTTAGTTTTAGATTGTAAGACTGATTTCAACTATTGAATACATTTGATTGTTGTAGTGTGTGATTTCAGCTGCATCTCTGTGATAATGCAATTATGCTTTGCCCTCGTTGTAGGTAAGGATGTAGTTCAACAGATTTCCAAAATATGTGCAATAAATGCTGTGCCTTTCACTGTTTAATCTCAAAACAGCAAAGTCCTTATATGTGTCTTGGAGTTTGTGCTTCATTGAAGGAATGTATTCTATGACTTGTAACCTTTATTTCAACAAAGATTCTGTTGAAATGCTGCCTATACCTCCCCATTTATCTCCCTTTCCACCCACATGCTTTAACTGTAGCATCTATTCTTTCCTTTTATATGGATCCTTACATGATGTGTTAGTCTTTGGTCAGAAAAATATTTGTTCTAGTAAGTAAAGGATATGTTTTTAAAAAGAATTAGTTGTTCTATATAAGTGGTATAGTCATACTTCTATCTGTTCTTTTAGAATAAGTTAATGTGCTTAGTAGCATAGATATGTTGAAAAGAAACAGGGTGCTTATTTGAGGGAACAGTCTCTGTAGCTTTTCATTCACCTTCTAGATTGTTGATGCTGTTTGAGAATTTCATTTCAGTGCATTGAAGTTAGCCCTTAAAGTAATAAGTCAATCTTATGTATAACAGTAGTTGCAGATACAGTAAATTAGTAAAGTACATGATCTCTTTTCTTAGAAACTTGCCTTTAAGGAAAAATATTACAAAATTCCGAGAATGTCACCTGAGTGTTATTTTAACCTGTAGACTAGAAGTGTGTCTGCCTTTGCTAAAACAGTAAAAGGATAATTTTTTTGATAAATGGAAGACGTTAATTCTGTTGCATAGTTCAGCCTGTAAGCAGCAGATGCTTGTGGTGCTTATCAGTGATAGCATCAGTGAATGATAGGTTCCTCTAGGCTGTTGAAATTAGCAAGCTGAATAGTGTAGCAAGTAGAAGTAACCTCTCTTCATCCCTGTGCTAATCTTTTCCATCTTGCATTAAGAGTACAGCTACAGCTCATCAGCAAGTTTCTTTCCTAGTGTTTCTGTAAACATAGTAAAACTGCCTTGTGAAAAAGTTGATTAAAAGGCTTACGTTTGCTAGAAAAGTGATACAATAGGCATCTTAAAATGCTGTAGCAAATAGGTGCTGGGATGCTGTTGGCAGTCCAGATTCTTTAAGAAGCAGAAGAAAATTGACTAGCTGTATGTTGAAGGAAGCTCTGTTTAAAAAAAGTTAGGATGTTGTTTATATCTGCATGTACATCATGTGCTGCAAGTGGGCACTGTGTTTCTAATGATCAAAATATTGTCATAGTCCTGAATTAAGAGGTGCTTATGCAAATCATAGAGGCTACATGGGCAAAATACTATCCCTGTATTGGCTGGATGAATGCCCCATTATTACCTGTTTTTTTCAGACACTACATTATTCATTCAGCTAGTAGAGAAGTTACTCTGGGATTAGCCCTGAGAAACATACAGGATCTTGTTTTATGTATATCAGAGCTGCTTTTTGTGACTGTCTGAGCAAAGATGTTTAAAAAAATGTACCGTAACATTAAATTTTAAAAAAGCATCTCAGTTTTGAGAAGCTTCTTCGGGTGGAAGTCAAAAGGGTAAAATGCTAAAGTGGTTGTATTTTCATATACTGACTGCGAGGATAGCATTTAGTCAGAAGGACACAGACCAGTGAGATGTTCTCTAAGAAGCAGAAACTGTTGTATTGAGGAAAACTGGAAAGTGCAAACAAATTAGAAGTCTGTTAAGATAGAGGGTTTGGGAACTGCTTTGCTAAGTGCAGTAAAACCTGAAAACTGTGCACATCAAAAGCAAGAGACATGAAAGGGCACCTGGGGGAAGTCAGATCATATAGTAAGAATTAGGTGAACTAATTGCATTGCCTTCTGTCACAGAAGGACATAAGAGACTTCTCATGAGAACTTTCTTTGACTTCAGGCAACTATCATTTTAAATTTCAGTAAGTGTTTCAATACAATCAACAGAATGATACCTGTTGTACAGCCACATCTTGTATGTATGCAAAGAATTTCAGAGGAATTAGCCATGAGTAAGGTTTGAGCTCTAAATGATTGTTGGTTATCTAGCCCTTTGCTGTTGTGCCATGCAAACTGAAGCATTATACAAAGCACTATCTTGCCAGTGCAAAGTAGAGAATACAAAGCCCACTTCATATTAAGAAGTAGATCAGAGAAGGAAATGTAGACTAGTGATGGATGATATTCTTCTGAGTCTTTCATGATATGGCTAAGAATTGTGACAGTCTTGATCATCTGAACAGAAACTCATGAGGCATCAGAGTGAGGGTGTTTATGTGTTGGCTCTTTTTCTGAGCTCTCTGACGCACTAATGGCTGCTTTTGAAAGACTGTGCTGTGTATGGTAGAAGTTACAGTGCATAGGGCAACTGAGACCCCTTTTATTCTCCTTCTCTATTTCCGGATGGCTACTGTAAATGCTTTTTTTTCCAGGAATGTCTGGATCTCCTGTAGTGGTTGAATGGGACAGGTACCATAAGAAAACAGTTTACTTGCATGAGCAGACATAAAGAAAGGGTCTAGTACATATTTTGATAAAGGTAGTTATGTCTCACAGGTCTCATTTTCTTGAAGGATACGTTGTTAATCCATTTTCTGTGTTCACTCAGTGCAGAACTGCTGGATTTTTTTATTCAGAAGAATGTTTCTGAGATTCTTTTTTGAAGACTGTGTAAAAACTGAACAGTTACAGGTTTCCTGGGTTTATGGGTTAGCTGCTTAGAAATAACCAAAGGAAAGAAGAAATTATTTACTTTATTATAAGTGACGTTTACCAGTAGAATTACTCAAGATGGTGTTGCTCGATATCTTCATAAATACTTGGAGGGAATAAATGAATGAGAAAAGGATAGAAAGGATAACAGAAAGCTAGAACTGACTGCAGACAGTCTCAGTGGGAGTTCATTGTTCATTGGATAGTAAAATTGGTGGTAAAGTTGAATTCTAGTAAATACCGAATCATCACTGAAAAAAAATAATTCAGGCTGAGTATAGCCAGTTGGGTAGGCTTTATGTTGGTGGTTTTGTAATACCTTAATCTCCTTCATAATGGTTTGTTTTAAAGAGCAGCTGTATACTCAGATATCTTCAAGTAGCAACAACAGCATGATGTGTGTCATGAACTGACTGGAGAAATTGTGTTGACTCTGTGTGTTTCTGTCCACCTATCAGAAAATGTGGTGCAAGCTGAAAACAAGCTGAAGAAGGCTAGCAGTGATCACCCTTTGGGCTTGCTCTTGTGTAAGGAGTGAGAAACCAATGAGAATTGGTGGCTTGAGAAACTGCTGGTGGATGGAGACAAGACGATATGAATTGAGAGCCTGAGAAGTGTTATAGATGAGATGAATGAGATGAACTGCCAGTAAAAAGGTTTTTTGCCCCAAGAAAAAAAGCATCAGATAAAATCATCACCAGGCAGCAGTTCAAAATAAAGCACTCTTAATTCTAGTACGTACTTAAATTCTCATAGAATGCCATGTATGGTAAAAGCATAAATGGACTAAGAGACCTGGAAAAATCAATGGAAGAAAAGTCCTTTGAGCTAATATGCATCATTGTTGGGATCCACCCCAAAAGTATGCCAAATGAAATTACTGAAGGCTTGGAAGGCCTGAAGGCCTTTATCTACTTAGTGCAGATTTTTATAGGCAGAAGAATAGGAAGTCTTCAGTTTGGACCCACTGCTGTTAGGTATATTCAAGTATTTTATTCTTTGGTCTTGTTATCTTGCAAAGGAAAAAAGTAGGATACTTTCTATAAACAAAATAAACCAGGATCATGTTAGCTTTCATTTTCTGTCTTACTCGAAAGTTTTGAAATCAAGTAGATTCACTGACAGATTGGAATGTTAGTTAAGTCTGCAGTGTACTTAAATGGATCCAGGCTCAGTTTAAGATAAGAGAAAGGGCAAATGATAATTCTAAATATGTGTACTTTTTGGAAATATCTTTGTGCTTTGCTGCTAAAATCTTTTGTGTACTGAAAGGAATTCTGGCACTTAACCTCCAACAAATACAGCTAATTTTTATCTGAGGAGGAATTACTTGTGAAAATGAGTTGCAGAAGTCTCTGGTGAAGAGTCAGTTCTACTAGATATGTACTAAATTTTGCTTTTGAAAGGCTAAGTGTATTAGCTATAGATTGATTTTTGGGTTTAGGACAGTATTTGAATTTCACTACATTGTTGGCTAGATAGGTTTCTTGAGTTTCTTGCTTTAGAAATCTTAGAAATATGTCAACATCAAAAGATGCCTTTGTAAAATGTCACAGCAGTAGTTATTTGCATCTTTTGTTTGGTGTAGCTCGATGCTTTTCTACTGAAAGCAGACATGGCATTCACCTGAAAACTCAAATTTGGCAGCAAGTGTTCTTATAGTATTGGGAGATGGGAAAAAAAAGCGCTTAGTAGGTGTATAAGGTTCCAGTGTCAGAACTCTTCATGTAATACTGGTATTAAAATACTTGACACTTGAGAATATATTTAACACTTCTCACTCTGAGTTCAGTTGAAAGGTCACTTCCTGTATGAATTAATGGCTCATAAAAGGCTTGAGTGTCAAAGGAATCTCCATTTGTCAAAGTGGACATTTTCACATCAAGAAATACTCAAATGTCCTTTTTGTTGCTCTCTACAAGAACTCATCCTGTTTGCAAGTCTGTGTAAGTTACTACAAACACAGAAGTAAGAACTGCTGGAAGAATCAACCTACTTGAAGATTTTAGTAGTTTTAGTGCAGATTCACATTTGCATCATTATGTAGTTTTTAAGACTTTGTTATTTAAAGAATATAACCATTGAGAATCAGGAATTGAATTTGGCTTCCACTGTTTAGCCAGTAGGAAATTTAGTGAACGTCTACTAGAGTTAGCATTCTGAGTCTTTTGATTAAAGGATAATATTAAATAAAGCCTACGGCCTGTTTCTGGTGAAATTTATTGTATTAGTTAAATTGTCATTATAACTGATTCTACTTTTCTCCATTAGACTACATGAAGAAATAATTGACTTCTATGACTTCATGTCTCCTCGTCCTGAAGAAGCAGCTATGAGAAGGGAAGTCGTAAAAAGAATAGAAACAGTCATCAAAGATCTTTGGCCTACAGCTGATGTGAGTGTAATTTAAGTTGTGATTTGCTTCTCTAGTAAGTTGTAGAGCTTGGCTCACTTAACCTTGCTATTATCTTTCTCTGGTTTAGAAATGAACAGATAATACTTCAAACTTAGGACAATTGACTTGATATCGCAGCTCTTCCAGTATTTGGCAGTTCATTTTAAAAACTGGGGGAAGTGTCAAACCTCGGTGTCAGGTTAAAAAATGCTACTGATTATTTTTTCATTTTGAGAACTGGGAATGTGAAGAGCTGTCCACTGTAAGTAGTGCATTTCTTCAAGTAAAAGTTTATTAAATTTATTGTCTTATAACTGAATTTTGAATGTTAAAGAGAGACTGTCTACCTATCTATCCATTTCTGCAAGGAGTCCTGACTCTGTGGATATTTATAAATAAAAATATTTTACAAAAGAGCAGTTAAACACAGATAATATTTTTTTTTTGTACTCTGTATGAGTTTTGACATTCAGGGGATTACTTTAGCCCTACTTCAGTGGGAAAATTGCACTCCCTGAGATGGCTTGCAATCAAAGTTGTTTTAATTTCAAATACTTTGTTACCCAGTAAGTTGGTTTGCCCATCCAGAAAGAATGTGTTGTAAACTGTATCTCTACTATCAGTTTTGTGATTACCAGGTAGTAGCATTGTCATTTATAAGCAGAAAAATGTATCAGAGCACTGTGATTTAATAGCCTGTGTCAGTGAGGCTTCTGGGCCACAGCACTGAGCTAAAGATACTATAAAGCTCATCTACTTCATCCTCACCTGTGTTTTTCCTTCATAGTAAGATTTTTCTGCTTTATGGAAATAGATAAACACTGAAACGGCTCAGTGTTGCCCAGCCTCTTCATAGGAAGGAAGAAGTGAACTTGTAAATTGTGGTCTGCTCTGTCAGAGGGTGAAGAAGGTCTCAATTCTTCAGATTGAAAGTACTCTAAAAGTATTTGATGTGGACTGTAGATGTATCTTCAGCATGCCTTCTTTTCCACATGCAGACACCTGCTGCTACTTCATAGTCGTCCTTAACTGTAAAATCTGGAGTATTTATCTGAATTGTTTGTTGAGATGCACTTGCTGTTTTTTAAACCTAAAAATTTGGAAAAATTATTCTCTTAAGCTCTTCCAATTTCAGTAAAGCTGTCCTGTGAGGAAAGAAGGCAGCAGGAAGGAAGGAAATTGATTAAAGCTTATATCTTTCAAAGTGGAAATAAACAGTGAAAAGGACTTGTTTAAATTTGTGCTCTGCTAGCAGGACTGGTATTTATTTCATGTTAAAAAAAGAAAAAGCCCAATTTCCTCTAAAGTTACATCTGTAAGAAAGTGTATTTGTACATGCTTAACAGAGTATATAGTACTTTTTTATTTGACTATATCCTTGACAAGTTGAGAAAAATATTTAAGTCTTCTTAAGTAAAATTAAGTGATCATTCATAGTCACAAAATATTTCCTTGGGTTTTTTTTTTTTTTTTTCTTCTCAGGTCCAGATATTTGGCAGCTTTAGTACAGGGCTTTATCTTCCAACTAGGTAAGTAATAGTTTACTTTCATATAAAAGTTTTTCTTCTTTTAGAGAAATGGTAAATTTCAAAGAGGAGTTTAGACTGGAATGTGTAAATCTGTCAAACTGTCAGTAAAACTTTTGTCTAATATTTCATGTGACAAAGGGTAGAGCTTTTGAACTTCAAGATTTGCTATAAGTATTTGATGTATCATGATATTGCTCTATTTACTTACTGAGTCTTTTAAACATAGAGTGAAGCTTAATATTCTGTATTTCCTGTGTAAAGATTGTGTTTTGTTAAATAAGATTAATTACTGAGTGTGTCATTTACCACAGAGTTACTGTATAAAGTCGAAAGAGTCATCACCAAGGTGTATTCCCATTGTTTTGGAGAGCAAAATGTCTTATTTAATTTGACATTTTATATTGCTTAATAGTTCAATTGATGGATGTTGAAATCCTGCATAGCTCTGTCTTAAAGACTATGTTGTCTTCGCATTGATTAAATTTTCAGTAGGAAAGCACTGGAAATTTCATTTCTATAAATAGCTATCAGCAATAAAAATTGTTTGGACTAATAACATGCTTGTCAACATAGGTATATAGATGAAAGAGAAAATTGGACTGTGAAAGTCAGGGGAGAGAGCAAGAAAGGTAAAAGGGAGAGCAGCTCAAAGAACTCAACAGAGAACTGGAAGCAGGAAACTAGAATGCTGCTTTTGAGTCCTAAAGCACAAGTAGACTCTTCATTCTTAATGTTCCTGAAAGAAGCTTATTGGGAACCTAGATTATGAGTTGCAAAATGATAAACCTGTAGGACTTGTAATATGTAGAATGACAATTTTACTGTATTTTTTGTTGGTGTGTTATACTTTAGACTTAATGGATTTCGTACTGTATTCTTTTTGTCTAGTGATATTGATCTGGTTGTTTTTGGGAAATGGGAACGGCCTCCTTTACAGCTGCTGGAGCAGGCACTAAGAAAACACAATGTGGCTGAACCATATTCCATTAAAGTACTTGATAAAGCTACAGTAAGTGATAGTCTTTGGAATACTGAATTGAAAAACTTTCAGACCCCTTAAGATGTTGGTCATAAATAGTGTACTTAATTCATGAAGCAAATTATGTTGTCTTAAGGTCTCTGTGCAAGATTTCAGTAGAATGTGTATGTGCTTAGCAATAGCGTGTAGTCTGTTAGACAGATAATCATAATTCTGTGTACTGTGTTTTCTGGAAGGCCATACCTTATGCTTGTGTTGTCAATAAAGATCTGAAAGTCAGTATTTGCAAAATATCCAGTGAAATAAATTAACTATTAATATAATATTTTTCCACTGACCTTTGAGGGTAATTTGTTTAGCCAGGAACCACTAAATAGAACTGCCTTATAACATGATTTTCAGGTTGTCTTGTTTCTGATGGCATAATGAAGTGTTTCAAACCTGATGTTTGGTTTTCCCTTCCAAAATATGCTACTTGAGAGCTTTATTTAATTTGTGAAACTGATGTGTGTTATCTCTTGCATCTGTCTTGTAAGTCTAAGAAATCACACTGAATATGTTAAAAACATAATGTATGAGAATTTTATGCTACTGTGCAAGTGATGTTTTCCCCAGGGAACTAAGGTGAGTATTCTGATCTTTTGTTAGCAAGCTGCTCTGTTTTGTGGTCTCCAAAACAGACTAATTCTGTGGCTTATGTTGGAGTAGCAGTACATAACAGTTGCTCTGGTAGTCTTTGATGTACTTGAGGACAAATGGGGACTTCAGAATCTGTGTTATGAGTTAGTGATGGGAAATGGCACTAGGCTAGGCTTACAGTTCTACTAGCCTTTATTTTATTCCTTGTGCTGTTGGTATAAAATGTTGCTATACTTCTGCTCTTTTTAATTTTCCATTTCAGATTAAAAATGCAAGAAGTTCAATTTAAAATAACCTGAACTTCAGCTGATAACATTTATGATTTAAGGTGATTTTGTAAGGTACTGCCTTCCAGGTGATGGTTGAAGGGTGAACTGCATATTCAATTGTTCTGTAATAATTTATTGCTGCTATATTGCTACTCCTACTTTGCTTATCTCTTCTGGCTTTCATTTGATTCAAAAGTGAACCAGTTTGGCTTGATAAACCAACAGACATTGCTTTCTGCTAGGCTAGTCTGTTGTCAGTTTAGCAAGTGAATGGTGCAATGTGGGGTCAGAGGAGTTAAGTTTCCACAGGTTGAGATTAGAACATCTATTAACAGGAGCAAGTCGTTAAATTATGTAAATTTAGTTGTCTTATGAAACACTGATATTGCAGCTGTGAAGGCAGGTGTCTAACAGCTGTGGGAGAGGGTAACAGTGATCCTAAGGTAATGTGATTGTACATGTGCATGCTTTCAATCGTCAAACTAAAAAGTGCTCCCTTGTCAGTCAAGTTAGGATTGTTACCTCTTCTGAGAAAGATGGATTTGATAGTTGAGTTAATTTGGACTGGTAGTATCTATGTGTCTTAAGTGAGTAAGCTGAAGAATAGCATCAGTGTTGTTTTTCTGGGGATTCATAATCTTGTTTTAATCTTTTCAGGTGCCAATAATAAAACTTACTGACCAGGAGACAGAAGTGAAAGTTGACATCAGTTTTAATGTAGAAACTGGTGTGAAGGCAGCTCGATTTATCAAGGAGTACATGAAGGTATCAGCCATGTAGTGCATGTTACACTATTTACCAAGGATGTGCTAGATGCTTAGCTAACGTGTTTTGGTATGGCTTGAAAATTTAGTACTGAAGACTACATTCATTAATACTTATTAAACATGGATGTTTTAATTTACTTTCTCTTGGTATCTATTCACTGTTCCCTTTGAGTGCTAGGTGTTTGCATGAATAAACCTGTACACTGTAAGGACTTCTACAATCGTGTTTAGATCTGCAGATAGGTACTAAACTTTGCTTCTGAAGCAAGTCTGTTTTAAAGGTTTACTTAACTTGAATTTAAGTGATGCCTATGAATACTGACTTGCTAAACTTTCAAAAAATTATTCTTCTGTAGCTACATACTTGTTTCTTTCATCATTTGTAGGAAAAGTGCTAGTCAGATTGAAAGCTTTGACTATAGTAAATGACACTGGCATTCAAAGAAGGGTATAAAAATCTTAACTGTTTGGGGGGGAAATAAATTTGATATCTAAGCTCTTCAATCAAATAGGAGTTGAAATCTATTCATCACCTTCTAGAACATGAAAAAATCATGTTTCAGTATTTGCAATGGAAACACTGGAGCACAATGAAAGTCCTTTTGTATTAGATAAATCTTTGTGTGTTGAGATTGTATTGTTCTTTATTTGTTTTAGAATGTTGATGTTGTCATTGCTAAGACTTATTTTGCTTTGCAGAAATATTCTTTGCTGCCTTACTTGATTTTAGTATTAAAACAGTTCCTCCTTCAGAGGGATTTGAATGAAGTTTTTACTGGAGGAATTAGCTCTTACAGCCTGATTTTAATGGCAATTAGTTTCTTGCAGGTAAGTCTGTTCCCTGTTTGTTTCTATGTTCTTTAAAATAATTTGTTTTTTTTTACCTATGCCCTTTAATTGTACTGTGTTTTCTGACGCCCCTCTGGCTTTATTGTTGTGCCTCTAAGTGTTTGGCTATTGACATCTCCTATGGACTACCTCTCAAAGTGTAAGAACATCTCTTCCCTGTGTGGACTGAAACAGTAGTAGGATCCTTGTTAAAGTCATGGGGGGTGTGTATGGCTGTCTACCTGAATCATCCTAATGGTGTTTTGCAAATCTGCCAGGATGTCGTTTGTTGCTTATTAGACTACTGGTATTGAATGTGCAGAGTAGGTGATTTCAGTGTTTATTAAAATTACGAAACCAGCAGTCAGGTTGTTTTTTAATTATATGTTGTTTAGGTTTTGACATGCTTAAGACTGGCAGATGCTGTAAGTAACTGATGAAATAACTGAGTTACAATGTTAGAAATGAGTTCCAATTTCTTCTAGTGCATTTTTGTGACAGTAAGCTTTCTACTGGTATGAAAAAGTACAGAGTTAGTGTCTCTCAGCAACCGTGGTAATGAAAAGACTGCATATTCTCTACTGGTGATGATGATTGAAATACTACTATAGATTTTATATACCAAATATACTGTGTGGAGGTAGAAACAAGAACTGTTTTTCAGTTGGGGCAAATAGATTCCGCCCTCTTTCTGAGAACTGAGGAATGGATTTTATGTGAAAAATCAGGTATTACTTTATTACTAATTAAGCTGTAGTTTAGTATGCAGTACTTCTTTATTGCTTTTGAATTAGGGAAAATAATTCCCTAATCCTCAAAAAACCGCAAGAGGAAGGTTGAAAGAATTCTTTGGCTTCCAGATATTGCTGAAGTGCTGCCCCCTCTCGGTTATGTGAGAGTAGCTTAAGTACATGAAGAACGAATGATTCAGTTGAGACTTAAATGACAGCTTTTTGTTGCCCTTTGTTATGGTGTGAAAACTGTTAATTTTTAATCATCAAAAACTGTTTCTTGTCACAGCTGCATCCAAGAATTGATGCCAGAAGAGCTGATGAAAACCTTGGAATGCTTCTAATAGAATTTTTTGAACTCTACGGAAGGAATTTTAACTACTTGAAAACTGGTATTAGAATAAAAAATGGAGGTGCCTATATTGCCAAAGAAGAAATCATGAAAGTCATGACTAATGGATACAGACCATCCATGCTATGTATTGAAGACCCTCTCCTGCCTGGTAAGATTGTACACTTCTTGCAGTATTCTAGCTCTGGTTCAGCTTGTGCTCTCACAACTTCTGTTAGTCTGTCAAACAGGTTAAGAAGCTGTACTGAGAAAAGACTGTTGCTGGTGTAGAGGAGAGGTACAGTTATGGAGAAGGGCTAAGGGATATGGACCTGAAATCTTCCAGGCATAGCCTGAGTAAATTGGTTTGCGTGCAAAACAGTGCAGTTGCACAATGCGTTGAAGATTCAGAGTTGAGTATATAGTAAGATTCTCTGACAGCACTGGGAGGTGGTGAAAGGAAGAAGACCAGGAAATCTTGGGAGGGGGTTTATTAGTAAGAACAGTTCTCCATTGTTCAGTATAAGAACAAGAACAGAAGGTGTAGCTTTTCCTGCCGCAGTCTGTGGTGCCATACTTCAGATAAATTATACCATATGGGAAAGAAATGCCCCAGATGAGGTATCTGTCCTGCAGGGCGGTGCTGTAGAGACCCCATAGAAATATGGGTCTATATCTGTAAATGTGCAGCAGTGGACCAGCTATATTATGGTGGTGGTGTAGAGTGTGGTTTGCATAACTGGGTTCTGTGCTGCATAGGGACCTTTAGAGAATGGCAGTTATAGTTGCATGTACTTTTGAAAGTAATTAACATAAAATTATATTTTTAAAGTTTTGGTTTTGATTCAATAACCTTCAAAATAAGCAAGATTAATTTTGGCTGAGAGCCTCAAAAACATTTCCAGCTTTAAAGTACTCAGTTTGTATTCTATTTAGACTGTCACAAGTAGCTAAAATTTCAAAACAGCTTTTTACTGAAGTCAATTTTCAGCTAATTTGGACTTAAGCATTAGTATTTCTAGAATGTAACTGGCACTCAAATTCCATACTGCCACATCTTGTGTGTAGACTGCTTATGTACAGCCTTTAAAACAAATACCATGGATCAGGAGCTGAAGTCTGACACTTTTCTAAATATTCAATATGCTGAATGTTCATAGTTCTTCAGAACAGGTTGCAGGCTATGATACTTGTCTAAATATGTGTCTGATATATTTGTAGCTCTGAGTTTGTGTCCACTGTGATTCTTATACTTGGCTAGGCATAGGTGTGATTTTGCAAAACTTGCCATTGAGATTTTCTTCAGGAGCTCTGTACTTACTTGCCTGAGGGCCCATTTGAATGGCAGCAATTGTTTAGAGTCAAAAACATCTACTGCTCTCTAGTTCTGTTCTTCCCTATCTGCTGAGGACTGAAGGAGAAGAAATTATATACGCTACACAATGCTTTAATCACTGCTAATAGTGCTTTGGAGAAAAAAAATTCAAGTCCAACAGGGGCTCTGAACTGTTCCTCCTACCATAAATGTTGCAGCAGCAAAGAACTGTAGTTTAGAAGAAAGAGATGTAGTTGAATGCTATCGAAGAGTTGATAAGAATTAAATTTTCGAGGAGTTTATATGGGATGAGATAATGTAATTCTTACAGGAGATAGTGTTTTGGCAATGGAAATGAAAGCTGACAATAGCTTGAAGTTATCTGACCGCTATGTCCCATAGGGTATTTTCTGGCAGCTACCACAGACATTGAGAACGTGCCTGATGGAGCTAGGAGGAAAATTACATAGAACATAATAGGATGGCTCTTTGAATCTGATCTCGTGAGTACATCCTCCTTAGATCACAACTTAATCACATGTTCCTAACAGTATCTAAAATTACCTGTCAAGTGTATGTAGATAGTGTCTAGAATTCTGTTGATTAGTTTAGTTCTGTTCCTCCTTCTATCCTAGTACAAAAAAGTTTTCCAAGGGTTCAGGTCCTTGCCTGGTTGACAGGTCATTATGTCTGATTAGTTTGTGTTCAGATCCACTCCATGTCTTAGCTCTGTGAAGGCTGGTGGCAGTACTGTGAAGGAGATGGGAACAAGTATTTTGGTAGACAGATGGACTGGACACAGATGTCTCTTGACTTAAATGAACATAAGCTGCTATAGAGTTTTGCCATTGCAAGCTTGTGTTTGCACTGTATGCACAAGTCTGCAATCTTTTTTCAGTCCTTTTTTTTTTTTTCGCCTGATCACAATTATCTCTAAAGTTCCAGTTAAGCCTTGGAACAAGACATCAAAAAATGACTTTTTAATCCAAAAATGAGACAAAAGATACAGGGATAAAAAGGCCTTGTAATTTCTTGAAGATTATCAAAGTAGTGTAGAAGTCCCTCCTGTGAGTTTGTGCACTAGTTCAGCAGTGGGATGCTGAAGGGTGTAACTCATAAGAATAGCTTTGAGCTGTATTGCAGGGAACAAGAATACATGTAGTGGGATTAGTTCCTTTAAGTTGGAGGAACTGTGTTTTCTTTAGTGTGAAATGGTGATGTCTGGCTAACAGATGGAAAGTGCCATCAGCAGAATATACTTCAGTTCTACCTGCTCAGTACCTTCTGTTAGTTCCTGGATTTAGAAGGAACAGGCATCAAACTATTATGTGGCTGTTTTGGTTGTAATGGGTTTTGCTTAGATTCTTCTGGATGCTGAGGATTTCCTCTGAGATTTTCAAAGACAGGTTATTGTTTGCTAAAAAATTACAACCTCTGTGATTTAAGAACCAAGATTCTAACAAAGATGTCAGGAATCCACACTTAAAGTGGGAAGTGTGTTGAAATACGGATTTGAGTTATCAGACTAATCTACTGATGATGAGTTTTGAAGTAGTTGTTTATACTCGATCTTTGTACATAGTCAAAGATCTTGAGTTAGTGTCCCAGAACAGGGTAATGAGATGAAAATTATTCCCTTAGCATCATGCAGAGGAGGGAGTTTCTGTAAACGTCTTGTAGCTGCACCATTTCAGTTTCTCAAACTGTTTTTTTTTTTTTTATGTATACAAAGTAAAAGCATTTATTTAGGAGAACTGCAAAGCCAGGCGCTCAGAAGTATATTCACAGGGATATGTTGAAACAGTCAATGATACCATCTTAGAAAAAGTTTGTGTGGAGTTGTTCTAGCAGTATCCTGTCTTGGGAGACATTACTCTGGTTGCAGGTGACAAATTTTTAATCTGTGTTTTTAAGATTGACAGTTATGCAGCAGACTGTTACAGAGACTTATTATTTTATACCTTTGTGAATCAGGTGATTATCAAGGTCCTTCAGATGCTCAGAACAGGAATGGCTTTGATCTCGTTTCAGATTGGCAGTGGCTAGAGTAACGTAATTACTACTCTTTAACACAGAGTTTAAAACTTGGACTTCCACCTCCACTGTTCCCTTCCCTCCCATTCCATGTTCTTCCTTCTGAATTGCTGTGGGCACTAATGAAAGTTCTAAACCTTAAATTCAATGTGTTTTCTTCGGAAAGGGACTCTTTAACTTGAAGGACTTATGTTTCATGTTGCTTATTTCTGCATCTTGATAGGTCACAAGTGTACAGGTAGTAATTAGATTGGCAACAACTGTTGGTATTGTCTCTTCTAGCCTTAATGGCTGCCCAGAATTATTGATTGCAGCTTTTCAGTATCTATTTGTCATTAGAACCTGCAAATATGTGTGTGTGTGTATAAAACATAGATTTATAAAAATACACAAATACATTGAAGTTAGCATCTGAAAGAACCTCTTTAATGCTGAATCTTGCAAAAAGATGTTTACTAGATAATAGATTAACGTAAATGGATTAACGTAAATGGATCTGTTTCAGCCCTAAATCGTGGTCTAACCTTTACTTTTTTTAGGCCGTGTTCTTAAAACTGCTTCAGAGGAAGGCTACCTGATGGAGTAGTAGTACTGATAGTGAGTAATGGAAACTTTGGACATGCTCCTTTAGGGATGAAGGCTTTGTTAGAAAGAATAAGGATTGAATTATACATGAAATCACACACCACTCTTATCTGCTAATGTGCATCTGAGGATTGAAGTATGTACATTTTTTTTTAAGGAGAATGTTTGGGTTACATGCTTTAAGTGATCAGTCTAGGCTGTGGCAAAAGAAGGATACTCATTTATCTAAGATACGGTCCTCTAATGACAGTGATTTCTCAGAAGAAAATGTATTCAGGACAGCAAGTGCAAATACGTGATCTTTGGGCTTCATTAATATGTTGCTTTCTTGATTAGGTAAGGCCATCTCTGTACAGACTTGACTGGTACAATTTGTGGTAGCTCCAGCTGCAGTGCAAGTCAGAAGCTCTGCAGACTATGTAATTGATTAAGCCTTGTTTATTCAGACACTTTTAGACTAATTACAGGTGCAGAGTGAGGCAATCCAGGAACCCAGGAATGAGCTATTCTGCCTCTGTTCTCAAATCTACTTCAATAGAGACTCAAACACAACTTTGTTGATGATTTAAACTGAACTGCCTGAGTTGGCTGTAAGTGGATTAGGGAAAGCTTATGATTTCTTTTACTGGCACAACAGTGGAGGTGGCAACAACTGATGACAAGAGTAACTGACAGTTTGTAGCAGCTGTGTCTTCGTTTTGGTGTAACTTCATGCAGGATGCATGCCAAGTGAACCTGCATCAGGTTAGACTAAACTAATACAGATGAGTTTGTACTGAGTGTGTATTCTTAAATCCTGTTATGTGAATTTATAGAATCATTTGGTTGGAAAAGAGCCCCAGCACTGAGTCCAAACATAGACAGACTTGAATGTAGTAGTAGGTGCAATTATATGTGCTTAACCACTTGTATATATTTCATTTGTGTTGCGCCTCAGTTAATTCTCTTTTCTATGTATGCTTAACATATCATTATGTGGCAACTGCTGCTGGACACAAGTGTTCTGCCTCTGAAAAACCTGTACTGAATTAATCATTACTTTTCTAGTACAATTAACATTTATGTGTTCCAATCTGACCACTGAAATACCTTGGTCACTTTTAAGCTGCCTTTGGACTAAATCCTTTGTGAAGTCCTCTGTGAAGAATACTACTATGTGTCTCCTCCTAGATTCACTATCTTAAGCTCACATTGATCTCTGTTTCTACTTCAGGATAGAGTCCAATAGTAACTAAACCATTTGGAGACGCTTCTGTAATTCTGAGCCTAGTAGCTGCTGGATACTGCAGTGGTGCATTCAGAACAAGATATTCAGTTACCTGAGTAAACAAGAAGTATTTCTTGATCAGTTACTTGAAAAGTTCTGTTTTCCCAAAATGCTTTTATGTTCTCAGTCCATTTTTATTGACTATGCTTTTATGTTAGAATGGCATTATGTTGGAGAATCTTGAAGGATTAAAATGTGTTGTCAAGTAGTAAAGTCAAGGCTGTTGTTTTGTTTTTTTTTTTTCTCCCTGAATGATAGATCTCAGCATCTTTGTAATGGCTTGCTGGATAAAATGGTTAGGAGAGTGAAGAGTTACTCTAAAGTCAAATTCAGCCTCATTGTATTCAGTCCTCTAAAGGATAGATTCTGTCCTTTACACATCAATTTTCAAAGCAGATTTTTCATTAATTTCTTCTAATCAGGGGCCCTGATCTGATTTTCAGGCTTAAAAGAATCATGTTCAGTTGTTCATCCCTCTCCAGTGTTGTCACAGCATTTCACACATTCTGAAAGAGGGAACCTTTCACTGTATGCAATTTTCTACCCACTCAAGAGCTAGTCTCTGTTTTATGCAATTTGAAGGAAGTTTTATTTGTGTTTCTTAAATTGAACACTGACAGTGAACTTTTGGTGTCTAGTGCCAAATATATCTTCAAAAAACCCCAAGTGTTTCACACTAATAATAGCAAAATCTTTCTAGGTATCAAATAGGAGACCAATTCTTGTACATTTTCACTGATACAGAAATTGTACCATGTTCTTAGCTTCTGCAGTTCCTCACATGGCACTGGATTTGGAAGGAATTCTGGTTTAAATGTCACTCATGCCTAAAGAAGAGCAGTTGAGAGTGCCACTAACTTGACCAAAAACACAGTGCTGTACAAACTTTTGGAATCCTCTGTGACAGATTCTGTAAAATTGGTTTATCCTGTGAAGATATATATTATGTATGAGCTGGTAATGCCTAGTTTTGATAAGGTTAAGTAGAGGTCGATGTCCATATATCTGACCCAATGAAGATAATGGGGTTGTACAAGTGTCATTTTTAGCTGAATTTAAGCCTGCAGAAACTCTTCTGGTAAGTGAGACATGATGCTTTAAGCTTGGTAGGCTGAAAGACAGCTATAAGAGCTTTAAGCTGGTCTCTGTGCTCTGTTCCTTTCAGGTGCTGGTACACGAGTGTTTTAAAAGTGGTAAATTGAATGCATAATGTTAAATGTCATTCCTAAGGTTAACTTTTTATTGAGATAGGCACACTTAGTTGTTCCTGATGTAAGTAGGATGGGATAACCAGTTTGAAGAGAGTTAAGCTATATTGTTAAAGCTTCTGAGCTTTAAGTATGAATAGTTTTTTGGTTACTGATATTAAAAAACGATTATCTGATGACTGTCACATTATTTCAGGAAACGACGTTGGCAGAAGTTCTTATGGTGCCATGCAAGTGAAACAAGTTTTTGATTATGCCTACATTGTTCTTAGCCATGCAGTATCACCACTTGCAAGATCATATCCAAACAGAGATTCTGAGAGGTAATTAGTTCACTTTTTAAATATCCATTTGTCTGTGTAATCAGTTAAGAACGTTTGGACCTAGATCAATGAACAGAATATTGTTGTTTGTTGTTTAAATGTGGCTGTATTGAAATCTGCACAGAAATTGAAGCTGCTCAGGGATACGAGAGTGCAATGCCTCAATGTGCAACATTGAAATGAAGAGAGTATGATAAAACCCAGGATGAGTCCAATGTGAGATTCTATTATTGTGAAAGGGAGCCAGAAGATAATTGATCTTTCCTCAAACATACTGCTGAAAGTATTTCAAAGGAAGGCTTCTTGGTTTCATGTTTGGTATGATGTATGTCTGTAATATGGCAGAAAAATGTGTGTGATCAAATTGCTTGTTTAGACAGAAAACTCGACAGTAAGGCTAAGAATTTCCCTAGTTCTTTAATATGTGCCCTCAAAAGCTGTTTTAAAAGACCTGATATGTATTTAAGAATTATAAGAAGAGATAAAAGTATTATGTAAAAATATTAAAAGAATCAGTTCAGTTTGACTGTAACATTAGGACTGCCATTAAAAGTAGCATAGTTGTAGATATGCTGTTTTTAATGCAGTTCTTAGTGTTTTTCATAGAAACACTATACAACTGGTACTTCCTCAGCATTCACCTTTGCAATTTCTCTGTTTTTTGAAAGGGGGAGGAGAAAAAACATGGCTGCCATGCCTTCTTTTTCTGTTTCCATTCATGTATCTGCTCCAGCATGTTTTATTCTAACCCTCAGTATGAATTTGGACTAGATCAGAGGACGTGTCTTCCCTGAGACTTCCCTAGAATCCCAATGGCTTTGTGCTGCCCAGCTCATCTCAGGGAGGGGTGGCTGTAGAAAGTCACATAAATTATCTTGATACAACTACAAACTCTAGTCGTGGTGTAAACTTCCAGCATTAATGTCATGGGAAGGTGAAATAGTTTTCCTGTAATAAGTTTACGTCAAAGTGGATGGAGGATTTAAAATTGACAGTAATTTAGTAGTGCCTGTGAATCCTCTAGGTTTTCAGTGGTATTAAATTCACGAAAGTTGAGATTGCACTGTGATGGAGGTACAGTGGGAGTGGTACAAAGTGTTGCTGACATTTGACTGCTGTTTTAAGATAAAGATCTGTCTGTTAAATGTGTATTGGCTGGCAATTCTTGGTGCTGAATGAAACTTTGTTCTTACCTAGGTATACAACAACTTGGGGATTCTTGAAGTTTTGCTTATGTCTTGGGTTGTGGCTTCCATTAACTTTGCTCTGTTTCTCTGAAGGATATAGTTATTCTCTTGTGAGATATCTGTATTTTTTACAGACATCAGAAAGTATATTTTAATGCATTTAATGGAAGCCACAGGTGTCATTAGTATGTGCACTTCACAGGTATTTGAACTTCTTACTAGGTTTGGGAAAATGTTTGAATTTTGTCACAACTTCAAACCTGTGGAGCAGTCCCAAGCAGCAGTGTTCAAGTGTCATGTGTCTGACCTGTCTGCGAGTTCTGTGCTGTCTGTGCCAGTGATGTCTAAATTTCAGAACCCATCATGGCAGTGGCTTGCCATTCTGTCAGGGGTATCACAAGAGCAACAGCATTCAACAAATACAAATAGCTCCCTCAACACCAGTTTTTTCAGTGCCAGAGGACCTGTAGGTGGATGATGAGCTGTTTGGCAACAAGTTTGTTGCAGAACCTCAACAGTCCATGTTTGGAACTGAGGTTCTTACTTAAACCTGATATGCTTGGGTAATCCAGGTGTGTTTCAGATCCCTCTTCCACCTGTAAGGCAGAGTGTTCTATGCTCTGTATGAAGACTTTTCTGGTGGCCTGACCAAAAGCCTAGCCTTCCCAGAAGCCCTTTGTCCTGATACATTTCTCAACGTGTTTCTGAGCTTGTTAGTGGTAGGTTGAATTATAACATGACTATAAGCAATGTGTTCCCTTTAAAACCAATGACATGGTACTCTAGCAGAAGGATTGAGACTAAAAGAGGACTACTTGAAAGGATAAAAGTTGCAGGAGGCTGAACTGCCCAGGCTCACTTGACTTTATTTGGTTTTGTCCTAATTGAGGGTTGCTTTTCCCTAAGTGGAATGGTTTGTTCCTAAACTGTCTGGTGGGTTTGAATTCCTATCAGCTCTTCCCAGGGAGGGTTTCTGTGTACAGCATTCAATTGTGTAGATGACAGTCTCAGATTTCAAATCTTTTTTGACTGTTAATGCTCTTTGCCAGGGTCAGTCCAACTCAAATGACAAAATAGCTGAGTTAATTTAAGGCTTTGTAGCAAACTGCTCTTGTTAATCCCTGTGGGGGAAAAAAAGTCAGCTTTTAGTCCTTCAGCACAGGCCCTTTTCCATATTCTGTAGTAACAAGTCCCACAGAATAATAGGGTATAGGTTCAAATCACTCTTACCACCATCTTCATTCAAGCTTCCAAACAGAGCATCTGAGGTGTAATGGGGGTTGAAAGCTACCTTCTGTCATGGAAAAGCTTTCTTCTGAGTGGAAACAGTAACCAGCTGGGTCCTGAAGATAATTCTTACAGCTACAGAAGTTACCTTAACACTAATTTGTCCCCAGTCAATCTAACCCATCCCCTTTCATGAACAGCTCAGGAGAGTTTGATAGACAGTTTGGTTGATTTCATGAGAGCAAACAGCTTCCTGTCATCTTGGAAGAAGGAGTTTCCTAGTAGGAAAATGAGGTGACTAATCCATTTTGAAGCTGTATAATTTGTATGCCAGATAAAGTTTGGTGTTCTGACTTGAGCCAAAGTGATTGAAAATCATTATTGATTTCTTAATATTTAGGGCCACAGAGGGACAGGATATCTTCTGCTTAAGGATTGGTGTTGCTAAAGCTGTTCAAAGCACATATTATGGTCTTTGCCCATAGCCTGTCTCTAGGGAAGAAGAGCATGCCATCTTAAGTGCACTAACATCTTTAGTCTGAGGAGTGATATTTTCATAGAATCATTTAGATTGGAAAAGACCTCTAAGATCATCGGTTTCAGCCATTAACCCAGCCACCACCATGTTCACTACTAAACCATGTCCCCCAGTGCAACATTTGCAAGGCTTTTAAATACATCCAGGGATGGTAACTCTATCACTTCTCTGGACAGCCTGTTCCAGTGCTTGACAAACCTTTTGTTGATGAAATTTTTCCTAATATCAAATCTAAACCTCCCCTGGTGCAGCTTGAGGCCATTTCCTCTTGTCCTTTTACTTGTTACCTGGGAGAAGAGACTGACCCCACCTGGCTACAGCCCCTTTTCAGGTAGTTGTAGAGAGCAATAAGGTCCACCCTGAGCCTCTTCTTCTCCAGGCTAAATAATCTCAGTTCTCTCAGCTGCTCCTCTGAAGTCTTTTGCTCCAGTCCCTTCATCGGCTTTGATGCCCTTCTTTGAACACAGTTTCGAGTCTGACCATTTTTCCAGTTTTATTCTGTTTCTTGATAAACCACAAGAAACCTTAGCAGATATTTGGCAACATGCTCTTGCTTATTCATTTTCTTTGAAATAGTGGACTATCTGTTACCATCCCATTTGTGACCTCTATATTAAGGTGTAATTTCACATTATACCTTGTCTAGCCTAACTACCTATGGCCTGTCTCCTGTCGGCTGTGCTTTTCCTTCCCTCTCAGTCTGAATTTTGCCTTGGATCAGATCTATCAATCCTGTAGTCAGAAGGTGAGTCAGATAGACTCTCTGGTCTGACTGAAAACAAATCTCAACACTTCTGTCATGTGCAGAAGTTGATCCAGCGTGTGACTGATACGGGCAGATTAGAAGCAAGAGAAGCAGAAAGAGTTCATGTTTGAGTCAGGATGGAGAGAGTGGTATTGTACCATTTCACAGCCATAAATTATGCTAATCTGGATGTGACAAAGGTGCATCCTTAGGTTAATATGTGTGTTCTGCAGATGAGGATGTTGACTGATGCGCAGGTCTGTCGCATAGATCAGATATGAGTGTATGCTCAGACTGAGTCTCTAAACAACTGTATAGTCACATTTGGAAAGCAGAAGAGGTCATATGAAATGAGAATTGGAGACTTGGTTCTGCTGTCATGTGCCCTTAAGTATAAGTAAGGCTTTGGAAGCCTTCCGTGTTGGTGCCAGACATGTGCAGGTGGATGAGGGAAATGCACTGTTATACCAACAGGCCAGAGTTTGAGAAAGTCTTGGCAAGGTTTGCTACTGCATGTTTGGAGTTATCATTTACAGGGGATAGTCTTCAAATATACAGTCTGAACCATATAGAAAGTGATCTTTTCATCTCTCTGCTTGGAAAGTTGTGTGGTTTCTTTTTAGCATACAGTTCAACTGATCTAATAGCCGACAAATCTGTGTAAGGTTTGGGTTGCCACTGGTTGGCCAAAATAATCCTGGGAACCCTGGGAGCTGTCAAAAGGAGTGTTAAATTTGCCTGCTAGATCTGCTGACACAGAGAGGAGAAATGTGCCATCTGAAACAGTTCTTCATTTGCTTCACATCTTGAATGGTGGTGGCTGTCACTAGAATGCATGCTTTCTCTTAGAAGGTATCAACAATACCAGCTTTTCCTATGCAGGGTATTTGTCAGGGTAGAGGTTTGAGGGTATGTTTTTTTAATCCTTGTGGTCAAGCAGATTCCTCTTAAGGTGGTCCTTAGCCTGCTTTTAGTTTATATTGCACTTTTAGTTACTGGGGGATATTTCAGTTATTTTGACTGTTCTTTCACAGACTTCGTGTTTTTTCATACTCTGCTACTCACTTGTTCATGTGGAGCTTGGCTGGAGCTTTACGTACTTGATTTTACTGAATATGATGTTACCAATTCAAACCTTTAAGAGTGATCTTAGGATTGATTTGCATAGTAGTTGTGCTGTAATGACAGCTAGAAAGTGTCCCTGTGAACCAAGGTCTTGCAGTATAAAAAGAGGAACTTCTGAGTTCTTATTATGAAATAAACTCATAGCTTATTCCTGGGTTTACTATAGGGTAATAATAAGGGAAAAACCTTAAAGGGGCATGTTTCACATGAGAGCAGTTTAATTGTTCTGTCTTCCAAACAATTATCTTTGAAGAATTGTGTCTCATACATCTGTAGAAATTCTGGCCTCAATCAAATAAAAAGCGCCAGAAGTGTGATGTTTTCTCATAATAAAGGCAGGGTAGATTAGTAGGTTTTCTTGTTCCCAAGCATTTTCAGTGTTGAAAACAGATCTAAGTGTAAGTTTTAAATGCTTACTTTAAGAAATTATTCTTTGAACCCATGGATATACCTGAGTCTCATACATAGGAAATGGTATTCTTTGAGATCAGTATCTAGTTTGATCACACTTGCTTCCTCTTTCTTTGCTTCTACATTGAGTATATGGCAGTATAGCCTCAGTCACTTCATAGCCTCAGTCACTTCAGTTTCCGATGTTTCATAATGAATGTTTTTAATTTTCCTGTACAAGCAATGTAGCATGGATCTGCCTTTGAACTTATAACTTAGTGAATTTCCTTTTTTCTACCAAAAATGAGAGTTTAGGGATTTGACCTCTCTGCTTTTTGAAAGGAACTGATGAGAGAACATACTCCCTAGTTCTATATGTGCAATTCTGCCACAATTGTTGGTGTAGCAGTAGTTTCATCCATTATACCTATTTGATAGCAGGCATTTTTGGTATATCAGTCGCTGAGTCTGATAAAAATACCAACCTGTATTGTTCATTTTCCTCCTGATATATGAAGTCACAACTCTTGATTTTTGCTTCTGGGAAAGTACTGCAAGAAGCTTCAGGCTTTGATTTCCTTCTGGGAAAGTACTCCCAGAAGCTTCAGGCTTGATGAACCCATCCGTAAGAGCTTGTATTATTCAGTTTGTGTTCATTTTCTGGCTCAGCTCTTTTTGAAGGCATTCTTAGAAGCAACTTTTTAAATGCAAGATTTTCTTCCCTGTCCTGGTCCTGAAGAGGCCCAGCCAGGTGTATGTTTGAGTCCCATACTGGCATTGGTATCTCGGGAACTGCAGCTTTAGGACCATAGCTGATTCTGTGCATTTTGGGTAATTCCTTGTCTTCATTCTGTCTCCTCATGCTCAACTTCCTTTTTGATACTGAGAAACCAGAACTGCATTGAGTATTTCAAATGCTGTTACATTATGGGAATATACATTTACAAAATGCAATCCTCTGTTTTATTTATTCTTTCCTTAGTGTGCTCGCCTTAGCTATTGAACTGTGGTTCCCAAAGAATTATCTGTTATAACTCAGTTCTTTAATTGCTGAGTAATGACAATCACACCTCTAATTCCTCATGTAAAATTCATGGTTTTATTTTACATCACACATCGTTTTATCTACATTACATAAGTAGAATGGTGGATAGCATGCATTCTGTTCTGGTGGCCCAACTGCAGCTCTTGGACTTGTAACTGAAATGGTATTATTAGGTTCAATGTTTGCTTAAAATGCTGGACTGACTTTTTTAGTACTAGCAGTGACATGTCTTTAAAAAATGGAAAACTAACATGGAACATTGTGGTATTTGGTCTTGCATAAAGTAGTAATCCTTATGACAGTAGGAGAATTAGTGATACTTTTTTAAGCATTACTATGAAACAACCTAATGAAGGTAGTCTGAATACATTAAGGCTTTGTAGGTTCTACCTTTCCATTTTACACCTAAACCAGAAGAAATTTCCAGTACAGGTACAATGTACCTTTATGATGTGAAATACAAAATAAACCGTTGAAGATTTTCAAAACTAAAATAACATTACCTGCTCCAAAGCTGTAACTTTCCACAGCACATTTTTGTACAATAGTAATTTCTTTGTCTATCTTGAGCATTGAGTTTATAGCCAGTTTCAGCTACTAATTAGCGTCTAATGAAAGGAAAGCTTGAAAATCTAGCTCTCAAACAAGAAGACAGTTCCTGCTCAATGAGTACAATTCAAATAGGGGAATGTTGGAAAAACATTACTTTGATACCTGGTCACTGTTCGGCAGGACCAAGTAAGCGTTTTCTGAGCCTCATGAATTTTTAAAAATTCTAACCTATTCCAGTTTTGCAGCCAGTCTGTATCTTGTTTAGACTACTTCATGGTCCATGGTACTTCCTTTATAATTGTGAGGGTCTTAATACCTTTTAAGTGGTATTGTAAATCTGTAAGCAAGGATTAGTGAAGGTGTCTGTCTCCAGACAGCTGTAGTGCTGGGATATTAATGTCTTCTGTGCATCCCATACCTGTTGTAATCCAGATTCTGTGGAAAAACTTTTTGTATGGAGAAATGCAAGAACCATAAACTTTTATCAAATACACTGGTATCAGCACGTACATTCTTGATAACTAAGATGCATTCCATTTAGAAATATACAGTAAAAGTATTACCTATGTGTCAGTGCTTGCATGTTGGAATGGTAGAAGAAAAATAATGTACTAATATAAAAACTGTGGTGCTTCAGTGGATTAAATGGTGCACGAAAACCATGAAAGTTCAAAAGGATTCTTTGGTTAGGGGTGTCTTAAACTGACTTTTAGCATAATTTGGTTGCTTGTTAAAATGCTTGCAAATATGTAACCAACAGTCTTTGTTTAATACTTAATTGAAAAATTTTTTTAGCACATTAGGTAGAATCATCAAAGTGACCCAAGAAGTGATTGACTACAGGGCCTGGATTAAAAAGAAGTGGGGGAGCAAAATTAATTTATCACCTGAACTTGGTAGGTATAGCAGGAAACCAACTTAAATTTTTTTCTTGAATTTGATGTAATCAAAATTCTCATGTCTTGAAATTACTCATTCAGATATGTAGGAAAAAATAAAAGGAACTTGTAACTTTCTAACCCAAGACTAGTTTTCTCTGAACCTGTTTTTCAATTAGCTTGTTAAACTGCAGCTCTTCTTAGACCTCAAGGCCCATATGTTTGTATGCTGTGCTCTTAAATGATACTTATGTTTTCTCTTAACAGATAATAGGCTGAAAATAAGAGACCAGATAGCTCTGTGCAATGGAGAACAACAACAGAACAGGGACTCTGAGCCATCTTACAATCAACACTTGGCTTTGTCATTGGGCAGCACACAACAGTTATCCTCTGGCTCATCTGCATCTTCTGTATCATCACTCTCCAGCAGTGACATTGTAAGCTTTTTCTTTTAATGGGTTAAACTAATAAGAAGCAGAGTTTATCATGTGCTTCAAAGCTTCAATTGACACAACAGCACTTAGTGTGATACTATCCCTAGGCTGCTGCAGCAAATCAATAATGTCCCCTGCTCAGAAAAATTACTGAAATCAAATATTTTTTCATTAAATTAGATGGGTCTTCATTCCATCCTAAATCTTTGGTACCCTTTGTGGTAGTAATTAAATGTAATGAAATATAACAACCCAATTTAACAGTAGCTAATTAAGTAGAAGAGTAGAAATATGTCTTCACAAATCTTCCTATTGTGCAGAATCTTCCACTGTCAAATTTTGATCCTTTTTCCCCACACCCAAACTTGAACATGGACACCAACCATATTGTGCTGTGAAGGTGAATAACATTCCTTGCTATTTTCAGCCAAGCAGTCAGTTCATTTTAATGGTAACAGAGCACTCATGTAAAGTCTTGTTGTCAGCTTCCTTATTTGAAAGTAACTGTTGGGCTTTATTGTAACTTCCTGGAAGAGGAGGCTGCAGTCTCTTGAGGTATGTTCCCAGACTCTTAAGATTCTGTAAGGTGAGTTTTTTTCAGTATGAAGTTAAATCATTGCAGAATTGGGCAGTGCAGATTATAAAGCACAGCATTGCAAGGTGTGAGGTGCTCATTGCAAATCTGTAGGAGCATAGAGACGTCGACGGAACAAGATGTAATATGGACTCAACTACAATAGTGAATAACTGGATGATGCAAAGAGAGGTCCAAATACCTGTTTCTTGACTGCTTTCAAAAACTAGTCAAATACAAAATTAAAAGTTGGGAATTGTATTTAATAAAATTTTAGTAACTTTGGAGGGGCAAGCACCGCCTTTATATGTTCTAGTTACTTTCTGTAATTATTTTATGGTACTGACTTTTTTTTTTATGTTGAACTGTCTTTTCACATTACCTTAAGTAAATATGGCAGATACTTTAGTTGCACATTTGGCTAACGGAAAAAGAACTGAATAATGCTTGCCAGTGATCCTGCTAGCCACAGTCCTGGTTTAAGTACGTCAGAAGGCAAGATTTTGCTGTAATAAATTTTATGAGAAGGTGCAAATATTGACTTAATATTGTGCACTCCCAACATAATGGATGGTGAGTGGTTATGAACTCCTCTTAGTCCTGTTTTGCCTGATTGAAGATGAAGCTTCATTGCCTGATGCCAGACAAATTAACAAAAAGTGAAAAGGAAGCTCTCAGTAAGATGCACCTGAAGTCTGCTTGGATATCCACAAAATAAAAGGAGATGCTACCTTTTTTAATAAAATAAACATTATGTCCATGGCAGTCTCTAATTTAAGTCCTGGTCATATATAGGCATTATGTCCTTAATAGACTGATAGCATATTATCTTAAATTGGAATGGAATGGCAGATTTCTGGCAAATAACTGGAGTTCCTCTTACTCATACTTGGACATTTGAGGAGGGGCAAGTTCTGGTTGAGCTGTCCTGAGCTGCACCTGATTGAGGAAGAGAAGCCTATTCTGCTATAGTCATTATGATCTGGTGTAATGCTATGCCCAGGTTGCAGGAGAGTAACATGCACTGTGTATGACAGCTTGGTATTCGTGCCGGAACTTCTGATGCAGTATAAATAAGTATGATGTGGTGAGATTTGGTGTCAGTTTCAGGAGGGGATATGAATATGGTGCATTTCATCACTTTAGAGTTATATGTAGTGTTTCCTCTGATCTTGTGGAAGTGTTGTTCTTCAGGAAGGATTCTGTATTTACTTAAAGTTAAATCACCTGAACTTCTCTGATACTGGAAGACTGAAAGCAAGGTACAGTCTGTAAAGGAAATGCAGGAGACAAGGAGACCCTAGAGTGACAATTTGCTGATCTCATCCCAATAATTAAGGTTTTATTTAATAGTAAGATATTTGTCTGTCTGACATTGTTAGCCTTAAGCACAAAGTCTACACTAAGACAGCGTTTCTGGAGGTATATTTTGCATGACTGCAGAGTATCTTTTGATCTTTTTCAGCTGCAAGATCCTAGCTGTTAAATTAGAGGGGCTAGGTAGTGTATTTCCTTTTCTATTTACTGCTACAGTCTCACTGGTAATAGTGATCAGCTGAATCTAGACCTTTCTGAGGAAATAGGCTTGGTAACTTGTGACATTAGTTGATCATATTGGCCCTCTCTAGCCATCAATTCTAGCCCAGAAGGAGGTGTATTCTGAACTCATCACATCACTGTACACCAGTGATAAGTTTTGAGGCCTTGCATGCATTTGTCACCATGTCCAGGAAGCAGTATCATCAGTATATATTGAGTGTTCAGGAATTACCAAAGCAGGGCAGTGTTGCTCATAGGGATCCTAGAATTTTTATTGATCCTAGAATTTTTAATAAGCCCTATAGTTCAATAGTGGGTTGTAATACAGCATGCTGTGTAATTTTTAAAGAGATTTACTTCCCTGAGGTTCTGACAGTATTACAGGTTTTGCCTGAAAATCCATAAATATTACTCACCTGCTGAATTCACAAGGCTTCTGATGTCTTGGACTTAGGGCCCTTTAGATATAGCCATGGTTATAGATACATTCCAGCAGCAGGAGAACAGGTCTCAGAATAGAACAATAACAAGGATCAGGTTTTTCTGAAGACCAGATTGGCATAAACCAGAGCTAACATTTAGAAGTCAACCTCTCAAAGTCAGTGTATGCTCGGAAAAATGGAAGTGTAGCGTATGGAAGCTTACAGTTCCTACCCTGAGTTCTTTGCATTTCTGTTACTGCTTTCCCCTGGGGGCCATACTGATGGCAGCCTTTTGAAGATGAGAACTGGTGTACCACTGAGGAACAAAAGAAATTCCATCTTCAAGGACAGCCTTCTCTTTCCCTGTATATTTTATATTTTTGTGCTTTTTCTCAGCACGCCACCTGAAATTCAAGAAGAACTTTCACATCTAGGACTAGCTTAAAAGAGAACATCCTTCTGAGACACTGTCTAAACGGCCCCAAACTAAGAACTGGATCTAATGAGACCAAATTGTAATCTGAACGAAGAGTATCCTTTTATGGATTTTTCAAGACAGCAAAGCATTTGGAAAAATGCCTTAGGCTAGCACTATCTGGCCAATGGAATTCTAGTTGTGCTGTCTTTCATAGGTGTCCTAGTCAACTGCAAAATCTTGGTCACAAAATGAACCAGTAAATTTCGGATCAAGAACCTCGTGCAGGAGAAACCTGTTTTCTCGTACTGCTTTTACCACTGGTGAGACAGCTGTTCAGTTTATGGGGCTGCCTTACTATATATGTCAACAAAGAGACATGACTTGCTCACCAGTAGTTCTAATGTAGTTCTTTACAAAATACTGAGTATTAGAATTCCTGCCTTGTTACCTCGGGTTTATGAATAATAAAATACTAGTGGTAAGGAGCAAACTGAGGAACATGTGAGGAAAAAACCCTTAAATATACAAGGAATCTGATCACCAGAACATATTAGACTGTTCATACATTTTTCTGGATTCTGTTTATTATCAAATTGGCCGATATTGTAAGTCTTCTCTCAATGAAGCCTTCTGCTCTGCAGGTATTTAAAATACTCTATGCTGCCCTGACAAAAAGGCAGTGTCTGTTCTTTACTTACTCTTGCAAACAGGTAAGTTGTAAAATACTGTGCATTCCCACATGATCCCAAATGTTGAATTGAATAATGAGAGGTGCTTTGTAAATGTCTTTGCCATCAAGGACAGTGTAAAGTGTGTGAGTGTTTGCTCTGTGGAAGCAAAAATTAAACTGTTCCACAACAGAAAACAAGCCTCTGACATTAGAAAAACTTATCTTCATAATCAGGTGAGTGTTACGAGAATATGAAACCAGGTGACATGAGAGATGTTCACCCCCAGCTCTCTACTTGTTCTGGCCAGTTGCAGATGTCAGTCTCACAACCTAAGCAGTGACCAAAGTCCTCTTGAAAATGTGGGGGTTTTTTTCATTCTGGACCTGCACTCTCTGACTGGTGACCCCGATTTTTTTTTTGCTTAAGCATTGTGAAAAAATGCTTTCTATTAACTCAGGAAGCCCTAGAGTAGTACTGGAGAGTAGCTACTGCCTGATCTACAGTCTGTACCAAGTAAAAAATAATCCTGGATGTGTTTTTGCAGTCTCATTTTGGTTTGTTTTGATTCCTGGTGCCAAGCATGGTCTGAAGTTTTGATGCTGTTATGCCAAATAAAGCTTGACTTTTTCTGTGACAGTGATAGCTGTATATCAGTAACAGATGTAATGGCTCATAGGAAATTTTAAAAGCTCTTTTCTGTTACCAGAAGGATATATAATCTCATATCCAGTCCAGTGCAGAACCTCCAAGTTGTCTGTTAGAAGTTTGGATCTAACAAATTTCATACACCTTACCTCAGTGTTTCTGGTGATAATGTTGTATGGGCTTCCATGATGAGATGATTTGGTGAAGAGTTCTGAGTTCTCAAGGTGGTGCAGTCATGCCAAGGTAGTTGAAATTTCAGTGAACAAGGTACCCCTGTAGTCTAGCTTTGGGAATGACACAATCCTTGTCCGTTTTTAACTTTTTCACATTTACAATATCTTCTTTCAGACTGTTCTTGAAATTTGAGCTGTAAACCTTGCAGTTCAGCCTTTATAAAAACCTTTCATCAGAATGTCAGTGCTTGATCTCCCCACTGTTCTGCCCCATCAGCTTATGAATATGCTGAGCAGTAGCTTCACTGTGAATGTGTCTTTTCACTGTACTCAAGTACTCTGTATTTGGAGAGTAATATATAAATATGACTGATAAGACTAAGACTCATTATTCTTATCAGTTCTTCTGAATACATACAAGATCCACACTGATTTTGGAACTCTTCCTTGCTTTGCAGTAATTGTGCCTTAGGACTTAAACTCAACGTGCTTAATAAGCCATCACGACTTCACCTTCCTTCTTATTAGCCAAAGACCATGAATTCAGCTTGTTAGCTGGAGCTGTTGTACTTCCATATTCACAGATTGAGGTGGTAGAGTATATGACTTGTCCAGATAAAAGTTGCGCTTTTTTGAAAGTGATGAAGTTTGCAGGTGTAAAGTATGTGCTTATCTGCAGTAAAGGTACAGACACTTCAGAATGTGTAGTCTTGTTAAATCTGTCTTAATGACTGATTAATTTGTAGAGTTGCAGTTGAAACTGTATGTGTAAGGAGAGGGGGCAGAACGGGGTGGCCTAGTAAAATTCTTAGTCTGAGAGCAAAAGCTACACAGATTTTCTCCTTTCCTCCTATATGCCTGAATAGTCTCAAGTTCTAACCAGAGTAACAATTCAAATGTTTAAGGGTAGTTGATCATCTTCATTATTATGCAGATTTTTCTCTTACTCTTCTCCCCTTCCTCAACAAATAGAGGCAAGTTCTTTAAAAAGCAGGTCTCTTAGTGTTTAGTCTTCAAGGAAAGATGCACGTGCTGACTTTCAGCCACCTGGTCTCCACATGAAGCAGAGGGCAACCCTGAGTGTACAGGTACAGACAACCTGAGGTTACTGGGGAAAAGGATTTGATTGACATTTGATTTGAGGAATTTAAGAGTTTGAGCCCCACAAGGTTTAAAACTCCACTCTGTCTACTGCTGCTGTGCAGATTCCTATGAGTTTCTGTTGACTAGAGGGGAACAGATTTTTCCCAGTGCTTCTTTTGTGTATCTTCCTCTATCACCATACAGTCCCACATTTTTTGTGTTTAATCTACATCTCTGACCGTGTGCTGTTTTATACTCTTATGCTCTCCATCAGTTCTTCTGTGTCAGTTACTTGAGCAGTTTTCTAGCTATATCCCCTTGAAGTAAATTTCTGCAAAGCTGCAGGAGGTGCAGTTTTGAATACAAAATTCTGAAGTAACTTTAATTAATAACAAATTATTCTAAGCAGCAGAGGGTACAGTGGGAATTTGTAAGTCAGCAAGTAAAATGGGATTTACTGCTTTGATGTCGCTGAAATATGGAGAGAAGCACATGAGTTTGTAGGAGTCAAGCTCAGATTAGTTTCTGATGACAAAGGCTAGTTGCAGTCTTGCCATATCCTAATGTTCCCTCCCATGAACAAACCCCCCAGAGGTGCCTAAGCCATTTTAGGATGGAAGAAAACCTAAATTCAGTATTTAGAATCTAGTATGGTATGTGTTTATCTTGTATAACGAGTGCTCTAATTTAGTGCATAACTTGAAAATCAAACCTGAAATATTGCTATATTGCTAACAAGAAAAAACAATTGAAAGCCTGTAAAATGAAAGTATTGGGGTAACAAAGGAAATTTTAAATGACACACTTTCTGGGACCTTTTTTGTTTAAGATGACTTATCTGAAATACAGTGAGTATTGATAAAACATGGAAAAAGCTTACAGTCAGGCCTGGCAGGATATGATGAGGTGAGGTTGAAGGGGTACTGTGCTTGTATTTACTCTTGGTAGATTAATTAAATTAATTAACTAATTAAATTAAGTTTTCAGTTGTCATTCTGTAAAATGAACACTAATGCTTTGGGAGGATATGTATTTTTGGGTTTGCTTGTGTATCCTGTCTTCTTTCACTTTTCCCCTTCTGTAATCACTGTGACCAAGTTATGCAGTGGGAGGCAGTAAAATCAACCAGTTTCATCTTAAGACATTTATATTGTTTATAGGCTGGCCAGTGGAAATGGTGCAACTGTAATGATACAAATTGTCTACCTTGTGAACTCCCATAGAAGTAGAAGTGTTCATCTCAATTCTACTTCATTTACATCATAGTTGTGGCTCCATCTACCAAGAAGGGAAATGACACAGGATATGTTAAAACTGAGATGAGGTTGAGGGATGATCATAAAAATCACCTTGGGAACGTGGTGGTTTATCAAGCAGTGTTAAGTTCACTGGGGCTAAAACCATTCAATTGACAGCGTGCATTGAAGTTCTACTTCTGCACATGGCCGCAAACTTTGAAATTTCTTAAGTCCCCTGGTGTTGCTTTATGTTCAAAGTACTGTGGTTTTACACTTTTACTAAGCCAGTCTAGTAGTTAAATGTACTTACTACTAATGCTTCCATTCATTAGCTACTCCCGCTTTTCTGTGTGGGTGTTCATCTAATACTGTGGTGAGCTGATTCAGAAGGTGAAGGTAATAAGAAGGTTACTGTTTCCATGACTCACCTCTGTGAATTTGCTCATAATCATGTCAGATAGTAATGCAGGTGTAATGGAGAAGGGCAGAATGAAAAAAGAGGCAAAAGGAGTAAGACTGGGAGCAGTTATCACTGTAATGGCAGGAAAGGAGAGGAGTATATGCGAAAACCTGTGTAAAGTGTTAACTATAAACACCAATTTTCTCACAGTTTTCAGTTTTTTGCTTTCAGAGATGGAACACAATTTTTATTGAAGTGGTCATTATTCTCTCACAGCTTACAGCTTGTGAATGTTATGGGAAAAAGTATTGCTTAATTAGTGGAAGAAGTTTTGAGAATGGAAACAATAAGAATCTTTTTGCCAAGACCTCTGGAGTTTGTTCTTGGAAGGAGAAGTGCAAAAACTCAATTCTATCACATTAACAAGAAACTTGCATTCTATTGTTTTAAGTTTTTATTTCTGAATACTGACTTCTAGGATAGCTAGACTCTCTTTTACCACTGGGCCAAAACTTAAACAGACTGGCATCATGAGTTAATCTTAGGTCACTTCAGCTTCTTAAAAAACATACTGCCTTGGAAATTGAAAGCTCTAAAATGGTAGCTATTGTTAGTTGAGAAGTTTCAACTGACTGCATCGTGAAACAAAGCAGAAGGCACAACTTTTTCATCATACATTTAGGCTTATGTAAAGGAAGCTTACAGGTATAATTGGCACATGAAATTCATGGAGACTGAACTATTGTCTTGTTGGATGAATGTACTAATACATTTTACCTTGTACCTTAAGCCTTGAGATATTAGAAGAATTGAAATAAGCTTTTATGGCCAGACCTAGTTTGTAAGGAGCTTTTGGCAAGTAAATACTCCCTTACTGATGAGATTGTGGGGTGTTTTACAATGGGAGATGCATCTTGCAGAACAGAAAAGGATGTTTTTGCTCTCTTCCTGTGTCAGAAAGAGAAGTCTGGATTACAAGGTTGTTCATCTTTCATATGACTACAGTGTTTCACTCTGTCTATGCAGATGCGTTACTATGATCAGTAATGCCTGAGTTTCTTGATCTCTTCCATACTTTTTCTCTCCAACATTAAAGTAAATTGAAGAGTCCTCAGTAATCATACCAATGAATATATTAGAATCTTCCTTCAGGTACTAAGCTCTTACTCAGGAAGTTGAAACTGGTTTGCAGAGTATGTTTTAAAATGTAAATTTCCCAGTAGGATAAACCTGTATCTGCATCTCTTTAGAAGATGTTTTCTTTGCAGGATGAGATCCTTTGAATAATAGGCACAGTAGTACCATTCAAGAGATCAGGAACTTATCTTGGCTCTTAGTGCAGTCATTGTAGCTTTATCTCTAGGGTATTTGCTAAGATCAATTGAAAAGTCTTACCCTTTATTTTACATTTATCTTTTTATAATGTGACCTCTGTAGCTCTTACCTGAGTAATGGTCAGAGCTTTTCTCTTGCAGACATGTACCTAATGTCGAGAGTATTTAACTCTATGTATTTACTTGTACATCTTCTGGACTTCTGCAGTGCTTCAAGTTTGCACGTTACACTTAAGAGTCTGGTCCAGAAGACCACGAAAGACTTAATCCCTCAGTGTAGCCAGTGCTTACGGAAAATCAGATTTGTTCACATTGGGCTCCATTTTCTGATCACTGAAGTTAACCTTTCAGTTTAATTAAGAAGGGTGATGCTGCTCTTCACAAAAGGATTTAGATACTGTTGAGAAGTTAGGATATCAACTCCATACATTTATCCTATTAGCAGTCCAAGATTGGCTCAGGAGAGAGATACAGTCTGCTTGTATGAGATGTGTATCAGTAAATAACACTGAGGCGGAAGAACATAGCTATTACAAAATTAAACTAAAGCAACACAAGATTCCTTGTGGTGAAATGCATCTAGTTTCAATTAAATGATAGGACTCCCTTCTTCTAACTACTCTTTCTAACTGGAGATAACTTTTTGTTACACACAAGCCCCTTAGAAATCTCATAAATGAGAAGTGTGCCATCTGGGTTTCGTATGCGAATCTTCACAGGTATAATTGTATCTGAGCGGAAGACAATTCTTGGAGTGGAGACACTAAAATTGTTCTTTGGTCAGGTTTGTGAAGGTTGCATTGCATAAGATAATACATTGGTTTGGATAGATAGTAAGAGGCCTTTTCCATCACCTCTGCTAGCTCCTGGTTACTTGTGAGCATGCTTAGAACTTGTCTGTTCAAACATGACTACCCTTTCACTATTTATTCCTCCTCTTATAAGCTTTTTAATAATTCCATGGCCAACTGTATCCAAAGAAACTTCATCACTGTGGAGATCTTAGCGTGTTCCCACAGCTGATATTGTAGTATTGGAAAGAGGAGAAAAATGCCATCTAATCCAGGCTAGCATTGGAAAAAGGAGAAAAATGCCATCTAATCCAGGCATGTGCAAATAACCAAGCTTCATTTTTCGGGCAGTGCTGCAGCATATACTTTGCCACTATGATGAACATATTTATTAAACAGTGAACATCTGATCTCATAAATAAGACATAATTTTCTGCACAGATTCTTGTTACCGGTATGATCTGATCTGTCTCTAGTGAAGTTAGTGGAGTTATCTGAAACTGCTTCACAAGGGCATACTGTAACTTTCACTACTAGTTGAACTAGTAGAAGAGCAGCTCATTTCTTTCTAGAACTTATTTTTTAGTAAGCACAGCTTTGTATGGACCAGTAAAAAACTGATTGTTCCAACAGTTGAGTTTTATTGAGGACTGTTTGTACTGTATTCATTTCAGCTGGGATGCAGGTTTTGCTTTGTTGTAGTTCATTACTTAGGCTACTCAGTATTCACAACTCTCTGTCTCTCTTAAATGACTTTCTCCTTTCTCAAGAAAAGCTTTAAAATATTTTTGTGTTTCTGTTCTTGAACAGCCTATTATTCTCTAACTGAAGAATCTAATTTAGAAAACAAGGCCATGTGAGGGCAAGTAGTAGTGCTGGAGATCTGTTGAAATTAGTGAAGAGTCTTTGCTTCTACACCATTAATCTTTAGAGAAAGAACAATAGCATATTTCAATAATTACTTTAACAGTAAAGATCTGTGATGACCCGAGACAATAATGTCTTCTAATGTGGTAACTCCTAAACTGCTAGTTGACGAGGTACCATCTCTTCTTATACTTTGAGCCAGATGACTGGAAACAGAAAAAAACACTAGTGGTTTGGGGTAAATAATAGGTTTTTCCTTTTTTTTTTTTTTTTTTTTAAGTTCAGAATGCTTTGGAATTAAGAATGTGGTAAAAATCAGCAGTAAAATGTAGGGAAAGCTACTTTTGCCATTATGGTTACGGCTGAAAAATAAGTTTTGTGAAGTCTGTGTTCTGAGTTGTTTAAAAGGCTGTATCTTGCTTTCCAACTTCCTCAACTTAGGAAATAATTGGTCATTTAAGACCTGAGGCAACGGGGTGTTTTCAGGCTTCAGTAATTCCTATAAACCCCTAAATCTGTGCTTGCCTCCTTGCTTGTTATCTGTTAAGTGCTCCAGGTGCACAGTATTTTAACATCACCAGTATGTCTTATTATGGTGCATCTGAAACTGCTGGTGATCAGGCTGGAAGAAGGAGGAATAGTAATCAGTGATACCAGTTCCGTCACAGTATCTTTTCTGTAATCCCTCATCCATCTTGCTTCCCCTGAAGAATTATCAGTCAGATTTCAGATGGAAAGAGGAGAACATTACTCCTGATGAGCAGTGGAGTGCGTGACTGGTGCACATACATGAGTCTTGACTGGCAGACCATCTCCTTGTTTCTTGGTAGGTGGAGCCCTAACTTGGCTGTTGCTGAGTAGAATGGGAGAAGACTGTAAACAATTACAGTGAGTAACTTTGCCGTAGAGATAAGTACAATCCAGAATGGTGTTTGGAGGACTGAACTGCCATGACACCTAAAATTCTAGCCCTTCTATCACTTACAGTGTTGCTGTTCTTGTTCTGTTTTTTCCTAGCCTTAGTTCCCATCTTTTAATTTGCATTTGGTAGAGATATAACTTTGGCTTTAGATGGTGCTGACTGGAACTGACATCTGATTGCCGTAGACCTGTTGATATTGTCTTCTTAATGTAGGTTCAATTAAGTTTTTGCTAGATGTGTAAAATAAATATAGTGCTGCTTTGTATTTTTTTTTACTATGGAAAAAAGTAATTATATTTTACAGTATTCACATGAGTTGTTATTTGGGTGCATTTTCACGTGCATAGTCTGTATATACTGTACTTTCTGTAAAGTTGCTTTTCTTTTCCCCTTTTTCTCTGCCAAAAGGAATCAGATACACCACCTTGCACAGCTCCTAATGTTTACCAGTTCAGTCTTCAAGCACCGACTCAGCTTATGGCCAGTTTACCACCCGCATTGCCTATGCCAAGTGGTAAACCCCAATCTGCACCTACGGGAACCTTGATAATGGCCGCCAGTAATCAGGTATGAGCCAACTAAACGGAGCAACTCTTTCCTGAGAAAGTGATCTCATCAGAAGTGTAGGTCATTTGCACTGTGCTGTCAGTCTTAAAAACCTCTGAAGACAACCTTCATATAGCCTGTGCTAAGCTTCATGTAACCATAAAAGTACTTACCTACTGTGTCAGAAGTGTGGGGAAAAGAGTGGGTGGGAAAGGGTTCAGTGATTGAGAGGCATCTTGGAATATGAGAGCCCTTCCACAACACAGACAGCTAGGAGTAAGTTAAAGAGCGAGTGTCAGATGTGACTCCTTAAGTTGTATTTGAGAGGCCTGGTGCTCAACTAGTGGGATATTTGCAGATCTTTAGGCTGTGTTGAGTTCCTGTTCTTAAATTAGAAACTTAGTGTAGGAGGTATTAGCTGCAAGCTAGTTTTTGAATCTGAAGTAGTAGTACTGTCCTTTCTAGGCTTGTTTCATTATCTTGATTTTGAATTATTAGAACAGATCTGGTTACACTTGCAACTTTCTGTATTTCTGTAATTTTAAAGAGAGAAAACAGAAAATTAATTATGGGCACGTGTACAAGATTTTTTACCAAAAAGTAAAATGTGTGCATAAATGTGCTGGGAGATGAATGTATTTTGGCTAGTGTATCCATTACAGTACAAGGGAAAGAAAAATCATCAGTTTGGTTTTTTCTTTCTGTTTTTTTTTTTTTTTAACAATCTCAACATTTCTGTCTACAGGAAAACATTCCCTCAGTCTTCATTATTAAAACTACTAGTCAAATACGCCTCACATGAAGTTTAATGCAATGTTTAAAATATTTTCCTTCTTCTCTTTCTATCAGAATTCTTGGGAATCTAGGGCCAGGGTATTTTTGGCTTGGTGACCTTGCCTTTTTATTTGATTCAGCACATATTTATCTTCATGGACCTTCTTTGGGACACTCCCTCATATGTGCATGTCTTTGTTCCTGGGGAGCCCAGACCAGCACTCCATGTGTGGCCTCACCTGTGCTGAGTAGAGGGGAAATGATCACCTCCTGTGACATGCCTTTGGTTTTAATCTTCTAAGTGGTTACACAGATTCCTCCTCTCCTTCCTCCTTTCCCTGCCTTGCTCTATTGCTCTGTCTTACCTAAGCAAAACCAGCTTATCTGCACAGGAGATGTTCTGGTAGTGAGAAGCTAATAGAACAATGTATCACTATTCTAGTGTCTGTAATTGAGTATTCACTTGCTAGTGTACACTCTGAAATGTTGACTTTTTTTTTTTTAGAATAAAACTGGAGAGCTATTTTAAGTTAAACATTATCTAAAACACAAATTTAGTCCAGATTATTCTTTCCTGAACAGCTCTGCTTTTCTGAGGTGACATCCTGGAGTTTAGCTTCAGAGTCACACAAAAATAAAATCCAGTTTGGAGGCATGCAGTTGTTAGTACAAAACAAGCTGGCATTCAGAGTGTTTGCCACAGTTGTGAAGAGGCAATGTGTTGTATGAATTTTGAATCTTGGAAAACAACTGCTTTGTAGCACTTTTTCTGGCTTTCTGTTACTTGGCTGTCCTTTCCAATGATTAACTGTTCTTCTAGTAGTTTCTATAGTATTTACATGCTTAAAAGTGGGGAATTTTCCTGTGGCTTTTCCTTGACAAAGATGTGCCTGTTAAATCAGAAGAATTTTTTGCTATCTACGGTTCAGAAAGGGGATGATTATTTTTTGCACTGAATTTACCGAAAGCTTGTATTTTGTGAAGTAGAAATGTACTGTTTTGATAAAGACCATGACTGAGTCAGAAGTGGGAAATTAAACTATTCTACTCAGAATACTGTAAATGTCTCCTTTTCCCTTGTACCTTCTGGACCATGACTGTTCTAGATTAGGTTGATGGCTTTCCTTTTGCACTTGATATAACCTAAAACCATGCTAGTTTATAATATTTAATTCCACTTGCTCAGAGGACTCCTGATAGATTTGAAAACGTGCAAGCCTTTTTTTCTTAACAGCGTTTGTATTCAGGAAGTTTTGAAAGGAATTAATTTGTCTACATGGTATCTTCAGCTTTTTCCCTGGCAACTTCTTCCACCTCAGTTCATCTTGGAAAGCTGTACCTAGATGTCAGGTGCAACCCTCAAAAGCAGGAGGTGCCAATGTCAAGAGCACTCACTGAATGTATTTTGAACAAATTGCCTTTTAAGCAGTCTGTTACTGTTAAAGCTTCCTAATATTTTCTTTTTTGAAACAAGCTGGAGTGATTACCAATTCTGTTTACATACTGCATAATTAATTGGAGAAGTTCCAGGTAGTTCAGGGACTGATTAAGCTTCTGGCATAGGTCTGTGTACTTTTTGGGATCATCATCATCCATCATTTTTCCAAGGTGATCATTCTTCTGCTCTGCTGACAAGCAGTTTGAAATTTCACCTGGGAGAGCAGGACAGTTGATGCAGCAGTGCTGCCCAGTGGAAATAAGCAGAAAAACATATTGACATGCGTGTCTAGATGAATGAAGGGGCAGAAATTGCTTGGTAACTTCCCATGGAGAGGAAAGGATTACTTTCCCCTGTTGTTACTTTGAGATCAAGTAAAATCAATTCATGCTGGATTGCTGGTTGCTAGGTACCAGTGAAGGCAGAAGAAACTTCCTGTTTCTTAGGTCTGAAGAACTCCTTCATTTAATTTCTAAGATGCTTTTCTTTGTCCCCCAAAGGGTTGTCTGTTGATTCCAAAGTGTCCGAAGCCAGTATAAGCACCAGTCCCGCTGCTGCATTGGCTGGCTTCTTGTGTGTCTTAAGAAAACCTCCACTGCAGACCCTTTAGATGAGTGGTGTCTGAGTGGGAATATGTTCATTGCAAATTTCATAGCAGCATGCACTGGCTCAGTTGGAAAGCAAGGGAGACAACTGGGAAATGAAACCTTAAGGTCAGTGTTGAAATATCACAGTCAAAACTTGTAAAAGTACTTGCAGGAGCAGTTTGTTTTTCAGATGCTTTTGTGTTTGGCCAGATAAAGCCAGACAATTATAAACTGCTGGTTTATACTGCTTTACAGGCACTTCTCTGGCTACAGTACTTTTGCTTCAAAGTTTTCCTTTATCCAGAACAATCATTAATGGTGTTGCTTTGTGTCAATAGTAATGCTGATACTGCTAGTATCTCTGAAATGATTACTGAAAAGTTAGCAGCACTGAGAACAAAATTGATCAGGGACTTGAGTCAAAAATGTCATTCTTTTAGATGAGTGCAAGCTCTTAAGTGTAGATCAGTTGGATGAAAGATAGGTTTGTAGACCCATTTTAATGCATGTCAATGCTGAACTCTACCAAATGTTTGAGAAGGCAGGTGTCATCAACTAGCCAGATGTACAAATATGCTGACTTCCCTTAGTATAGTGTGATACTTTAGAGTTTTTAGTATGTTAACTTCAGTTTAGAACTAACCTGGTTTGTTCATTGACATTTTTAAGCTGTTTACGTACTGGAGGTTTCTTCAGTCAATCACATGTGATGTTTTTCTTATTTTTTATCTAGAGTGTTCTTTTAGGGTGGAATGATTTTTTGATGTCCATGAATTTTCATAGGAAGGAATATACCTCTATCTACTTTGCAAACAGTTTTGATTCTAAACATCAGACTCCTGTCTTATATGTATGACAGAACATCATTTGGTGTTTCATTTAATATGTGCAAAACTAGGAGAAGAGGAGGATGTTTTATTTCCTTTCTGAAGGAAAGGAGAGAAGGCAAAACTGCATCTGAGTTTGAGATTGTTCAGATGAAAACAATACTCAAGATATTTTTCGTCTTAGGCTGTCCCATATTTATATGGACAGTCTTTATGTGGTGTTATCCTTCCATGTATGGAAACTGACTTAGCCTGATCAGGCCCTGGATAACCTACATACAACAGAATGTTGGATTAAATGATCTCCAGAGGTCTCCATATAAATATTCAGTCTAGATGTTTATAGGACTGTGTGAAAGTCTCTGGCCACCTTGAATGTTGTTTCCTGAGTGCTCTTTGAGTTGCAGGAAAGACAAAGTCTAAATCGTAGTTTCTCAGAAATGTATACAAACTCACCACAAATAAAAGACAGACAGAAATGTAGAAGTCATACCTTCTTTTTGTTTGCATCGTACTTCCATATCTTCCAATGTCATTGTAATCAGATTTTTGCTCCTGAACTGAGAATGATTTGAATAATCACATATGCATTTCCTCTGCACACTTTTCCACGTGCACTGTATCGGTATTGGCTCATCACTTGAAAAGTGGCTTGCTCACTCTGATAACTTCTTTTGTTCCAAATAAAAAAGTGAGAAATCTTAGTGAGATAAGATTTGTCTTTAAGGTTTGAAATTGTCAGCTTTGTGCTAAAAAAGCTATTGTCTCATTCTCCTTAATGACAAGTATGCAGATAACACTTCATGGCCCATGTCACAACAGCAGCAAAGTTGCAGTTTGAGTTCTGTCTTCTGGTAGCATTGTTTTCACTCTCACCCCTCACTTTTGAAATGACTGGTGACAAGATCAAAAAGGGTATTTAGTCTGTGTGTCATTCTACTTCCTTTGCCATAACACGTTTCAGTATTTGCTGAGATGGTGATGGCAGTCTCCCCTTTCAGTTAGTCATTTTGGGACTAGGCCATCTGATCTCTCAAATATTAGTTTATCTTTGACCTGCTCATACTTATATTGCCTAACTTGTTGTGAAAGGTGAAGAGAACCAAATGGTTCCCTTTGTGCAGTAGCTCTGCCAGTAGCCTTTAACAAAGTGAAATAAGATACAAAGGATTGATATAACCTGCTCACTTGTGGCTTTAATTTTTCTGGTTCTCTTGTGTTGGGAGATAAGAAACATCTAAAACTTTTCTTGCCTTTGAGTGCTTTCTTGTCTCCATGGTGATTTTTCTTTTTTTCCTCTCTCATGGCTGGCTCCATAAATGCTGTTTTCCCTTTTTAATGGGAACAGAAAGAGGTTTGGGCTCATTTTATAAAATCTGTTCAAGACTTGGGGTCTTGTCAGTTGGAGCTGAAAGTAACCAGTAGGTCCCAAAAAGAGGGGAAGTGTCTTTGATGTTTGCAGTGCTTTGGGCCTTATTTCCCCAGCTCACAACTGGGGAACTAAACAACTTCTGGAAGAACTTATTTTGCTTTTGCTATACTTCATCTTAGGAATCTAAACCATTTATAAATCTTGTCAGTTAAGAGTGCACCCAGTTTTGTAGAGTTAACTAATCTAAAGTAATGAGGCTAGGTGGAACCATTGCCTAATATTTGGCTTATTGCTCATGCAGTTATGACTAAAATGTTGGTTAGGTTATTGTCCATTGTTTCTCTGCAAAACAATGAATTTATTTTATAAAGAACCAGAAGATGAATATTTTAGTGTATTTCCAGTTGTTGTTTTGCTCAGAAAGTGAGAAAGTAAAGATAAATCCTTGGAAAAGGGGTTCTTTATCTTGTGGGGAAATTTTTTGTTTTAGGTTTATTTTATTTTAGGCTATTATTTCTTTGGTTGGTTTTTTTTTTTGGTTGGTTTTTTTTTTTCCTTGCTATGAGCCTAAAATAGAGAATTTAGAGATATTGAAACTAACTTGGTGAAATACTTTGAGAATGTACATTAAGTTATTTAAAGGGATACTTTAAAATGTTAATGGTACATTAAAGTAGTTCTGAATACAACCCTGGTATTTCGCATGAAATTATTCTGAGGCGTATGAGTTGGGTTACAATTCTAATCAGCTGCAGACTAGATTCGATCATGGCCATTAATCCTGTAGTCTTAACAACAACTAATAAATAAGTGATCTTTCTAAACTGTCATGCCTTTTCTAAACTTTAGCTTTGTAAGTACTTGCCAGTACTTTTTGAGCAGTCTGTGTATAATGTCTTTTAAAGTTAAGAGTATAGATACTTTATTACCAACATTTCTCTGCTTTTTTTCTCCTTTCTTAGAGATAATATCAGACCCCAAAGACCAAAACAATTCAGAAGCTCTGTTTATGTTTAGACTTCAGCTCTGTTATGTTATTTCAAAGTCTAGGTGATTTATGTTTGGCTGTAATTTTTTTTTTTTAAATAATGACATTCTTTGAATATCAGCAGTTTTCTGTAGTAAATTTGCCAGTAATTGAGAATAAAAGTTTGATTTCCTTAGTAAATAATTACTTGGTATTTCCATTTTGACCAGATTTCTGTTGGTTGGAGTAAAGGCTAGGAACGTCCTTTTCTTAGGGATTTTCTGAGGCTTTTTTTAGGGTGGGAGGGTGTTTGGGTGTTTTTCTGTTAAGTCCTAGGCTATTTTGTTTCTATTTTTTCTCTTTTTTTTTTTCTTTTTTCTTGAAACTCTTTTAACGTGGTATGTCATACAGAATTTCACCTCACTCCCACCCCCAGGCTTGGCTTAAATGTGAATTTGTTAATTTGCCTTCTAGATCTAGCAGATTATTCAACACAGCTGAAAACCAAATGAGTTCTATCATTCAGTCGTTGAATCAATAGTCCTATGATGGGAGAGGAGATTATTCTGTCAAGAGAAGTAGATCCAAAGAAGTCAAAACCTTTATATTGAAGATTTGTCGGTTGTATCCCAGATGAAGGACTTTCTTTTTGGATTATCTTGTCTCTCTCTAGCTATTATCTGCTTACAGACATGCCATCTCTTAGTGACTGTGTGAACGTGTGAATGTCTAGAGGTGTGGGCACAAGAGAAAGATGTTTTATGCAGCCTCTCGGGATTTCCAAAAGACATGAAATAAATTTCTTTTCCCAAAGATCCTGAAAGCAGCTAAGTGAATTATGTGTCCCCTTGCAAACAATGAACTAATTGGAAGATGAGGGACAAGGATTTGATTTTTATAGTAAATGGAGTTCACCATGAAAGCCTTGTGGAAGTTTGTGCTGCCTAATGTCTGAAAGGCAGTGGTGAAGTTTGCAGGCTACTTATGGGCTGGCTGAGAAGGGGTGCAGAAGGACTTTTCAAGGTGATGCATTAGGAGGGAGAAAAATGCTTTAAACTTTGTAGAGAGGGGCACACCCTGGCCTGACAGTTTCTTGCAAAAATGAAATCTTAACATTTTTGCAGAACACTTCTTTGATAATGCTTTCTCTGTTTCCTACTGAGAATTGAGTGTCAAGTGAAACATCAGACATATTTCAGAACCAAGAGCAGAAATTAAAAAACCCCCAAACCATTGTGTAAAAATCCATGTATATCCCCCATCATGAGTATAATTTTGCCTCTTGCATCAGAGGAAAGATAAAAAAGGGAAGGAAAATAGGGTTAGTAGGTTAATGTTAATAGCAGTCAAACACAGATAATTGTTTCTGTGTGAAGAAAGAATGATTCTTTAAACTGGAGAAGAAAAAGAGGAGGAATATGACTGAGGTCTTTGTAGTAATCAGCAGTATATGAAAAAGGTAGAGAGCAGAATGACAAGAAATTAACTAATCCAAGAACTGAAAAATCATCCGGTGTGTTCAAATTAAATGTGATGCTCATTTAAGCTGTGAAACACCACAGCACAGGATGCGGGATGCTAACATCTTAAGGTTTCAAAACTCTGAGCAAACTAGCAAACAGTATCTAGTTGAGAACTAGTAAACATAAAGGCATTATCTCTGACTGAAGAGGTCCCTCAGTTAACTTCCTTAAACACCTGCTTTCAGCTGCTGCATCATAAGATGGGTTCAGATTCTGCTCTGATAGTTTTACAGTCTTTTATCTTGATGGCCTAAAAAACAATGCAAAATGCTTCATCACAAGCTAAGAGTTCATGTTCTGGTGAGGTTATTAATCACTCTTTGGAAGTTTGTTTACCTTTTTTGAACAAACAAGGGGTATGACTTCTTTTAGGATATGAGTAGATAGGCTTAACTGACATACTCGCTTTGGCACACGTCTGATGTGATTGCCTGCCTTCCTGCCTCCAGTTTTTTGATGAATCCTCAAACTGAGGATGAAGTTGTCAGATTTTTTTATGCTTTGAGCTGAAGAGGGTAGATAGGTTTGCTGAAAATTTGTACTCTCCATGTTCAGAGGTTTTTTTCTGGTTGTACAGTAGCAAAAATAAAGTTTTATTCTATTTTTCAGCATATAGTTGAGCTAACTTTAATGATTGTGTGCCTTTAATATTTTAATTGTTGAAGGATCATTTTTACTGTGTTTTAACGTCATTTACGGTAAATGCTTATGTGCAATTGAGTCAGATGTACACTTGGCACAAGAATGGGACAAGATGGTGTGTTTGCTTTAAGGACTACTTGCCAAAGATATAAAATGTACTAAATTATTTTAGTTTCATATTGTGGACTTTCATAAGTAGCTTCTAGTAGATATTTTAGCAGCATATGTCAATAAATAAGGTTTGGGAAGTGGTGTGTCTTAAGAATGAGAAATTCTCAGTTTGCTTGCCCTTTTTCTGTTTGTCCTTGAATTATTTTACTGTTGGTAGTCTGAGGATAGCACTTGCACATCTGCCTTGGGAGTCTAGAAGTTGCATGTTGAAGGTTGATTAGGTTGATATAAGGCACACTGTACAAATTAAAGAACAGTTCAAGAGGGTTTTGCCAGCCTTCAGATAACTGTAGTTATTCCTCAACACTGATCTTCCACAGTTTGTTTTTCTGAATGCTCAGTGTCTTATAATTTGACAGTAAAATGTTGCTTATGAAATTACGTTCTCAGTAACTGTTTTGGTTTTGTGCACACAATCGTAATGATGGCTTGCTGGTCTTCTTCCTACTCTAAACTTACTGGAAATATAAAGTATCTGCAGCCACTTCAGTATTGTAAGCAGTTGCCTCAAATGTTTACTTAGTGTTCTGGTTGAACGACTTATGGTTAGTTAACTTTTGTTACAGGTAGTCAGTTGTCTGTCTTAAGTTATTGCTGTGAGATGTCAGAAAAGGAGCCTGGTTTGATGTCATCAGTATTTAGGAAGTCTGTTTCAGTTTGATCTTTTGAAACTCTTGTACCTATTTTAAGAATATACACATTAGACAACTTAGTGTATGCCATTAAGCAATAGAGGTGTCTCTAGTACCTCATGTTGAGGTAGATCTACTCAGGCTGCTACTCGACCTTTTGGGTGGTTTCTGTTCCAGGTTATTGGAGATCCCACAAGGAAAGTGTCATGCTGTGTTTCTGATCATTTAAGTATTTTGCCTTGGTCTGCATGTGAGGTATAATCTGGGGTGTGTGAAGCCCTATGATCAGACCAGTAGGATTTACAAGCTGTACCTAGTTCGTGTGTCACTGAGTGAGATTATGGGTAGAGCAGACTTGTGCTTTGCATGCATCAGCTCGTGTGATAAGGCCCTGACATTTATCCATGATGTTTCTGAAAGTCTTACTGAGTGTGTCACTTGATCATGCTCATGCTAAGATCCTCTAAGGTAGACACATCTGCCACATTTAATATTTAATGTGGAAGTCCTCTGGTTTTAGAAGGCTGGTGCACAGTGAGTATATTTCATACTGAGATCCAAAGGTTTTAAGGGTGCATTGAATTCTGCACCATTTCACTTGCAGAACATTTACTTCAGAAAACAGTAAGCTGTTTGTGCCAATGAACTTGCACAGCTAATATTAGACAAGCATGAAAAGAACAGTTGCTTCAAGTAGTCTTCTGTGGAAGTGACTTGTGTGTTGAGGAAATACAACTGGTAATGTGTGCTTTGTTGTTTGTGTGCCTAAACGGAGTGTCTTTTTTTTTTCTTTTTAGCAGCACAGTGGAATGAAGTTTTCCATGAAAGGAACTCATAACCAGGGCAACAGCTACAGCCCCGTCAGCAGTGGAGGCATGAGGCAACCAGTTGGTAACCGAGGACACCACCAGTACAATCGCAATATATGGAGAAGAAAAAAACACAGAGACAGTTTGCCTATTAGTCTGAGCAGATAATGGCAGATGCCAAAATGACCTTCCCTGTTCAGACAAACTGAGTGAGTGCCACTCGACTTGAGGGATGGAGACCAGCGTCCAGCACATCGTTTTATTGGTGTTGCCAAATATCTGCAGCTGACTTCTTTGCATGTTTCTTTGTGTGGTGGTTCAGTCCATCTTCAAGAAGTAGTTGTGCTTATCTGTGAAGCCTTATAAATGTGGAAGTTTGTTTTCTGCCTTCCCACAATGGTTCATTCAGTGCCGAAGCAGCTCTGACAATAGAACTGCAAGGACATTTACAAATGCTGTAGCTTTTTTGCTGTGGCTACATCTGTTCCTTTGTGGGTTTTGTTTTCTTTTATTTTAGAAGTGAAGGAAACTTCAGCCCCTTGGAATTCTTTTTTTTTTTTTTCATTGCAGCAAATCAAGTTGGGAATTCATACAAGTAAATTTGCTGCTCTCCTGTTTTTCTTTCAAAGTTCAGAATTTTTTGCTCTGTAAATATTGGAAATATGATTTGTGCAATAACTTGGATTTTTTAATTTAATTTCATATTGTCACATAAGTTATATTTAAGGGGAAGAGGTTTTTTAAGTTACAGATCCTTTCCCAGGTTGCATTATCTAAGTTGGGTTCATAGTTTTGGCAGGTTGTCTGAGCAGTGTTACAAACATGACATTTGGTAATATTTGAGGCTTCTCGATTCACAATGAAAGCGCGATTTGGCTTACAGTTTTAAGAAGGTATTAAGCTCCAAAGCATTTTGACCCTGTGTTTTTTAGCTCATTGTCTGGCCTCTATCAGTCGTCTTGCTCTGACCAATGAGTTTTAATTTTATTCCTTTAAATAGACAACAAATCCAGCATTTGTAGTACCAGAAGTAAAACTTGTGAGAGGGATGGGAAAAAGTTTGGTTCAAGTCCTGATACAAAACTAAAAAGCTGTGAACTACAGGCTTTGATGCATTTTCGTAATGTAACCTGTTAATGTTTGGGTTGAAACAACATTATTAAACAGAGGTACCCGGCTTAAGGAATGTGGAGAAAGGAAATATGTTGATTCCATTAAGGAATCTGTATGCAGATGCATTAGTTCTGTTAAGAGCAAATATAAAAAAAGTACTTCAGCTGCTCTAAGCATTATGAGAAGTATCTTTTAATGTGTTGCAGGAGAGCACAGCCCAGTGTTGTACACAGAACGAGTGGCTGGCACTTAACTTACAGATGCATACAGGTATACTATGCAAGTGTGTATTGCCATGACGAACACTGTCTTTAACTTTTTCAAAAATGTACATCCTGCCTAACCCTGAGTTTTTAAAGCACCACAGTTGTCCTGGGAGTAGGTCACATCTCATGCCCTCTGACTTCCCTTTTTTTTTTAGTGAGAGTTCTTAAGCTATACAGAAAACTACAGATAAGTTATGTAAGTCCACTAGCAGAGGAAGCTGAAGAATCCTGTTAACAGGACATCTATATCTGTACACAGTATAGAAGGTTTTAAAACTGATATCTGAATATTGAAATGAGGTGTCAAGCATGAAGCTTTTTAATATGCTGTATGCCTTTGAAGCAGAAGTAGTTCATGTTATTACTGAATCTGTTGAACACAAACAGGTCCTTGAGGGGAGAGAGGGCAACATTCCAAAGTAGAATAGTGCATATCTGTTTGCAAAAAGTTTGTCTTAATGCTCCAGACTCATCACAATTAAAAAAAACAAACAAAAGTTCTAAAAATTGTGAGCTGATTCATAAATAATATCTAAGGGCTGTTACATGAGCCTGTACTGCTTAGTCTTCACACACTAGCAATATTGAGCATAACTACATTCAAGAGCCTTCAGAGGCTTTACTTGGTGTCTTATACTAGCGTCCATTTTAAAGCAAAACTCATTGAAAAGTGGTATCATGTAACACTTCAGTCATGGTGAACCAAAAAAATTGGCCTGGCTATCACTGTGGTTATGTGCTACAGGTTTAAAAAAATAATGTTTAAATTTTTTGTGTGGACAACTATGTGGAAGCTAAAATTGACATATTTTTATGTAAAGTTTTCTATTCTTTGATTTTTAATAAACTTTGGAGACCAGTCACTCTTCTGTACACTTTTTTTGAAATTTCATGGATGAAGTAGTACTTGACCTTATTCCATTCTTTGATGTACAGTTTGATTGTCTGCTCTAAGTAGTTCATGCTGAAGACATTCAGGATGAGCTTGGAAGGTGGATGGATGCTCTCAAACATTGATGTGTTTCTAAAGAGAGGAATGAGCGTGGCTGTTGCTTCTGTAGTTGTGGATTTGATCGCTTGATAATGAGAAAGCAAAGGAGCTGGAGGTAGTTCCCAACACTATTCTTAAGAGGTGATCAACTGACTGATGCTTTAGGGTACCTTAACTTTCTATATAATTTTTAATCCCTTCCTGTAGTTTCTAAATTACTTCCAAAATATTTGTTTAGTTTTCAGCCTCATCAAAGATTGGATGTATCTCGTCTTTTTTTTTTTTTTTTGAGCTCTCTTAACCCTCTGAGAGGACTCTGAAATGTCAGTAACTAACTCTAATTGAAAATGTAAAAAAATGAGTCTTCAGAAGGAACTTATGTAAATCTGTGAAGTCTGAGAAAGGGAACTAATAGACAGTAATGTAGGGTTAGGAATTCAGGATCAGAATTGGTCAGTCTTAATGAGTATCTGCTGGAGAAAAGTAGAGAAGTGGTGGGAAGGAAGATTAATATGGACTCGGTAGTAGCTGGGATAATAATTATTTTTTCTGTCAATGTCAGTTAGACTCTCCTTTGACCCCTTGTGCTCTAATAATAATCTGAGATACTTGCTTGATCTGTTTCCCAGCTCTATTGACTGTTTTCTACACTGTTCATATGCAAAATTAGCCATGGATTTTAGATGTGGAAGGAAGTGACTGCAAACTGAATGGAAGAACAGGACCCAGAGCATCCATCGTAGAAGGAGCTCAGTTGTGATCTGTGCCTGTTTACAAGAGATGTCAGTGCCGATGTTGCATTGGACATTTCCTGTAACTCAATCCCTGTGCACTGAGGCAGGGTAAGAATACAGAAAGGTGGCTACTGCTACATTGCTGCTCCTTCAGCAGTTTGTTTTCATGGGACCAGCCTCTGGAGAATGGGCATAGCAAGAATGTCAAAAGAGTAGTGGTGAAATACAGCATTCCTTCAAGCAATGGGACCTCCTTTATTATTTGTGGGTAAAAAGAAGAGCTTAAATTGTGAGCTAATAGGCAACAGATAACTCAGTGTATATGTGTGGGGAAGTAAATGTATCATCTTCTGAGCTCTCAAGGACAAGAAGCCTTGAGATATATATATATGTATAACAGATCAAACAACACCACCGTAACCCAAGCCCAGACCAGAAGCGTGCAGGTACAAGCAAGAAAAAAAAAAAAAAAAAAAAAAACAAAAAATGTAGGAACCTCTCACCACCTCCCAAACCAGGAGAAAAAAAAAATGAAGTAAAAACTTCCCCAAGTTTTTTTACCTTCCCCCCCACCCCATCCATCACATTAGAATGCAAAGCTATTAGCTACTCCATTCATTTAGGCTTTAGACAATTAGCTGGGGGCTAACTGTCCCCAGCTTGGCTTCCTCTAGTAGTGAGAAAACTGAGCTCTAACAAGCCGCCTCATTCTGGCTTCCAACCTCCAAAGTGTTGTGTTGGCAAGGGACAAAAAATTCCATGAAAAAGTTGAAATTATAATGGTTGTTTAATTTGCTTATAACAAAAGATGGTGTCAGAATGACTGAACCTCAGATTCACAGTCAGAAGGCTCTTATAGCTGACCTTTACCAAAATTATCTTCAGGTGGCCTTAGGCTTTCTTCTCAGCCAGGATATTTTGTATTAATTTAGTTTGAAGTTTTTTCCACTGTTTTTCAACACACCACATAGATTTCAGTCCTGGAATGCATTTTGGATCTCTAAAGTCCTCCATTCATTCTTGGCAGTAGGAGATCAGCTAAGGAAACCTATGGACAACTTGTATGTGCAAAAGATTCTATTGGGCAAAATGTTTTTAACAAAGGATTCTTACTAGAAGATTAGCCATGTATTTCTGTTATAATTGGCTAAAGTCATGGTCGCAGGCTGCAGTTGTGTTTCAGTGAAAGGATGATAGGGATGCCTCTTGTTGGACATCTTTGTTCCCAAAGTGTGCAAAATTGCTGCCTAAAGCTCTGGTCACAGTTCTTCTCAGTGTTATGCTACTGGAAAAGTTTTGGCATAGATCTGCCTATGGCACAGCAGCTTTCCAGTTTCAAATTCAATTAGGAATTCTCCAACCATTGAATGTTTTCAGGAGCCTTTTCTATTGGGACATTGTTCCCTGAGCATAAGAAGATCTTATGAATGGAGGGAATAACCCATATGCAGCAGATGCTGTTGATATACATGCCTGTGCTTGTGATCAGAAGATATTCTACTGTGTTACTGCTAATGGCCTTTGTACCACTGTCTCTTGTGGTAGGACTGACTGTGGGTACAAAGGACACCTTGTCCAACCTCAGCTGTTTTCCCCTTATGCACCAAAATGTGGCGTGTTTCTCTGCGGTGAATTCTTAGCTCTTCAGCCAGCTGTTTCCTGCTTCAGTAAATCGAACAGTCAAACAGCAGGTTGACTTACAGTCTCACTAAAACTTGGCTTCCAAATAAATGCTTCAGTGATTCATTTTTAAACCTAAACCAAACAGGATTTAGGAGTTCCTATCACAGGAATTTGTGTGAGAGGATGACAGTGGTCATTAAAGTGTGAAAGTGGAAAACCTCAACCTCTGTGCTAAAATTGCAACTTTTTATTAGTGAAAACTTTGGCACATCCCCTTGGGAATGTTCTGTTGAGAAAATCTTTGTAAGAAGTTTCCTTGCTTTTTTAACTTCTCCTCCCAGAGAAGAGAAGCTAAATCTCCCAATAGGCTACATCCACCACTTCAGGATTGCTATTGGATGCATCTGGCTAATTTGAGAAGCCAAAAGGAGTAGGTGAAATCTCACCCTTGTCAAGGATTCCATGTCTAGGTGATTGATAGGGGTCACTTGTATACCACTTACTGTATAATTGTGGATGAGATCATCAAATCATCTCTGTTCTCTCAGGGGAAATGTCTTATGAGACTGAGGAACAGAAAATAAGATTAATCTATTAGTTGTTCATACACGTGCATGCAGTGTTCTGTGGATGAGCAGAGTTGCAGTTCCCAGCTGCAAATGGAGGACTTGTTCTGCAGTCCTTACAAGCACCTCAAGGGGAGCCAAGTCAGCCCAGCATGTCTATTTGCCCCTCAGATTAGGGAACACCGCCACTTCTGCTCAAGAGCAGGTCTGTGCAACAGTTTCCTGACCCGTTCCTCATTTGGTGGTTGAGCGAAATGTGTTGCCATTTGCTCCCACTCCTGTTAGAAGGGAATGGTGAAGGGGTGTGAGGTTATCAGATTTGTGTGTACTGTGTGGTTGTGAGGATTAGAAATCATAAATGGTTAAGCACTGGATATGAATGCTCTAGACTGGTAGTGAGATTTCCATCATTTGCAATTGTAAAAGTTGGCTGGGCAAGGCCCCAGGTAACCCACTCTAAGTTAAAAGTCAGTCCTGCTGGAGCACCTGACCTCGGTAGAGCTTCTCCTCATTAAATTTTTCAGTGATATCAGAAAAATGAGTAACTATTTTTTATTTTACTCTATTTCTGTTGGGTTTATGAAGTGTTTTAATGGGGACGTGAGTCAGGCAAGAATTGTTCATTTTGTTGTTTTGTCCTGCACTTGATAAAATACATCTGGAAACTCTTGGACCAACAAGTTGAAATAGGTAAGAACCTAGTAACTTCTGAAGTTAACAATCCCTGGAAATGAGTAGGCCCCAAGCATAAATTACTGATCAAGAAATGAATAATATTTTGTACCTTCTCTGTATTACGCTTGTTATTCTTGATAACAGTATGTTCTCTGAGTTCAGCCAACTTGCAACTGCAATGGTAACACAATGAAGATATGGGAGAGTAGTGGTTTGTGTATGATATCAGCAAGGTGCTCCAAACTGCCAAGTTCTTTTCCACCCAGTAATAATTGCATAGATTCATCATGGAAACTTTTGATAATTAAAATTTGCTTGTTTGCCTTTATTCTGCAATAGAGAAAAAGGTAAATTACTTACACTAATGATGCCTGAAAAGTAGTAAAGTGGTACTGATGGACCTGAAAGCATAACGGAAAGGCTTTTCTTAAGGTAAGTTTTGGAAGCTGCTCTTAACCTGAGTTTTACCTAAATAACTCTAGATTCTGTCTGACTAGATCAGAGTTGTCCCTTATCATAGAAACCAAAGAGTGAAGAATGTTCATCAAGAGTGGATATGTAGAAAAGGAAATTTCCACAAAGAAAAGGAAAGGAAAATTCAAGAGCTTAATGATCTTCGCTTGAAATGTAAAATAATCATTCCAGCAGAATGGGAATTTTGACATGTCAGGCTGCAGGTCTACTAATAAAGACTTAAACCCGATCAGAAAATCATCCCCTACTACTAGTATGATGTATGGAGCAGAGATCCAGGATCTCAAATATACTAATGTCACTAAGAAATGCCAAAAGTCATTATCTAGAGAACTCATACCAGTATTTCATCTTTATTTCTGTGGAAAAGAAGAATAAGCCTAATTACAAACAGAGGCAAAATTTAACAGTAATTTATCAAATGTTTTTTAATGCCTAACCCAGTATTGCTGCTATTCACATATATATTTAAATTGTTCAGTAAAGTGAATGGTATGGTTCAGTGCCAGATGGTGACTGAGCCAGGGTGTTCTGAACGGGAGTGGCATCAATAGATGGCGCTGAGTGCAAATTTTTGGGCGAAAGTGGTGCAGTTAGTTGAAGATTATCTTTGGAAACAGGTTATTTTAGCTGTGTTTGCTAATGATCATGACACAAGAACTCCCATGCACTGGCTGAATGTCCTGATGTGACAAATACGGGAAACGTGGCCTGTACACAGAGTTTTGTAGTACTGAGTATATACAGATGGGATGAAATATAAAGCACAAAGCTGGATATTGAGAATTTATAGCTATTTCCAAGCAGTGAAAGCTGATGGGTTATGTTAAATGAGCTGATGAGAAAGGATAAAGAGGAGAGAGACCTGGGCATATTTGTTAACAGTATGACTGAATTCACCAGCTTGTCTCACAAAGATAATATGTGAATGAAACACTTACCAGATGAAGTATTTCTAGTAATGTTAGTGATTTTCTTTTATTATAAGTCCAGAGGTTGACTGGTTAAATTAGCTGTGGCTTTCCTCATTTCAGGGAGGAAAAAAGATGAAATGAAGAGTAATCCTCTTTTTTTTTTTTTCTTTCTCTACTCAGTCATGGCAGGAGCTACAGACACAGGTTTAAAGAATCTTCTGACATCTGAGAATCTACTTCCACTGGAGATTCATCAAAGCTCAAGTTAGTTTTTATGACGTCATGTCAAAATGCTGTGAAGTACTAGAGATGACAGATACCATCACCCAGCTTTTGGCATCTGTTTGCACCATTCTTGTATTGACAAACTTTTGATCTTTGGCTTTGATGTGGCAGTGGCTTACCTCCTGGGGATGCCAAACATGCTAGCAGACTGTCATTTCAGATCTGTGGATGACAAGTAGAAGATCTGACTGAATGTAATCAGTCTAGGGAATGTGGAATGACTGAGGTAACCAGCCCTTCTTTCTCAGTTTTTGCAGGGAAACACAAGTAGTTTTATTCTGGGTTTCCTGTCAGATTATTTTCTGGTATCTGGAATAAAAAAGCATGCAATATTTCAGAACCTCCAATAACCCTGTGCACGTCAATCGATAAAGTGGGATGTGGATTTCATTGCACCATTTGACCTAGCCTGGCATCCTCGCTTGGTCCCTGATGGCTCATGCTTCCCATTCCTGTTCATTGACCTACTGATACAGATAGGCCCAAACTGGTAAGTATGGGAGACGAGCGGTGGGAAACACCTGAGTTTGTGAGGATTGTAATCCTGTAGGCACGAAAGGTGTTCAATTTCTCATTGCATGAATCCTGACTGTCTGCAATGGATTGGAAAATGGCTAATTCTTCATCAATGAGAAAGATCCTCCCATAGGGAAGAAGAGATCTACCGCAGAACTGTTGTGTCTAAATGGAATAAATGTCTCTTTTTCCTCCCCAAGTCCCTCACCCATCTGGTTGTACAGTCTGGTCTTAGTGACTTGAGAGAATTTTCTTCTGCACAGTTTTAGTGTGTTTGCTTTAACTTGGAATATATAGTCCCAATATAGTCTATACTGTCCCAATGGGGAGAAATAACTCCATTAGGCTGACTTTACCTGTTACTTGCTCTACAATATGCTTAATACCAATGTTCTTAGACATATGCAGGATATAGTTGAGGGTATTTTTCCTCTGTACACTCCCTGCAACTCTAAATTTGATGCTTAAAAAAAAATTTGTCATGAATGTGCCCTTAAAGTATGTTTTTATAGATTTATACAACAAGAATTTTTGGTGATTCTTACATATCTCCTGGAAAGAGTCAAGGTTCAGGACTTAATGAGAGATCTGACCTTTTTGAATCTTCATCCTTGCTGGTTTCCTATTTGCAGTCTTTTCAAGTGTCTGAGGCATCCTACTTTGAAGTACATTTTGGATTAGGAAATTAATTTTTTGGTTTGTTTTCTCAGATCTTAGGCTTCCAGAACAGAGGAGTTTTTGAAGTTCTCTTGACATCTAGCAGCTGGTCATGGCACAAAGCCTTAATCCCAGTGCTGCACCTACAGCAGACAGGGTGTTAGGACCAGTCCTGACTCTGCAGCTGTCATTCAAGCTGGTGGGGCGCATTAGTTCATGTTAAGAGTCTGCTACATGATCACACAGTAATCATGGGATTCACCTCAGTGATCAGAACACATTCCACCACAGCATCAGCCGCGCAGGGAGGTTTGCTCAGAACTGTCTCCAGCTCTGATGTGCTCAGAACAGCTAGATGGGTTGTCCATGCCTATCTTCATCAAACATTATGGAACTGCTGGGACATCCACTTGTACAGTGGCATCTTGCAGGACAGTGCTAAGATAGTTATTTGATTGGAAGACTTGGAAATGCTTGGACAGACCCTAAGATTTAGGATGCTGCCTGAAGTGTCTGAGGGTATAAACAGTCATGGCAGCCAAAATTCACAGTCAGAAAAGGCTTATAAACACTTCTCAAAAATGATGCACTTGTTCATTCATCTCACAGCTTCCTTCTTCTGTTCGCTATAGCCCTTTATGTTCTTTAGGAACTAAAAACCTGCTTTTTCTGGTTCTGGGGAATTCCTGAGACGGGAGAGGACCATGGGGGGAGACATCTGATTGTGAGGACTGTAATCCTCTGGCATGAATCCTATTTAAATTACCAAGGCAAAATGCACTATTCATTATGCATTTAAATTTCAGAGATCCTTTTGATGCAGGAGGTAGAAAGAGGATCAGCATGATCTTTCTAAAGGTGTTTTATGGAAAGAATTTCACTGAACATGAATTAATTTTTCAGCATTGTTTAAGAAGATTACTCTCGGTAGTTACTTCACAATTAGCTTGCCCTTGTGTCTTTCTAGGGAAGCATTGAATCTGGAGGAAAAATACTTTCTTCCCTATGCATTTTGCAGAGGTTTGGCGATTTTTTTATTATTATTTTATGTTAAGTGGAAGTCCCTCTGAAGTCCTGGAACTCAATATTGCTCATCTAGCGATAAGAATTTAAATTAACTCAAGTATGGATTTTTTTTTTTTTAAATTTATCTGCTTTACAGGGTGTTACAGGATTTTTCTGCTGTTAATAAGGAAAATGCAGTTTGCTAAATTCAATTTGCTCTGTCTGCAGGAAGGGTGCGCTCTTGCATCGTTCTTATGTCCCAGTGCAACATCACCAGATAGTCTGCCTCTGATTTGGAGGTGGTGCTACTCTGATTGAAAAATCCTTCCTGAGGCACAGGCTAGCTTTGGAGGTAATTTAATTTTGTTTCATGCGGACAAGACTCAGACACTTTATGTGTAATAAATAATGGATCACTGACCAAGGTATTTTTTTCCTATCAAAATTGTACCTGGAAAGCCTTACATTTGATTTGTGCTCTGCAGCTATACCAATAGCAAAATGTTTAATCCTTCCAGATGTTAAATCGTTGGTTCCCTCTTAGGGATCTCTCAGTCCCTTAACTACGCACATTCAGCTCAGGTGCATGAGCTCCTAATTGTTTTAGCATGCAGAAGAGATTTTTTTTATTCCTAAATACTCTTGGGAATGGAATTGAGACACTGACAGGTTTTTCTCTAGCTAGCCTGAAATGGCTGTTTCATTGTTGTTTCCACGCCCACCGCCCCCTTACTTTAAGATGTCAGCTGAAAACAGATATAATAAAGCATAGATGTAAAAGGCACTCCAAATATCATCTGGCTTGGGGTTTCTTTTGATTTGTTCAGATAATACAGTCCCTTGTGTTATCCAGATTTAGTTCAGTGGTCAATTTACTATTAATACTACTCTCTAAAGTTTAGAATTGGTAGAGCTCAATCTTTATTCAGTAACATCAGCAACCACCATGGCAAATGAGTTTGTGCACAGGAAAGAATAAATAGGAATGACTTCTGACACAGAGCAAAGATATGTGCAAACCAGAACTTTATTCAATTCTTCTGTGCAGTTTAGGCTGCATGCAGAGAGTTTGTGTTACCTTCACTTTACGAGTGAAACTTATGCTTTTAAAGAAGAATTGGAATTGCAAATGAAACGGGCTGAATCAATAGACCTTTTATTTAAATAGGCTTTTATGTTTAATTAAAGAACTTCTAAACATAACTGTATTTCTTCACAAGGTTATCCTTTCTTGGAGACTAGGATTAGAGTTATTTCAATAGAGGTTTGGGTATTGTTTTTATGTCCTTGCTACTTCTCCCTGGAAGCTACTAGAGATAAGGGTACTCATGTCTGTTTTTCATGTACCTTTTGGTGGGGCATTGCCTTCATTTAGACTAACATTCAGTATGAGCATCTAAGACTTTCATTGGCTTGTGTTTATATTAACACTGTGAGAAATGGGGGTTTTTGCAGAGCTTGGCTTTCACTGTCAAAAAATGACCAAAATGTCAGAAGTAAGTATTTGGTCTACTACAGCAGAAGGACTTGATCTTTCATAGAGCATTTTTCTCTCCCCAGCTACTTCATAGGCTGTATAATGGGTAGTCCTTCAGGAAAAAATCATGTTTTGTCAGCAGTTTGTTTCAAAGCTTTTGTATTTTGCCAAAACTCTGTATGCTGAAGGTTCATAAAATATTTTAGATTTCTGGTTTGGTTACTGTATTTCTTGCTTTGAATTCAAAATACATTTTAAAAAAGCTTTCAGCAGTGCAGATGTCTTTTTCTTTCCCCTGCATAAGTTACTTCTACATAGTTCTCAGTCATTACATGCGTGCTTCAATTCAGATTAATTTAAAAATCTGAGCCATCTATTCAAAGTATGGCTGGATTTGGAGAGGCCAAGAGTAATACCATTTAATTTCTATGTAAACTGTATAATTTCCACATAAGACTACATATAATACTCAGATCAGGACTTTTCACCTTTGATAAAAGGTAAATGAAGATGGATTTGAAAAAAAGTCTTAACTATGAGGCAAGGGAATAGTTGCCAGTCTCTTCTGACAACAGTTGAACATTGTCAAACAAGTCACGTAGGTGCAGGTTGAAAGGGAGCAAAGGGAATGATTTTTGTAACTCCCGGTTTAGCCTCAGAATTTCTTCCTGAAAGATTTTGTATGTGAAATCTTGAGTTTGAAGAGCACTTGGGTAAATCCCAAGAACAGAAACACATTCAGGGCTATTAAATGTGAGATAACACCTCTGGATGCAACAACCAGAGCTGCAAAGAAGTTGGTTTGGAAAAGAGGCTGTGTGGTACAGATGGAGGCATGATTTTTCATCCCACTTCAGAGGCAGGCAGCAGTTTCCAGAGCTTTGCCTGGCTTCAGGTTGAGGTAAGCTGTCTCCAGATAAACCGAGAGTGGTTTGTGTTGAGACGAAAAGGTGCAGAAGAGAAAAAGAGTTTCTACAGTGAAAAGGATCTGGGAAGAAGCATAATAAGATTAAATTAAAGAAAATTGCATTAGAAGAGTCTGGTGATACTGTCTTCTCTAACTGTATAGGAGAGTGGAGAGCTGTAAAGGGCTTTAGAGTGAGGAGAAAATGAGGAATAAGCTAATTGTACAGAGGTGCTGGAGAGGGCAAGTGGAGGGAGAGATCAGTGGATCCTGTGGCAGATGAGGAAGAAGTGGAAGAATAAAACAAGAGAGAATATTGTCAGCTGTTCATGGGGCTTAAGTGCTTTGTTTGTCCCTTGTACCCCACTTGCCCCCTACAACATAATGCTGTATGGTACTACAGCCTCCACTTACAGTTGTCTTTTCTGCCATCCACCACTTCCCTGGTTTGTCTCAGCCAGACTCTGCCACTGCTCTGTTGGGTGGTTGATGCTTTTTCTAGTACAGCTCTGCTCCCAACCACATGGGGGATTCAGGCCAGCAGTCTGTGATGAATGCACTTATATCATGAATGCACTTATATATATGAAAACAAGCTCTCTCTAGTGTGTAGAAGACTCTTTTGAATGAGTCTGTACTTTATTATTTCAATGTTCCACTGATTATTTTAATTGTACCAAATTTCTGAGTGTTGTCTATTGGGTCTGCCCTCTGGTTTAAACTACTGTCAGTTCTGGTTGGGTACAGGCTAGGACAGCCTGAGAGCTGTTGCAAAGTGTGGCAGTCCCTTGGTTAAGCTTTTGAAGATTTTTTTAATTTTAAAACTAAATATGTTCCCTCTTTGTATGTATTTAATTAATACTACACAATGTTTACTACAGGTGTGCAGGAATACTCTTAATTCCTCTAAAATGTCTAACACTAAACCACTTTCCTTTCTGAAAATCCAGTGATTTCACATGCAGGGAATTACTTCATTTTTATTCCGTACATACTCTGTTTATACATGGATTTTAGGAGGTGAAATCTAGATGACTTATTACTTCATTATAAAACCATTTAGTATACCCCTGTATGGAAAGAAGAATTAGATCAGGCAGTCTATATAATGCAGCAGGGTAATTCTTTTCTCCTTAGCTACAATCCAATATTTATTTGTTGTGGGAATGCTTCCTCTGTTGGTGCAAGTCAGAATACCACTGTTGAATTAACTGATTTACAGCAGCTAAGAAAGGGGTCTCAAAAGTTTTAATGCAATGCAGGATATAATGTTTGTAAAATGTCTTGAGAATGTAAAATACTGAAATACTAAGTCCCTATAAAAATCTGAAAGGGTGATGGTAAGATTCAAATGTCAGCATCTTCAGTGGCTGATGAATGGAGTGTACGCATAAGCTGAATTCTGCAGCTTTCCCTCCTCAAGTAGCTGCTGTGATTTGGTGTCCTCTACCAAGTTGTTCGTTCTTGTGAATTGCAGTAACTCAGTTGTCTTCCTGATGTTCACTCCTTTTGAGCCTAATTGAAGTTGACCATCAGAATCAAATCCTCTCATGGAAGACATGTGGATAAGACAGCTAGAAAATGGAGTTGCATAAACTTTGTTTTCTTAGGAAACCCACCTAAAAATATGGTCTTCTTGACCTGTTCATTGGTCTTGCATCCCACTGAACTGCAGTTTTTCTTGTGTGATAGAAATCAAGATTTGGAAGCAGAGAACATTTCGATTACATTTGTCTCCTTTGTTGCCACAGGTACATTGTGTAGCATGTAAATCCTGCTGCTAATTAAGTTGTTCACTATTTCATATGATAGTCTCAAAAAAAATATAGCTCACCTCAGGGAGTCTCAGAAAGTAAAATGTCCATACACAGCATTGTAATTTAGCAGGAATAACTACTCTATATCCATTCAGGGGAAACAATTGAATCTATTTTCATTTTCTTATAAATTCTTTTCAGTTTGCAGAAGGTACTTCTGCTCTCAAAATATGGAAAACAATTATTATTGTGAAAACGTAATGTATTGATCATTTTGATTGAGTTGAACAATGCAGAATAAAATTGTTCAAGATGATCTCTGTTTTCTTCATGCTCCAGTTTTTTAACTTTAGAGAGGTGAACAATGATTAGGTATAATGTCTGGGCAGAAGCAACATGCTCAAAAGGTGATGGCAAATGCAGATCCTACATAATGCTTCAAATAATATCTTGTATCTGAAGAGAAGACCCAATAGAAGCAGATTATTTTATGAGCAGCAAAACAAATCAATTTCAGTCTGTGCTGGTTGTGTTGTTTCTGTCTCCTACCCTGGATCCCAGTGCCTCCTGTGTCTCCTGTGATACCTCCACTGGGCAGAGGCCTCTAACTACCCTGGAGCTGTAGCTTTCTTGCTGACCGTGGCCATATGAAGGGCACACCCTCTGAGTTAGGACTGGAGTTTAGTGTTGGGATACTTGTTCTTTCCTTTCACCCACCTGCAGATATTTAGGGAAACTCTGGACAGTGAGTTCCCTCAGGGCATGTGTGGCATTTGCTCTGCAAGGAACAGCTGAATGGGACCGGGGACAGACTGAGCACAGAGGACAGAAGGGTTCGCAGGGACCTGATAGACTTCCAGGACCCACAAGGGCGTAATTGCAGTGATGGAGCCAGACTTTTCATGATTGTACCTGGTGGGATGATAGGAGCCAACAGGTATAAACTGAAACATGAGAGGTTCTGACAGGATGTAGGTAGAAACTTCTTAGCCATCACAACAGTCAAACAGTGGACCAGGGTTCCCAGAGAGGTCATTTAGTCTCTATTGTTAGAACTTCTCAAGACCAGGTTGGATAGAGCCTTGGGTAGCGTTTTGCTGAGCAGAAGATTGTATTAGATGACCTTATGAAGCTGAAGTCACTTCCAATCCAAGCTGTTCTATGATCCTAATTTTCTGTACAATTTGGATGATCTTGTGAGATAATTGCATGGAATATACAGGGAATTGCATTAACAGAAGATCGGGTTTTTCCCTTAAAAAATGCTTCATTTTGCTTATTAAAAAATAGGTACAAATATTGTTTTTCTTCCTCACAGCAAACTGATATTATTTGAGGGGTAAGGCTTTCCTTCACCACATCCTACACCCTTAGCAGGTTAAGGGGAGTGAGGACAACCTTCCTGTTAAAACAGGACTGTGCAGGATGAACCGAAGAAAGCTGTTTGTCCTCTGGTATTTCAGTTTCTCTTGCAAGGAATTTCAATGGATGTAAGCATCTCTGTTCCCACGTATTTAATTGTTCTAATATTTATTCATATAATTTGTCTTTTGTTTCTTACTCCTATTTATAAACTAGCTTTTAGTTTAAAGTTTAATCCTCTTAGTGTAGTTCCATATCTTAATAGATGCATTTACTGTCTTGTAGACTGACATCTTACAGAGTCTTTTTTCTTCTACAGTCACTCTTGAAAGTGTTTCCCAAATCATAAAAGGAAGAAATCAGCATCAGTAATTAGGAATACCCTCCATGTTTCTTGTAAATTTGCTTCACTTAAAAGTGGAAAAGATCTCAGAGCCCGACTTTGGCTTTCTCCTTGAGATTAATTTTTTTTTAATATGAACCTGCTGCACCTGTCTTGAGCATTCTGAGGTGTGGTGACTGCTGTATATCCTTTTTTATATTCTGATATGGTTGGTCTGGATGCAAAGCAGGGACTTTATTTTTAAAATGCAAGTCTATTTCTGAAGACAGCTTGTTACATTTGTGGTATGATTGAAATGCTTCTTTTGCATCATTAATCAATGGAATTATTTTCCCTTAAGCCATGATATGAAGTCAAGAGCTTAAACAGACTCAGAAACTAACTGTCTATTATTGATAACAACCTGGACTGCAATGTTAGATAAGACTGAAGGAAAAACAACCAGACAAGGAAGGTTATTAGTTTGGACACTATGTGGGCATCAAAAGATTTTCAGGGAAAACGATGTGGGATTGAGAATCAGCCCATTGTATTTACAAGGTTTAGGCTAGACAAAAGCTTTTCTTGTTACAGGGGGAAATTCATGTTTTAAGTTTGACTTAGGTGAGATAATATGCTGAAAGACCAGCTTTAACTGCTCATAGTGTATTTAAATAGCCAGAATATTTTGCAAAGGGATGGAATAGTTGAAAAATACATTTGCTGAAAGGAACAATAATTGAAAACAAGAAGTTAATTGAATATTATCAGTACAATCTAGGATTTGCTTTAAAGACTAATAGGAAAGGAGAGGAATAAAATACTGTAGTAATTATTTCAAGTAATGTCAGCAAGGAGGTTTTATTTTTCAGCTCTGTGGAGACCCAGGTGGTTTTTCTTCTATCCATCTGTGATGACCAAGAGAAGGGGAAGGACTTGAGGTAGGAATAGATGGATCCTACGTTACCTCGTTTTGTACTTCAGGAGAGGTTCCTGTCAGCCTGTTTTTTTCCAACCTGTCAATGTCCCTTTGGATAGCATCATGACCCTCTGGCATATCAGCCACTTCTCCCAGCTTTGGGTCATCTGCTAACTTGCTGAAGGTGCACTCTGACCCTCCGTCCAGATCATTAATTACTCTGTTTCCTGACGTTATGCTCATGCATTCTCTGCTCCTCTGGATCCAATGTTTGTGGTTTCATCCTGGGTATGGTGCTGGCTGCCATGATGAGTTGTCAGGACCTGGTGTCCTTTGCCAGAAGGAATAAGATGTTTGTGTTGATAATTTTCTCTTCTTCCTTCTAGGATTTAATTTGGGTCATTTCTGTATGTTTCCTAACACACTTTTACATCTTTGCTCTTTTTTCATCTCCAGCTCAGTGTTACATCAATGTTTTCTATATCTTATGTCTTTTATGTATTATTGTTAATAGATGTATTATTGTTCCACTATCTTACCAGGCCTATATTTCTCTACTTTATCATTATGTTAGATGCAGAATTATCTCATTCTGCATAGAATAACTTACCACTACTGCTAGCTATGTAAACCCATGGTTGTACAATACAAAGGTAAATGCAAGTAGAATAAATTAGCCTTGGACACATGGTAACCAAATATACTACTTTAGAACAGCCAAGTAAAGAAAACTTGTGGGCAGGTCAGGAAAAGCTAGACAGAGCAGGTCTGAGAAGTTTCAGGTCTGGTGTCTTTTAAACTCATTGCAAAGCTTATGGCCTGGCACTAGATTTTCTACGCTTTGTATCAGTTATTTGTGATTTGGTTCAGTGTTTTCAGATCTGTTGTTCCTCCCATGTGAATTATGGATAAAAAGCGAGTTCCTAAGTATGGTAACTTGTTGGCTTCTAAGATACACCTTTTGGATGCTGCACTATTCTATCATTATGAACTGGCCTCTTTGGTTTAATGGCCATGATGTCAGTTTCCAGGAAATGCCTAATATATAGTATAAACTCTTTAAGATGCAAATTATATAGTTCTTGAGTTGTAACAGTACTTTCTGTACTTGGACTGTATAAACAGCCTGAAGTGATTTTCATTCAGCCTATTCTTCACTACAGGCTGAAGAATGTCTCACTTCTATACATTGAGAGAAGCTTCTTGCATTGCTACCTTTAAGGTCAAGGTTTCATAGTCAGTATTCAGGTTGTCTGTGTTCTCTCTCCTGTATCTTTTAGCCCTTGTTACACACCAGGTCAAGATGAGTGCAGGTGAGCTATCTAGTGTTTGAATTTACAGATTATCTGTACTTTTTAGCCACTGTATATTTGCGCTTCACTTTGTCTAGGGAAAGAACTATTCCCACGAGTATTCTTCAATAGGCTTTGAGTGTTTCAATACCTTGTCAGTCAATTAATTTTCACTAAAGACATAGCCTTCAGGAGACTCTGCTGGGAAGGTCTGATACTGCCTGCTTATGGACCTGAATAGAAATCTGTCACTTAAGAGCAAGGATGTGGCTGGATAGGAATAGTAAATTATCACTGGTAGTTGTTTAAGATGCAGTTTTAATATTAATTTAGATGCAGATGCCTATAAATAGAATAAAACTTTAAATATAAAGGTGGTTAAATAGGTTTTAAAATGTAAATGGAAGACTCCATTTTCTGAGAGTTTTCTTTAGCACAGCTCTTTCATTTCCTGCTTCACAAAGTCCATTCTCATGAGTTTAAATTACTTCATTTTCAACTTCACAGTAATTTACAGATAGGGAAAAGGCCATGCAATGTGTTCATGGTCCTGCCCAAACTGTGATTACCCCTGTTCATTGGAACTTGTGAGCAGCCTATGGGTGGCCAAATCAGATGTATTTCAAGCAGGAGCTTACTAAGACTCATTTTTAAACTGTTTGAGGTTTTTGCTCCTGCTCTTCTCAAAATCCCTTTTCATAACATGATTGCATCAATAGTCTAAACATCTTCCTCTCATTTCAAATGGGTATTTATTCATGGCTCATTAAGAATCATTTGTTCTCATGCATAATAGTTCATTTTCTTCCCTGATATTGATTCAAACACCTCCTATTATGTGTATAGGTATACATGCTAGAATATTTTTTTGCCATTCTAACCAAACAGCAAATACTTCCCCAGTTTCTCTTAAAACAGGCCTCCCATGCCTTTCATCTCTGAGGCAGGCCTTCACATGCCTTTTAAGGTTTGTCTTTGTTGAGTATAGGTCATCAATCACAGATCCACTATTGAGAGCAATTTTTCATCTACTGGGCATACCTTTGTTGAAGTGTTTTATGATTTTATTCTTGATTGTTTTGAGGTTTTTAAAGTACTGTATTACACCAGCAATTTAGATAGACATACTTAGGCAAAGTGCCTCAGCACTGTGTATAGAAAGAAAAGCTAACATGACATTGACTCTCTGGTTATAAAACCAGAACATCTGTGCCTGCCTTAGTGTACTGTGTAATGCACTGATCATGTTCAAAGCAAAGCTTTACCTACTGTTTCTTCACAGTGTCGGTACTGAAAACAAAGGCCTTCCAAAATCATCTTCTGTCTTTCATAAAAGAGAGATAAAGAGAAATGAAGTCTTACATAAAGCATTTTGTTAGCAAAAGATATCTCCTGCAATAATATGTTGCAAGAGAGGAGATTCTGCATCTGAGGAGACTCATTATGACTATGATATTTCCCTCTTCACATATTGTGAGTTCTATTTTAAATCTTGCTTGAAAAGTTTCTGTGCAGTATTTGTCAGTCTTATGCAATAACTTATGCCATTACGAGTTGCTCCACTGTAGGATAGCAGATCTGAAACATAGCTTGCAAAATGCAAATTAGAGGAAAACTTGCCTCCAAATTCTTATGTAGGAAAAAACCCATGTGACTTGAACTGCATTGTTAAATCAGTTTCTTTGAAGTCTTTGCTTTTCTTTCAAAAAATTTGATTTTATTATAAAATATGTGAAGATCTGAGTAACCTCCCCACCCATATTTCTCTTTTCTGTTTTTTTAATCACATCCGTCACAGTGGTACCTGTGCTACCCTGAATTCCAAAATTCATGACGTGAATTTTGAAGGGTAGCAACAGAAATTAACCTCTTGGGTCATGTCTGAAAAGCAGTTGTCTGATTGTAGATTTTCTTTCTCCATTGGCAGCTGTAAAATTCATATGATAGATATGAAAGGGTATGGAAGTTCCTGACAAAGAATTTGAAAAATTATTTTTAAAAATAAAATAAATATGTAAATATATAATAACTTAATAGTAATAACTTATTAATAATTAAGTAATGATTCAATTAATAAGTAAGAATTTAATATTATTCAACACTACAATATTAAAATAAATTCTTAAAATGCACAGGAGTTTTATCTATAAACTGTTATAATTTTATATATGTTATGCATACATACATGCTTATATACATAGTTATAGTCATATCACATTGAAATGACCCTTTGTCAGAGGCTGGCTTGTGTCAAAATTATTATTCCCAGTGAATGTGAATTCCCCTATGAATGACTGGCAGTGTTCATATAGTGTGGCACTGAGAGAGATCCATGCCTCACTGTGTGCCCGACAGATTTTGCACACTGCTTTTACACTGGTCCACAATAGTTGTTCTGCTCAGAATTTCTCTGCCTCACTTTGCAACAGCCAGCAGTTCCTCACTGTGTTTGTTGCATCAGCTGTTGCTGCTGGTAGTGTTTCTTAAATGCTGTGTCTGCTGCTTGTGTTTGAGTAGTCTTTTCCTTACGTGGGGGTAGCCTTGTCAGCAGGCTGGTTCATGTCCTGGGGGCACTTGGTCTGTCAGAGCTTCCAGTGCACAGACAAATAAGTATAACAGATTAGTATCTCTGGACAAAGTCCCTTGCTAAACCATTTGAGGAAAATAAGTAGCTATGGCATAGGAAAAAAGATCTGTTCATCAGTACATAACTTGTTAGAAAGGTAAGTAATAGAGAGTGAATGGTTAGTTCTGGTTAACGAGAAATCACCAGTGTACCTGCAAGCATTTGTGCTGCTCACCAGGAAAGGAGACGTACAATGGGTTAAGAAAATTGCAGATAATGCAAAGTTTTTCATAGCAGTAAGGTTTGGAGTAGGCTATGAAGATTTGAAGGACATTTCCAAATCATTCAGTCTTGTAAGAAAGTTACTCAGATGGCATTCAACAGAGGTAAGTGTAAAGCAATGGACTTTGCAGGAAGGTATGCACAACATCAATTGTAAACTGGTGGGTTCAGAGCTGATGTGTACAACTCAGGGGCAAGGAGGTAGGGTTATGCTAATTGAGTCCATGAAGACATTGGCTCAGCATCCAGTCCAAATAGCAAACCAAATGGGAATTATTAGGAAAAAATTATGCAGTTGTTCCATTGTATAATTCTATTTGTCTAACATGAATTTTATATATATATATATATATAATAATGTCTACAAATCTGTGCAGTGCAAACCAAGAGGCCCAAACTGCTAAATATAGCAGGAAAAAAAGCGGTTCAAAAGCAGCAAAAGAAGGTTGGGGTTTTTTTTGCAGTGAATATATTTAGGGATTTATGCACAACTCTTGATGTTCCTCTGCTTGCTGTCTCTGATAGCAGACTCCCCTGTAATGCTCAGGGGGTGACTTCTTTATAGTTGAGAGCAGATTTTTAAGCCAATCCACTCCCTTTTGTCAGACCATGACTTTTGTATCCTAGCTTCAGAAGCCGTTGCCCCAGGATGACCTCTCTTCTGGCACACTTAGGCAAAACTATTTATTTCCAAATTTGTTTTGCCTTTTTACAGACCATATTGGAAGAGAACTACTTGAAGCAGAACTCCAGGAAGGATGGCTTACTAAAAGCTGGTGCAGATGGTGTCTGACCGGGTGGGGAGGAGCAGTGCCCAAGTGATCACCTGTAGCAAGTGAACAGCAGGAGGCAGCGGATGGTACAGCAGTTCTCTGCTGTTTTTACAGCCTGTTTCTATATGTGTGTGAGAAAGTGAGCAATGTTCAACTTGTGCCAAGGTAAGTTCATCACCCTCCTCTGTCCCCTGCCTGACATTACTATTGACCCCACAGTAACCTGCTCACAGACTGGCTGGTTATTGGAAAGCAATTGGAATTTTTCTAGAGTTTTGTGGGGAGTGGGGAGCAGAAGGGGTAAGGAAAAGAGCACCAGATTTCTGATTTACCTCTGTCACCTTCATATGTGCAGATGCCTCTCTGAAATAGTGCTGTGCATTTGGTCACTTTTGTGCATTTGGCCAGCACCTTGTGCCAAGCTGATGGTGATTCAACATTACAAATCTGCCTCCTTCCTCTCTTTCCTCTGAGCCTTGGGAGAGCTTCAGACAAATATCTACAAGGACCCTTATCTACGTCCTTTGGGTAGGGATCCCACTATCTTCAAGTTTGCTTCCAAGGACGATGGCAAGGGTACATGCTGCATGTGACATGGAGAGAGGAGATATGAGTGGAGACAAGCCTGCTGAAAGAGTGTTGGAAAGGACCGTTCCTACCATTCTCTGCCCTGTCTGCCCAGGGCAGACCATGGGGTGGAACTTTTCTTCACTCAGGTGTTGCCCAGAGAAGTGGTAGAATCACCATTCCTGAACATATTTGAAAGATGTGTAGATGTGACAACTGGGGACATGGTTTATTGGTGACCTTGGCAACGCTGAGTTAATGGTTGAATATTAAACGTCTTTTCCAACCTAAATAATTCTGTGACTTTGAAGCAGAGGCATTGTCTTCCCACATGTTTGCAGTGTCCTGCACATCTGACCCCTGGTATCAAACAGAACGTCTCAGTGACATGCTGTGAGTAACAAGCAGCAGAATCCAAAAAGACAAAGGGAGTCCCAGAGGTGGACAACAGAAACATCAGAGAGGTTTCAGCAATTGTTTGTGCATGCATCAGTGGTTTTGGCAATCTATTTTAGGATAAGCTATTACCGACTGTTTGTCTGTTTAGAAATGATCAGTTTGACAAATGATGGTTATAAAATGAAGACTCTTAAATTGCTGACCTTAGGAAGCTGGAGGAGGAGGTAACTTTAGTAACTGAAAACATCTTAAAATAGGGACAAATCATATTTGCCATCATGGAGGCTATCAATCAAGAAGCAAAATAGAAATCACTTCCCCCCCCCCCAGTTCAATACGTATAGAAAATTTGCAGTTATATTTAGGGAAATAAGAAAGTATGACATCATTAATATTTCTCCATGGATTGTCTGTCAAATGACTAAAAAGCTGAATTGGAACCAGACCCCAGACTAAGCTTGAAGTTTTATGCGAATATAAAATAGACATGAACTTGTTGCACATCTGTCACAGTTCAGGAGAAATCACGACCCAGGAGTTGGAATTTAGAATAGGTTTCCATTACTGTTCAATTTGCTGTTTTGTGTCCCTCTCAAATAATTTACTACAGCTACTATTGTTTTACAAAACCATGACTTTATCAAGCTGGTGTGGTCCAACGGCTCAGGTCACAAAGAGGAAAAAACTCAGAAGTTGACTTTGCCAGTCTTTCCTTATTATTTATCCACAAGGGACAAATTATTCCTCAGGTCTGATGAAAAAGCTGTTGTTCATTTTGAGGACAATGTTTAACAGTGTCTACTCTGACACTCCCTAAATTTCCTGAGGGATTCCAAATCTACGCTATTAGTTATGAAGGTGACATAAATGGAAGAGATTATATATAATAAGCTGACAGCAGAGTAAGATTTTAATGGACAGCTGAGAGATTGTACTTTTAAATTCAGATGGGGGATGAAAAACTGTGTAGTAATAACCATTTAAAATAGGGGGGAAATGAGAAATTGCCCTATTCAATTTTAAAACAAAATGTTTCTCTTTTTATTAAGGTGCACAACAAGCTTTTGGTTTTGCTCTTCAGTGAGGAAAGATGACTGGGAGCAACATAAAAAGGGACTACCCATTGACTTCAGTCACTCTCAATATTTTTTATTTTTATTTTGGTTTTGTTTTACTTTTGTTTTGTAGTTTATATATAAATAAAAATTTATATAATGGGATTCCTATGCTTGCTTCTGGAGTGGAACATGGAGGCTTCCTAACATCTGACACTGGGTCACATTGGACAACATATGCAGAAATTGGGCACATGCTTTTGGAGGTGTCTGTGTATGACCCTTGCTTGCTGTGTGAGGTTTGCATCAGAAGTGTGAGATGGACACTCCTCAGTTCCTCATGCAGGGTAGAGCAAAATAGGGAGGTTGAACACCCTTATCAGATCTGGCCCACTCTCCCTAGATGAAGTGGAAAAGCACCCTTCTCATGGTAACCTGCTCTCAGCACAGGTTGTCTGGCTCCATCCCAGCTGTTGTTTTTCCATTCAAGGTATTGTCAGAGGCAAAAACAAGCTCACCTTTATTTGTTACTCTAAAAATCTAATAAAAATGCCACATAGTGGTTATTATTAGTCCAGTTACAATATTGCTTACAATCACAATGACATTTATGCTTGAATTGAATACAGGAAAGCTTTATTAAAAATAGTACCCCTGAAGGGATAGGATTGGATAGAAGGAAAAGCTTTTTCACCATGAAGACAAAAATTCAGCATAACAGGTAGTCCAAAAAGACTCTGCTACTTCCATCCTTGGAGGTTTGTGTGATTATGTTGAAGATCAGACCAAACCCTCAGAAGAGCAGCCTGATCTTATAGTTGTCCCAATCTGAGCAGCAGGTTTGACTACATGAACCTCTGCCTTTTCTTCTGACCTAAATTATCCTCTGATCACAAGACAGATGGCAGTCAGAGGAAGCTCCTGGGTGATACTCAGCTGGCACTCAGTTGCTATCCTGCAGGGAGGGCTGCCCTGATGCTGAGGAAATGCATCAACAGAAGCCTCATCAACTGCACAGAGATGACAGCATCACCCCATGCAGCAAGGGAGCCTGGGCTCTCACAGTCTGGGCAGCAGCTTTGCAAAACTGTTGACCTAAGTCCAGCATCAGTCAGTGATGTGCTGTCCTGGTAAAGACCACTGAGCTGTGGCCTCTAGGCTGAAGGAAGTAATTCTTCCCCTCTCTTTAACAACCATTAGACATGAACAGAAGGACCAGGTTCACTTTGAGGCTTCAGTGCAAAAAGACATCTGTAGGAGGAAGAAGTACCTGCAGGGTACAAGAAACAGCTTTTGAAATATTGCCCAGGAATGCGGGGATGGCTTAGAAAAATCACTGCAATTGAAACTGGTGAAGGATATCAAGGACACCAAGAATTTCTACTTTAGTAATAAAATGTGATCCAATTGCTTAGATGGTCAGTCATGAACTAGACAGAAGCTGAGGTACTCAAAACCTCAGTTTTCACCAACAACATCTGTCAGGCCTCTGTGCTTAGTGAAAGAGTTCAAGGGGGAGAGGAACCACCAGTGGTAGGTAAGGATTGAGTCAGGGATTATGTGCGAGAACTCCACTGCCACAAGTCCAAGGACCCTATGGGCTCTGTCTGAGGATGCCAAGACAGTTGGCCAATGTCTTTGCATGAACACATTCTATAGTTTTGAACTTAGGGAGATCGGGGACATTCCTCACATAACTGGAGAAAGTTGCACCCAACTTCACAAAAACCCAAAAAGCCAACTCAGGGAAACGGATCCTCATTTGGTCCCTGGAAAAGTTATGAAGCAGCTCACTTCAGAGCACTCTTCTCCAAACATGCAGAAGAAAGTCACTGGGAAGAGTGAGTATGGTATTAGTTACCAAGGGTAAGTTATAATTGACCCACCTGCTTGCTTGCTGTGATTGAATGACTGCATATGTGGAGTTGCAGGGCAGAACAGCAAATGTCATCTATCATGACTTTTGGAAAGCTCTCAACACACTCTTCCACAGTCTTGGGAGATAAAGAACAGGTTGGAGATCTGAGACCAGAGGGTAGTAGTTAATGGATCTCCTCATCCCACCACATTTTTCTTTTTAATCTAATTTTTCTTATGATCCTAAAACACTCCAGTGGTTACTTAAGGGCCATCAGATACACTCCAGCTTCACTGCTCACCCAAAATGCAGGAGAGAAGAGGAAGGGAGTGCAGCTTGTGGTTGGTATGGAATGTATGTGTCAGTGATTGGCAATTCAGAAATTTAGGGATAGGGAAGAGTTAGAAGAATATAGATCTGGTCAGGTAATGTTGCTTATAAAGTGGATGGGAGATGAGGAATACATCAATCTTGACTGCTTGCATCAATTCTTTGAGCAAGAAGCCTATGAATGACTCTGTCCTGATGTCAGCAGGCGTAATTTTTTATAATGCCCCCCAATAAATCTAAGCAATACAAATGCAGGGACATTTTTAAAAGTAGTTAGTAATCTGCATATTCTAAGATTTTTTTTTTTTATTCCACTTTGTCTTTTCTACTGTTGTGAAAGCATTCAGGATGCTGTATACAGTCTATCATCAATTGTAAAATTACTGACAGGAAGCAGTGCTATGTAATCCAAGTAACAGGGACACTAATATCAGTTTTGCTGGTAGTTTTGCAGCAATGGCAAATCTGACAGCTCCAGAACTTTCTGAGTGGTACAGAAGTTTTACATGACCAGTGGGAGTGGTCCATGAATTGTGAAGGCACAGAAAGTGATATTCCACTATTGGATTATGTACTATGTGTTAATATACATCATCACCTGTTGGAGTTGGTTTAACCGCAGAAGTTTTCACCGTATTGTAACATGAAGTCTTTATCCCTTTTCCCCGAGTTACCCCCTTTTCCCTGGACTTGTTGTCTCCCTAATTAGTATGCAAGCCTTGGCCAGGCCAGGTGAGGTCCCCTGATTGGCCCTTAGTTAACCCCCTCCCCATTGGCTGTTAAACCTTTAAATAGCCTGACCTGTACTCAATAAACTCTCTCTCTCTGCACCTCCTCTGTGGTCTCTGGTGTGTCTCTGTCCCGCGGGACATGTCCGGGGCCACGTGGGCGAATGGGGGGGGGGCGAGGGGGAGCGCTCCCCTCAGCTGCTGTAATCACCTTGTGTGACAGGAAAAATGATGGTGGGCTGTCCTCATTGTCAGATGACACTGTCTAACATTCCAGGGCTCATTTCCTCCTTTTACACAGTGATCATTAGGGTTGGGATATCAGGAAGAATTCTGGGTCAAGGAACTTTTGTGAGGTTTATCATTCATTGTACAAAAATGTTTAAGACTGTCAATGTTACTGCTAGTTCTCTCTGCCACATGCTTGTAAGGATAAGATGGGCACAAGAATAAGGTGCCCTAACTCATGTACATGTAAGTCCCCACCCCAGCATTCATTTCCTAGAATCTTTATATATTTTCAATTCATGAAACTAAACAGCCATTCCCAAACACTGCAATCCTAGACTGTGAGTGTCATTCCTCCTCCTATCCTTTTTTTTTTTTTAACACTGTTTAAAATCTAAATCACTCCTCAAATCAATCCATTAAAATCAATCCGTTCCTCAACATGAATATTATGTGTGTCAGGGAACAGTGATAACTAGCTTCTTTCTCATGGAGGATGAGCTGAGCAAGATAACAGGGCTGGTGCCTCACTGGCCAGATCACAGCCCTGCGCTGTCTGACCAACATGAGCAGGACAGCCCTGGAGATGGTAGCCAGGTTGAACTTTGAGTCCAGATCACAAGGCAAGTCAGGTCTAGGGGTCAAGTCAAATGAGTCAGGTCCAGGTGAAAATGGGAAGCCAATCTGCAGGCCAGGGTCAGGTTTGATGAGGATAATCAGGATCAGATACAGCCCAGTGATTGTCGTCTGACGAGAAAAAGCAGTTCTTGGAACAGTACATAGCAAGGAAGGAGAAATTCTTTTGTCTGCAAGAACTGTTTTGTCTCCTACAAGAAGTGAAACTTTTGAGAGACTACAGGAGTGTGATGATGGTGAGGATCATGTCCTGTACTATGAGACAGATGGTGATTCAGGTGTGTGAGTAGACTGCTGTATGCAAAGTGACACTGGCCTCTCTATCTGCATGTTTCTGTTTGTGTTATTCATACCTAAGACTATAGTGCTAACAAGCTACAATATATAGGGACATTTCAAAATCAAATTTAAGGAGAAAGGTGTTCAGTGAGGGTACTGTGTCCTTTTTCATTTCAAGTGACTCATATGTATATTGCTACCAAGAACCATGTACAAAAAACGAGCTTAGTCTCACACAATCCTTGAGCACCATATTAGCTCTTTTTGAACCCAACATGAATTATATCTTATTAGTTAATAGGTTCCCATATTCCTAGTCTTTTCCTAAATTACTATCCCAAATACGTTTAATGCGAATTATGACAGCTTCTGTACTTTAAGGTTGTTTTTATATGGTGTCATTCATCTCACTGCTGCAGACCAGCATGAAATTGCATCTCAGTTTGATTTTAATGGAAATTCCCTGCTAGCACAATGTTCCAATGGCCACAAACTACATTTGCTCCACAAACTGTTTCACTGCAGAGCAGCTAAAATTACTGGTGCACTCTCCTGCACTTTGTGCTTGCTGTCTCCAAACAACTCCACCTCCAAACAACCATCATATGTAGATAGAGTGAGAAACAGGGCTGGGTTTTGGTTGGTAATTGGACGTAATGTTTTTTATATTTCTTTCATGGTTTGTATGCAGTTTGGGTAACTGCAGCAGACCTAATCCAAAGACTATTGTCCATCAAGAAATCATGATCCACAGAAAAGCTATGAGCAGGCACAAGCCTGTGCTGTGACCAACAGGCGTAGGCAAGGTTAACAAGATAAGGACAAGGTCAAGCCAGGAAAACCAAACAACACTCCAGAAAAAGGCACACTTAATGCATACCTCAGGAAGAGACTGTGGGCCCAGAACTGAGCTTAAATGGAGTCCCTGGGCTATGGATGAGTCCATAGTCCTTTCCTGGCCCCAGGAAAGGCTGGTTGGAGTAATTAGGAACTCTTAGTTCTTTCACAAATGAGTCCCTGACAAATTCTTGACATGGCACAGAGCTATCAAGGAGAAGATGTTTGATCTGAGCTGAGTTGCTTTTACTGCTGATCCCCCATGCTGCTCTTCTGGGCAAAGGGACATGTGCCTTTTTTCTGTATGATAGAGTAGACCCTGATGAGAAGATACATGAGTAAGGTTTTACTAATCATCATAATTTCTTCAATAAAACAATACTGTCTTGGACCTAACCAGTTATTTCGAAGAGCTCTGACACCTTGACAGCATATTTTGGGGTGGTGAAAGCAAACGCTATTGCTACCAGTGGGTAAAGAAGCAGATGAGTTGTATAGCTACCTATTTTGTCTGACTTACACTGTGTTTGCTTGTGGTTTTGTTGATAAGGATGTGCACGAAAGCATGTTAAAAGAGGTGTGACCCTGGAACACAGCACTAACATTTTTATAGCTTTTTTCCCCCTCCATACATACGTGTGTAGCTTTATGACCTCTTAGGTGCCCTCTAATGCTACTTACTTAGTCACAACACAGACTCTGAGATTTTCATGAATTGTTTAGGGGATTATAACACCTCCAGCTTTGTGACTGATTAGGCGACCTGACAAGTGAGCTGCTGCTAGACAAGCACTTTAATGTACAGTTTGCAGCATCAGCACTCAAATCCTATGGCTACCTGCAGTGTGTATGAAAGTTAAAGGCATCACTCTTTTAGAAACAATTACATTTAGAAACAAACAGAAAACATAAATTTTGAGTTGCTGAGAAACCCCATCTTGGACTGTGGCATAAATAAAAGCTGTGATGCACCCCAAAACATCATGATAGCACAGTGCTGTGTTGCCATAAACAGTAAGTGTGTGATAGGAACAAAGCCCCTTCAGACGATGCAGAGATGTTATATGATAAGAAGATACTCACTAAAAATTTTTATGGTCTTCCTGATAGTTTTGGATCACTTGTCACTCAGTTGCTATTAGGAACTAGTAGTCCTTTCTCTGCTGTTCTGACAAGACACAGCAGCTGTGGAAAAAAAATACTTAAGACAGTCTTGGAGAATGCCAGCTCCTTGCTTTTTTGCCCTGCCTGACAGTGTCATGTTCGGTTACAGTTACTGGTGTTTCATCAGAACAGCAAATCATTAAGGAAAAAAAAGAAAAAAAGAAAAAAAGGCAGAACTGCTCTGCAAATATTTTTTTAAAATAAAATTTGTGGAGGACTTGCATATCTGAATATCTGAGCTGAAGATCTCCACATACTGTCTCTATGATCAATAGGTGAGAGAGTTGGGATTGCTCAGCCAAGAAAATATTAGGCTTAGGAGTACTTATTAGTGTGCATGCACACCTTATGGGAGGGTATAAAGAAGATGTGGCCAGACTGCCAGACTCTTCTTGGTGTTATACCATGGATAAACAAGAGACAATAGTTGCATGTTGAAATACAGAGGCTTTTAGGATAAAACTGATTTTTTTCCTGTCAGTGCAGCTAGTTATTTATATATTGAAATAAAGATACTGGGATTAAGGGCTAAATAGGAAGGTCCCAGACCAACATCCTGCCTTTCTATCAGGGCAGGCTTAGAAGTATGATATTGTACTATCTGATGAGTGGCCTGCACCTTCTGAAGCAGCTGATCTGTTAGTGGACTCAGGGCTTTGCCACCAGTGACTTGGGTGTGTGCCTAATAATGGTTCTCTGGCATAGGGATTTGCTGAAAAAACATGTTGAATCATTGTCCACCTGGTCAACCAAGTATTTATGGTCATGTGTTGGTCATGTGTAAGGACTTGGTATGTCCCAAATGCACCCTGTGTGCTACATGAGCTCTCTTCACACACAGCAGGCCATAGGTAAAATGGCTTGCAGGTCCCTGTTGCCAGGAAGCACACCAAACAAATGCTGCCTTTGCTGTGCATCAGCCTGATTTTTACATCCATTCAGATCTCTCTAATCTTCCCTATTGTTGGCTATGGAAAAGCCCAGAGGTGCAGATGCGGTGGTGGAAAGTGGAAGTATCTTCACAAACTGTCTTGTCATTGTTTCAAACAAAATCAGCTTTGATTTGCTATATTACTGTTCTGAACAACCTTAAATATAAGTCATCCCTTTAAAATTATATATCTCCTTTTCTGGTGGTAGAGCAGACCTATTTTTCTTTTCCTGGTCTTTCCATTTCTTTTGCACCATTTGGCCTGAGTTGTTCTTTTACTTCTTCACAGCCAGACTGCTGTCTGGAGCCTTCTGTCCTCATCTTTTTGAAGGTTAGTGCCAGGAGTTATAACAAATCTCTCTTTCTTTTAAAGTTTTCCCTTGAATGTAAATTAGTCACAAACTCTCCTTTATTTTCTGCTGTTTCCATCTTGCCCAACATGGTCTTGAGAATTAATCCAAACATATTTTCTGCAGTGTCCTGACTGAGACTTTCAACAAGTGACTCAATTTCCAAAGCCTTTTCAAAAGTTGTCTAGCCTTTCTGCAGCTGAAGTATATGGAATTCCACAGGGTATATGGAATATACCTCTTTCATATACAGACTATATGGCAGGCTACAAAGCATACCACCTACACATGTAGCATACATAGCAGGAATGCTTGGAATACCAGGTACACCTTTGGTAGCCTGGACAGTACAGTTCACTGGCAAGGCTAGATGCCTGTAACAATTTGCTTGTGCCATGTTAGCAGGGTTTATTAAAATATCAGAGACTTCCAGGGCTGCAGATGCTACTTTATAATCAACTTTCTCAAACAAATTAAGGTGTGTTTGTTCCGATCAGTCTTTATTTCAACCCTGACCGTGCCAATGCAGGGGCAGCAGGCTGGCAGACAGTGCAGCACAGGCGCTTATGAAGCCTAATAGTGTATTTTTGTAGCAAAAAGTGATGTTCGCTATTAAGTATCTCCACATCTTGGTTTAGAGTGCTCAGTTAAAGTGCTTTATGATGGAGGCTTTTACTCCGCTAATAGTGACAAAGTGTTAAAGGTTATACAGCTTTAAAAGCTTTTTTGAAGACCAGCATGAAACATCTTTTCCCAGACAGTCTGTAACTTCTGAGGTGGTGTGCCCTTGGTAAAAATGGTTCTGAATGGTTGTCCCTGGCTATTGTGCAGTGGCCTGCACAACATACCTGTCTCTGTGAAGATGCACTTAATACCAGCCTTGTCTTTGGAAACTGCTGCACATGCACCAGGGTGGTGATTGTGCCTTCACCTCTGCCACAACCACCTTGTTTATTTTAAAGTTCTTTCTTGCTGCCTTACAAAAACTTTAAACTTCTTGGTTCGCAAACCACACTGTCCTTTAGCTACTTCAGTCAGGTGATTTATATGCCCAAAGCTTCCCATCTTCCCAGGAACTTAGTGTCCTCTAGCAGGAGCTGTGGCATAGACATGTCTTCCAACACACCATTGTTACACACGTTAGGAAATGAAACACTGAGCAATCTCATACACAGAGAAATTTTATTGACTGGATATGAGGAGTAGTGGCTGCTGGTCAGGCTTCTCCAGCTCCAGCACTAATGAAGTCTCTCCTGTGTGATCCTCATTGTCTTTTCCTGTTACATATTTGCATCAGAGTTTATAATAGGTATGACTAGAAGACAGCAGTGTCTTCCCATTACTCGAAACTGAAGTACAAAGAAGCAGCTGTAGTAAGATAGACTTTTCTGCTCTCCCTTTGTTCCTTGGGATGAGTGTTTTATGTTTCTGTATCTGAAAAGCTACCTTCACAGAAGTCAGTGGATTCTGCATGCAGCAGTGTGCTAGCTACGCTGATTCACAAGAAAATGGGTTGTTGGTTTTGGGGGAAGGGAAAAGTGGAGTGTTCCTAACTTACAGGCCACAGCAGAGAATGTGATCAGGAGGGAAGTTGAATGCATGACTGGAAGTCCAATACCTTGTTTGTTTTCAGATTCCAATGCAGACAAACTTAATCTGAAAGCTTCACAGTTGATGTTGCAGATGAGTGTATGCTATACTGCACTGAAATATTCTGTTTTGATCTTTTGATGCTGTGTTATCTGATAAGCCATAATCATACTTATGTTATCCCATTTGTTCTCCTAACGTCTTGGATGATGAAATATTTAAATCCTGTTTTCGGCTTAGCAAATGTTTTAAAGCATGAAAACACAAAGAAATGGAGCCAAGCAAATGTTTGAATTCTGTGTTCTGATTTATAAATTTTAACATCAAGTTGATGCTAATTTTAATATGGATTGTTCATTCTTTTAAATGTGATCATTTAGTAAGCTAATAAATTCATGAATGACTGTGGTTTTAATTTAGATCACTAAGATATATCCAGACAATGTTTATTTTGTCAGATCATTTTTGTTTAGAATTAAAAAGCTCTGCAATGAACAAGGTGAAAACATTTCTAACACTAGGTGTTACACTAGTGTCACACTACTCTTACATTGAGAAAGAACTTTTAAGCCAAGCAAAGTGTTTCATTCGGGTTTGGTTTTCTGTTTGTTTGGGTTTTTTGTTTGTTTTGTTTTTGTTTGGTTGGGGTTTTTTTTGTAGGTGTCTTTTTTTTTTTTTTTTGGTGACAATCCCAGTCACTACAGGATGATAAAAACAACCTTGGAAATCTGATTGTTCAAGTGAAAAATGAGATTCTGCTTTTTCACATCCCAGCTGCTCTATTAACCTCAGTTAAGACGAAGAACAAGAAAACATTGCTATAGTTCTGCTTTTGAGTGACCACACTTCGCAGTCTAGTACACAGGCAAAAGGCTCAATATATATGTAAATAGGTTGTTTCTTAACTTCACTTTCTTACCTTGAATTCTTTAAGACTGTAGTTGGAAGAATGAAAATGTGCATTAATTCCTGGCAACATGTTTTGTCCATTCTTGGAACAAAAACAAAGGTCCAATCTGAGAGTTTATAATTTCATAATCTTTCATGAGCATTCATTTATCATGGACTTCATAAGGCAGTCACACTAGTAGAAGAACTGCAGTGACATTGGTGTAATTTTACTGAAATTCACTTAATTTTCACATTCATTTTATTATGCCCAGCCTGTACTGTTGTAGGGGTGAACTAACTGATGTCTTTAGAAAGCTTTAGTTTATTTGACAATGGCACTTCTTTTGGTGAAAAAGAGGGTTTACTAGGAGAAGATGTTATCCACCTGATAATAAGGAGAACATGCTTTTGAACAAACTTAACCATGTAATAAGAGGGTCTTGAATTATCTTCAAGAACAGGGATCTCAACAGAGGCAAGTACGGAAGTGCTGCAGATGAAGGAGATATCACAAAAGAAGGTTACAAGGAGGACTTTTTACTTTGCTATTCAAAAGTTAGGGCATTCAAAGGCATATCTCAAATGTATGGACATTAGTGCACATGGTTTGAGCCACAAGAAAGAAACATTGGAGGTGCATGCACCATCACAATGCTGCTTCCACATCAGAGCAGTGAATATCCATGTAGGTAATGACAAGACTTTTTCATTTATATACAAATTGAGTTTCTTCATGGGGGAAACTGCAGATATAAAGGCATTCTGCCTGTCTTATAGGTGTTACAACCGTTATAATTTTCTCCATAATTATTTTGTTGAGTGCGTGTAACTACCACACAGGGAAGAAGAGACCTTTCTCTCTTTTTAACCTGATACATTGCCATCAGAAGACTCAAACTGAAGATCCTGTATATCTCTTGAGAATTTGCACTGGTTGTTCATGTAGAAAAACAAAGGAAAGATAATTTCCCCCCCTCCCCACCCCATTTCTCTCCTGATTTCTAGTTCATTTTGGTTTCCCACATTTTTCTCCCAAACTCACATTTGCTTCAGCAAATCTCTGAAATGAAAGGAGGAAAGAGCTGTTATCACTGTTTAGTAGACTTCACTGAGTTCTCTCCCCTTTACTTGATTACATAATGCTCTAACCTATACTTCTTTTCACCTTTGCGTATATTTTCCTTTGGGAAGACAAGTTCTATTGTAGTGGAAGTATGTGCCTTCTAAAAGACCAGCCTTGTACTGATGAAAGGCAAAACTGTTGAAAATGCATTTTAGTGGGCTGACCCTGACTGGATGCCATGTGCTTACCCATGGTGCTCTGTCACTTTTTTTCCTCTCCTCAGCTGGGCAGGGGAGAAAAAAGGTTCATGGTTCGGATTAAAGATGGGGAGAGATCACTCACCAGTTCCCGCCACAGGCAAAACAGACTCAACTTGGGAAAGTAATTGAATTTATCACCAGTCATAATGTAGGATAATGTAGGAATCAGTAGGATAATATGAAATAAAGCCGAATCTTAAAAAGATCTTCCCCCCCATCCCTCCCTTCTTCCTCGGCTCAGCTTCACTCTTCCTTCTCCCATCACAGCAGCTCAGGGGAATGGGGAACGGGGACTGTGGTCAGTTCATCCCACAGTGTCTCTACTTCTCCTTGTTCCTCAGGCGGAGGACTCCTCTTTCCCTGCTCAAGAATGGGGTCCCTCCCATGGAAGACANTTGAAAATGCGTTTTAGTGGGCTGACCCTGACTGGATGCCATGTGCTTACCCATGGTGCTCTGTCACTTTTTTTCCTCTCCTCAGCTGGGCAGGGGAGAAAAAAGGTTCATGGTTCGGATTAAAGATGGGGAGAGATCACTCACCAGTTCCCGCCACAGGCAAAACAGACTCAACTTGGGAAAGTAATTGAATTTATCACCAGTCATAATGTAGGATAATGTAGGAATCAGTAGGATAATATGAAATAAAGCCGAATCTTAAAAAGATCTTCCCCCCCATCCCTCCCTTCTTCCTCGGCTCAGCTTCACTCTTCCTTCTCCCATCACAGCAGCTCAGGGGAATGGGGAACGGGGACTGTGGTCAGTTCATCCCACAGTGTCTCTACTTCTCCTTGTTCCTCAGGCGGAGGACTCCTCTTTCCCTGCTCAAGAATGGGGTCCCTCCCATGGAAGACAGTCTTCCAGGAATTTCTCCAACATGAGTGTGGTGGTTTAGTTTTCTTGGTTTTGGTCTGGGCCTTCCCTAGTAACTCGGTTATAACTAAGGAAGTATTCCACACCATTCCTTCACGTAATCAGGGGTATATAAGATGGGGAGTTGCCTCCCTCTCCGATCTCTCTCCCTTTCGTGTGCTGGGGAGGACATAGGTCTCTGTATCAGCTTAGCTCTTGTCTATGTGAGCTAAGGCTTCTCGGAGAAACTGGTGTCTCAGTTGTTCGGAGGTGGCAATTTCTACTGTTTCTCTTAAAGGGAATTTTGGTGAAAATTTATTGTATTAGTTACTTATTGAGCTTTTCCCTGAGTTTACGAGTGTGTGTATCTGTTTTGTTTTGTTTTTACCTATTGTTGTCCCATTTCCCTTTCCCTTTCCCCCTTTCCCTTTTGGAGTTGTTTGGGGTTCTTATTCTGTAGATTCATAGTGTTTGGTTGTATATAATTGTAATATATGTGAATATATATATATTTTTACTGCTATTCTCTTTTAGTTTTTTTCCTTCTCTCTTGGGAGGGGGGAATCTGTGTGGCCGGCTGTTGGGTTTGGCAAACCTCCACAATGGGTCCTTCCCATTAGATGCAGTTCTCCATGAACTGCTCCAGTGTGGGTCACTTCTATGCCTGGAGGAACTCCTTCCCCTCCTTCCTCACTGACCTTGGTGTCTGCAGAGCTGTTTGTCTCACATATTCCCACCTCTTTCTTCCCTGGCTGCAGTCGCTCTTGTGAAGTCACATTTCCCCCTTAAATGTGTTATTCCAGAGGCACTACTCCCATCACTGATGAGCTCAGCCTTGGCCAGTGATGGGTTCATCTCGGAGCCATCTGGCATTGGCTTTGTTGGACATGAGAGAAGCTTCTGGCAGCTTCTTACAGAAGCCATCCCTGTAGACCTCTCACTACCAAAACCTTGCCACACAAACCCAATACATGCACATATTTATCTTCACAGCTGAATACATTTCTTTCTTATTTTTAGTCACCTGCATAAATAATAGTAAAATAAAACTTCAAACCAAATTTTAATAGCAGAAATATGAATTACTAAAATAGCATGCAATTTTTTTTCCCTTTCCACTGAATCTGCTCCTCTTCTATAGCTTATTTATCCAGGATGAAATAGAATTTTGGTGTACTTAAATGTCAGTTAATGAACAGGGAATTAAGCTTTTAAAAACTAAATAATGTGAGTCAGTAGAGTACCTTTAGTCATGGACCAGCTAATCATTTTCAGTAGTCATTCTTGCTTGATTAAGATTTTTAGGATGCAGTTGTTTAGGTGGTGTATGGTGGTCTTCTATCTAGGGGTTTATGTTCTGAACTAAGGTAATGTTGACACGTTACTTACACATTTCCCCTCCTATTTGCAACAGTTACAACTCTGTGCTTTCTCCTACCCTAGCTGAGACTTCAGTATGGCAGAAACAAGACAGATTAAGGTCCACCTTGGATAAAATGGAAATATTTCTTACTTTAAAATATCTGTAGCAAACCAAAGCAAGCAGGGATTATTCCATACAAAAGAATATTGATTGTCTCAAATGTTTTCTGATGCCTTAAACAAAATCCATCAAAGGCAGTGGCTTTCTGAGTGATTTTCCACTATTAGTACTGTCTCTTTAAACTATAAAACCCAAAGTCTGTGCACAATATCATTGAAAATATGCAACAATTCCCTGAAATTTTTGTCACAACAATTCTACTAAGAAAAAATGGCATGGATACCCTTTAACAGTTACATTTTAATCCCAGCGTTGCAGCTGATGGACCCAGGGAAATGGAACTGCAACAACCTCACTTCTTCAGCTAATTTTGTCCTTTGTTCAAAACTTTGAAGATTTGTTACTACATTCAGACTTGGATCTCTTGCCTTGAATAATTTGAGTTATCTGAGATAGTTCAATGAACAACATATTTCCTCGAGGTGCAGAAACCATGGATTAATAACTCTAAATTTTCACATAAGAAAAACAAGCTCAGCATCTGAGCCAGTCAATGACTGAACATATTTCTTTTACTGGCTGTACTACGGACATACCATTATGAACAATGTCTCTAACACCCAAAGTTACCTAGTTCAACAATTTAACAATAAAGAGTATCACTAGATTTTGATGTGAATTTTCTCACTAAATTCTTCAGATGTTTCTGCCTTGCTCATCAGCATTGCCACAAATGAATCTATTTGCTGTGATATTATGGTTAATTTAGTGACAAAACTGATTTAATCTTTTTCCTCTGAGGCAATCTATTTACTACATTTTTTTTTTACCATCTGCTCATTCTTCAGCATTATCTTCATTCATATAAATGAAAAAGAATAGAAAATCAGCATGTGGAGAACTGAAAGGCAGATATCTACGGTACCTTCTGTCCGCATAAATCTGCATGGAGTACCTGCTACTTTGTGGTGATGAAGATTGCTCCAAGAATGCAGTTACACCCGTTTGATCCCATTTAGAAGAACAGATTGTGTGTCAAACCCAGACAATATTTTAGATGCTTCTAGAGAAAATTAACTCACTAAGAAGATTTGAAGGAGCTTTGTGTCACAGACTATTATAGGACAGGTATTGTCCCAGTGTTAGTAAGAAGTATGTTCACTTTTGGAAATGTGAGTTTCTTCTGCATTTCCTCCAGAAAAGGAGAGTTCATCACTGTAATACTTTTCTAGCCACTATGTTCCCAGCAGCAGTGTTCTTACACAAGCTCATGTGTACAGCTGTGCATTGATGGTGTTTTGCTGATCTGCATGCCATAAGAAATGTTTAGACAACAGTGTTTTTTCTTAAAAAAATATGTCATTATTTCTGAAATATTCAGCAGTTCTCTGGCTATATTTGGAGTTCATCTGTTTGTGAAATTATTTGTGAACTGAATTAATTCTGTTTTATTCTTAGAAGTGTTAATTTAAGTCTTCTGTTAATAGAACAATCATTTTGAGAGTGAGGCCTTTAACGTAGTCCCTTTATTGCCTTTTAATGTTTTTCCTTTGGTTGTTATCAGCCAAAGGAACATATTGATACAGCTACACGTCACCCTATGCACAATTTAAAAATAGAAATGAGGGACACCAAGATAAGTTCAAGTGAGCAAACCAGTGTGAGTTCATGAAATAGTAATGTTATTTTAGTTATTGCACAAATGACTGTTCTCTTAACTATCATTCTGTTTATTGGTTTGAAAACAGACATGAATCTGTACACTTGGTTTCAAACCTCCCCCTACACTACTTATGTGCAGAATGCCTTCTATCCAGCCACAACCTACTCACACTGATATCACCAGTGACAACAGAAGCCATCACAGCGAAAGGTCTCTCTCAGTGCCCTGTTTGATCTGCACACTCCCAACAAAGGAGGCTGTTTCCATCCTGAGAGGTGACACCTTCTGAACAGCCATCCACATCTGTCATCTCCGTATGGTTCCACTTGACAGAAGGGCAATAGAGAATCTTAATCTTATTTTAGGGGATACAGTGAGCCAACACTGATCATTTCAGTTATTAGTTAAACACAATACATGTGTACAGAATCCTTTTACATACCTTCATGAGTTGTGCTGCACCATAAAATGTGTGGAGTGTTGCCACAGATAGTTTTTCTCCGGTGAACTGCTGTCTCAAAAGAGAAGTTTGAGGAGAATTTTTTTTTTTAAATTAATAGGTTTAAAATACAACTTTTAAGTATTTCACCAGTGCTTTGGAAATCTACTGCTTGTAAAAGCAGTGAATAAATCTGTGGTGGCCTTCTCTTTCTGCAGTGTTCAGTCATCAATGCTTTATTCCTGAAGCCAATACTCAGGGGAGATCTGTGGAACAAATGAAAATATGAGGAGGCATATCCACACAATTTATCACTTACCTAATGCAGGAAGTGAGAGTAATGAAGACATGGTCAGTTATACTCAGATGTCCTAGTGCAGACCTACCTTCATAAGCTGTCCAAGCTAATACTAGATATCTGCAATACAGCATATTCTATTCAGCTAACAGGTAGGGAGTAGAAAATCAAGCTAAAGTCAGATATAGAGACAGGGCAATAATCTCTTAAATGACTGCAGTAAGGACTCATCTGCCACAATGAAATTTCTGTCACTATGTATTACTAGTACTCCAGCTAGAATGAATGATTCTACTTTGTGTGCAGCTATCCACACCACCAGTGTACATTCCTTGATAGAGTTGTCACATGTACCAGTTGCATACAAGTATTAAAACTTAACTGTTAAGGGTACCAGTGCAGAAAAATGACGTTTCTTACCAAATAACTAGGTATTTTTTTCATAATTTATTCTGAGTAGAAGTTGATGGAGTCATAGCACTCTGTGGGTGAATTTGACATATTGCCTCCCTTGCTATTCTTAAAAAAAGTTCTTTGGTACAGTTTACAGCTCACTAGGCAGAAATGGAAAAGAAAACAGTAGAAAAGTCCATGTTAGAAAAAGTGTTCTTCCTCTGTATGCTTTAATATATGTTTGTATATCCTTTTCTAGCCTGTAATGTTAGAAATGTCAGTGCTAACTTGAAACTCAAGTCCCTTGTGGAAGGTATTATAGCAAAGTTTTCTTGTTTACAGGTTTTTCCATAGTATAATGTGACATTAAGAAAATTCCACTTTTCAGCATCAGTTGATGTCATATCTTATTCATTTTTGAAACATATACTGGAAGAGAGATTTTATGTCATACTCAAAGAGTATACATCCTTAGAGATGGTGAGACCTCAAAGGTTATGTCATAACTACGTGGCTCCATTCTAGAAATAAGTTACATCTTCAACACTGCTATTGAAGAAACAAAAAAGTGAGACAGGGAAAAAATACTTTCCATTTTCAGTTTTCAGACATGTTTTAGGAACTGACAGTAGCAGACATATTGAAAAATACATACTTAAGTAGCGATTTATATGAGGGACAATGCTTTCTCCACTTGTACAAACATATCCATGCTTTTCACTGAACCATGGATAACTACCCCTTCAGGTGTTTTTATGAGCCCCAAATATCTGCTTTGTGGATATTTTTTAATGATTATCACTAACTTTGATCACTGATTTATTGTGAAATTATTGTATTGACAGACCACATCACTGGCCTCTGTATTTTGAAGAGCTGGATCTCTTGGTGTTACTGAAAATGAGGTAATTATACTGAAGCATAAGAAGAAGAATGAGAGATTTGCAAATTGGTAGTTGAAGTCTAGTAGTGGTATTTCTTAGTCTTTAAGATGAAATTTGAGTTGTAAGTTCATTCATACATCTTAATCAGCAATATTTCATGGCCATTTAATAGGAACAGAAAAAGCTGATATGGAGGAAAGAGGGAAGTTTTCCCTCTCTCACAGGACAGATGAGAAGGGTGAGGAGATCCAGATTTTGTGGTAATCACACAAGAAATGGCTTGCTGGTACCATCTCACTTTTCTGGTCTAATACACCTCCAACTTTTAGATGATAAAAAGAACCATTACAGATGAATAGAAAAATAGAATAGGATGCTATACTCCCACCTCCTTTACCCCTACCCTGGGCAGTACAGGGGAGAATGAATGAGATCTCACAGAATATGTCCCTTCAGCCCCTCTGCTGATGTCTTGCACCCATACTTAATATTTAGGCCAGCAGCAGGGACACTGAGGCCCTGCCCCAGGTCCTCCCAAGGACAGGAATCCATTCTGCTCTTTGGTCTTAGGGAGGCACCAATCACCATGGGACCTGTAGAAGGGACTGACACTTTTGAAAATTTGTGGAGTCATGTAGCAAGGCTTTAATTTATACAAGACAAACTGGGAGTCCTTAGGAGGGACAAAACATACACATTTCAGCTTCACCACGCTATGAAGATGTTGATGCTTTCAGACCTCTCCTAACTTCTCTGTCTCTATGACCACCCCTGGGACTGAACATACCCTGTAAATAATTCAGACAGTGTACATTTCAATACCCTCACTAGTACTTACAGTGTGCCTCTGCAATCCCCTTCAGGGAATCTGGCCATGATCCCACGGGTGCTGAGGACTGTCCCCGAACCCAGAGGACACTGCAAAGAAGCTGGGACAATCAAGCCACCCTGCAAGGGCTGCCCTGGATGAGCAACCTCAGTGTATCCCTGAAGTGCAGAGCGATGTGTCTCAATGCAAGTTCTGCTGCTAGGCTTGTCTCCAGGCTGGATCTGTCCCTGGCTTTGCTGTGTATCTGACTATAACCCCAGTGCTGGTCAGTGCAGGTGCCTACAGGGAACACATGCTGAGCCCTGCTGCTGCTGGACATGGAGGCCTGTAACTGAGGCTGCCATGTCCATGCACTGCTCCTGCCACAGCTCCTCTGGGACTCACCAGAACTCCCCCATGCCCAGGTACCACTATGCTGTCAGTTTGCCTGGTCAGAGTCATCCAGAGATTCAGTCTTACCCTCATTCCTACTGTGTCCATATTAGTTCATCCTCCTCATCCAATCCAGAGCAAACCAAATAGTGGACGGGAGAAGAAAGGCAAATAGAGTGCAAAAAATAATTTACTTGAGTCTATATATAGTGGTGTAGACATGGTTTTCCTTTATCCAAAGAACTGCTCCATGGGAAGATCTCTTACATGCTGAGAAACCCTTGTAACAAATCCCAACATATGCACCATGCAAGCAGAGCTACGCTGAGCTGCAGAGCAAACCTCTTACTGTTTTGCCTTCTGCCCTATTGGCTGTAAAATAATGAGACAGCAGGATCAGAGGGGTTTAACCTGGGGAGCTGAAGAGACTTGGTCTCCAGCTGTGAAAATCTTGATGACTGGCAGTTTAAATGAGAGTTCAAGTGTAGAGGTGACAGCAAACAGTGTGATAGGAGGAAGAGAGACAGCTAGAAGGTAAGGATGCAGGAGAAGAATTGACAACTCCCTTAGGGCTGTTCAGACCCATCTGTGCCTGAGCTTCTCACTGCAGCCATCTCAGAACTGATTGAGAGACCAGGCTTTCTTCACTAGTGCAAATCAGAAGAGTAGATATGTCTTCCTCTTGTGCAGGTACCCATATGATTAGCATTCAGATCAAGTTCTTAGTACCTGCATGCCATGTCTTCTCCTGCAGTTAGAAAAGACATGAAGGCCACCTTTTTCTGCACGATTTTGTCAACAGAAGGCTCAGTGAGATAGGTGGGGGCTGACTGACTGCAGCCAAATGTTTACTTCAGAGTTTTAAATAAAAGTTGTGAGGGATTCCCCCCCCACACCAATACCTGCTCCAGAAAGCCAAACAGAGGTCTCTAGATTCAGTCCTGACCATGCTCCCACTTGTAAGCAGTAAGTCTCTAAATCATATTCTAAAGGAGCTCAGGTGCAGCCATGATGCTTCTTTTTCCAGTTTCCTGCTGTGAAATTACATTAAAAGAAACTAAAAATACACTTTCTATTATTGCTTTTTCATGCAAACAGATGCTGTCCTTACTGTAAGGATATTATTTACCTGTCAGGCTAAAGACAAATTAAGGTTGGTAATAGGAAGTCCTGGAGACATTCCTTCTACTTCTCTGAACTCCTTGTGTTGGTGTTTAGGGGCTACAAACTTCAGTGTGACAATGTAGCATAGTTAGGATTTACAAGCTGAAAATTAAAATTGTGTGTTTTTTTTTTCCTTTTATCTTTTTGAAGAGAATTTTTTTTAAAAAAAGGACATCTAATTACTAAATAGCAGAATGAAAGTACTGGCAATCTCACTGGTTATTTGTGTTTAGAACTAGAATAGAAATCATACTGAAAAGGAATATTGGGAGAAGCTGTCCTGTCCTTTCATAGTTTCTTCAGATATTGGCAGTCTAAAAAAAGCCTCTTTTTCCCCAGTTAGATAATTAGAGCAATTCAGACATTTGCATTCAGGAAAGCAGTCACTTTCAAATGTGTTCTACAAAGCCATTTTCTGAAAAGAGCCATTTCCAAATCATGCTGTTCTTCTAAGTGCGCTAAAGCATAAAGTGTAATTAGACTTATTGCCTTAGAATTTAGTGGGAAATGTTTAAAAAAAATTTAGCACTCCTTAAAGCATGAGTCATCAGCTGGCTGGGGGCCTCAAGAGCCACAGCACGGGCCTTTATCCCTTTGTACATGATGCTTTTACGTGAGCTTGCTGTTACAAGAAAAGACATATGTTTTGCTGGTGGTATTCCCATCTGTCTGCAGAGAGATGGTGAGAATCTGTTCCTGTCTCTGCTTCTAGGACTCCCATTCCCAGGAGAAAAGCCTGGCTCTCCTCATGTTCTTTGTCACAGGAGGAAGTGCTGGGAAATTCAAAAAGGGCCTTTCTGTTTTGTCAGTTGGGAGGAGGATCAGCAGGCAAAGTCCTTTCAGCCCAACACTGAAGGGAGATACTTAGAGATCTGCTCTGTGACTCATGGAGTTGTTGCCATTTGCTTGACATGTAAAAGTGCAAAGGGATGGATCATACTCAGTGATACTCATCCTTAGACAATTTTGTAGCCTTTGAATGCATGTGAACTTCTTATTTCTCATTTCCAAAGGATTATCATTTGAATGTAATTGGGCAACTTCTAGAGCAAAAAAAAAAAAAAGTGCAAAAGTGCTAAAGCTTTTAAAGAAAAATTTATAGAAACAGACTTTTTGTCTGGCTTTTTTTTCCCCCCTCTTATTATTCTCAAACTGGGGAAAACTGTGTTTTGGCACATCTGTCTTGGAAATATCTGTATTACATGAACAAAAAATCAAAAAGATAATAGTCAATTGCAGCAAAGAAATAAATGAGGGAATTCAGGTCCAAACAACTTAAGATTCACAAAATTGTAATTAGCAGAAACCAAGATTTATAACAAAAAAATGTTAGTAAATCTTAACTATGTGCTAAATATACAATTGTATATATGCATGAAAATTTTAAAATTCAGTCTGCCTCCACTTCCAATAAAGTGCTGGTGGATGCATTCAATTTGCAATGTGGGAGTCATGACTTCAACAAGAACTCTAATTTTCACTTGTGCTGTTCAATGTGGCCTCTAGAGAACCTCTCACACTCATTTTGTATTACATTCAAAACAGCCCTTGCCAGACAGTATAAACTCACTTGGAACACTGGTAGGTATGTATCAGAGGACAAGCTGTTTAACACCAGCCTCCTCTCACCTGCCTCCTAGAATCATGGTAATGTGACAATTTAAAATACAGCAGAAGGCAAAATCATGTTCCATATGTTTCAGTCAGGAATGTCCAGTCAAAGACTCCACTTGTCTTTGAGGCGTTTTCTAACCTTGGTTCAACTTTCTGTTCAGGTTCAATTGACTGTAGTGCTGCACTGTATCACCCAAACAGGAGAACTACAGGAGGTAGTTCATCATACAGAGGAAGAACAAAATGGTGAGCTAAGAGTGGAGTTACAAACAAAGTTTATGATAACAACCCCTTAAACTTTTGGAGATCTGAGTAAGGTTTTCATGTGACTTTCAAAGAACTGAGTCTGTTTTATTTATAGGAGAAATAATGTGTGCTCAGAGGATGCACAAAGATGGCTTACACTTAACTAAAAGAAGGAGATTATTTTGCAATAAAGTCTTCATTTTCTTGAAAAAGGGTAGGTGTTCAACATTTTCATGAACACTCACTAACCAACTGACTGGTAAATTCCGTATCAAAGATAGATAATTCTCAAGTTGGTCTTTAGCTCTGACAAAATTCTTCTTGCACCATTAAAGTTGAGTTCTGCTGAATGCTTATTTATTTAAAATAATCTGTGAGAATTTTCTGTAGCTGACTGAGCGTGGTTTTAATAGTCTTTTACTAGACAGTATAAATGGAAGCTGTAGGATATATAGAAGGGAAGCATGCTGTGGAAGGATAATGGAGTCTAGATGTGCATTCAGTATCTTTATCCTATTCAGCTTTATTATCTATATTATCAAAGTCTGTATTTTGGTGTTATTTCTCATCCAAAACATTACTGATATTTTAAAGCATTCTGTTGTTCAGTGAGTAATTTGGATTGACTCTACAGCATAAGACAAGTTACCAGATGATGCTGGCAACTGATCGTGTTCTTATTTATTATGGTTTTAATGCATGCAATATGCACTAATCACAGTATTACTTTAGCTTTTGAATCAGTCTAATAAGCTTAATGCCATTGAGAGTTTTGCCTCTTGTCAGATCAAATTTTACAGGTTATTGTACTAAAAGGATCAAGTTTCTGAAGCAGAGAAAATTTTATTGGTGAAATCCTGATTTTATTGCTGTCAGCTGGAGTTTTCCGCAAAGCTGAGATGACAGTCAGCTTTCTAAGAGGAATTTCTCATCTTTGAGAAATGGATCTAAGATTAAAGAGCTTGGGTATTTCAAGTCTGGTGTTGATCCCTTCAGAAAATCAGGGTTTGGTTTGAATATGTGTGGGCACTAAGAGAAAACAAAGCATCAGGAGTTAGGAGATAGAAGCCTCTCCCTATTAAAATCCCCTCTCCAGCTAACCCCCTCCAAAGTAACTCCTTAACTACTTGGGCCAAAACATTTGATGCTAACCATTGCAAAGCTCCACCAGGAAAGCCACTTTGCATTCCTCTTTCATGTTAGCTTCCAAGCCAAGACTGCTGTCCTGACCTTACAGCGCAAGGCATCTCTAGAGTGAAATGCATTACGAAATCAGGGTACTCTGATGTGCTTGTCCCTGGCAGCTGTCCTTCCTCAGCCACCATTCTGACCACTCAAGAAGCCTCTTGTCCTGATTTTGGACCAGAACTGAGGCAAAGCTGCCTTTGCAAGATGGTCGAAGGTAGGATGGCAAAGGCCTTTTCTCTCATGTGTGTTTGCCATGGTTACAGTAAACAACAACCTAAATTATACTCTGCTCCTCTGACCTCAGGTGGAAGAGACAAAGAGAGAAAAAGAGGGAGAGAGAAAGAAAGAAGAAAAAAAGAAAGGAAAGGGAAAAGGGAAAAGGGAAAAGGGAAAAGGGAAAAGGGAAAAGGGAANAGAAAGAAAGAAAGAAAGAAAGAAAGAAAGAAAGAAAGAAAGAAAGAAAGAAAGAAAGAAAGAAAGAAAGAAAGAAAGAAAGAAAGAAAGAAAGAAAGAAAGAAAGAAAGAAAGAAAGAAAGAAAGAAAGAAAGAAAGAAAGAAAGAAAGAAAGAAAGAAAGAAAGAAAGAAAGAAAGAAAGAAAGAAAGAAAGAAAGAAAGAAAGAAAGAAAGAAAGAAAGAAAGAAAGAAAGAAAGAAAGAAAGAAAGAAAGAAAGAAAGAAAGAAAGAAAGAAAGAAAGAAAGAAAGAAAGAAAGAAAGAAAGAAAGAAAGAAAGAAAGAAAGAAAGAAAGAAAGAAAGAAAGAAAGAAAGAAAGAAAGAAAGAAAGAAAGAAAGAAAGAAAGAAAGAAAGAAAGAAAGAAAGAAAGAAAGAAAGAAAGAAAGAAAAGAAAAGAAAGAAAAACATTGGTAGGCTCAATATCAAGTCCTTTCTGTGCAGTGACGTTTTCATGGTCAGCAGCAGGGATGACAGGCAGCAACAGTAAGGCAGGGTGTGTTCTGCGAATTCACCCCTCCTATGGAGGCCACCCAACCAGGAGTGACAGCCTGTGTCACACTGCATTTCTCGTATGTGCTCCCTACCAGCCTGTGAAGGACTTGGCTTAAGAGTAGGATGGACTTGTATGGGTCAGATGGAGTTACTGCTTCAGCACCTCTGCATTTATCCCAGAGCCTTCTGTTCAGCATTGTTAAGGTAAAGCATGCTCCCAACCTGCCTGTGCCTCCCTGGCATGCATCCTGTATGATCCAAGTCTTGGTCCTCCCTGTGATTTGGTCATTTCCCTCTTTGCAGGCACTATCTGCAGGGGTGATGAACCTCCTTTATGAGCAGTACCTGCAACTTACCGGTGCTACAGAGTCATTGGAGGAATGAGTTGCCTGTGCAAAGGAAATACCCTGGGTGCATGAGATGATGCCAATGTCACATTATTGTGGGGGTACATACTGGAGAACAGGCCTGTTTTAGCATTAAATATTCACACATGAAAATCGAGGTCAAAGTCCAATGGCTTGAGACACCCCTGAAGACCCTGCCAGGGCCAAACAGACACTGCATTTCAGCAGAGCACACTCACAGGACTTGCAAACAGGCTTTGAGACTTAATATGCTGTAACTGTTGAGGAATTTAGTCTTTTATGTACTGTGTGGCATGACAAAAGCATGAGGGAGCAACAAGGTAGTGCAATTGTTTGCCGTCCTCTTCGAGCACTTAAGCCCATTGTTAACATATACTATCAATATGTGCAGAATTGCTCTGCACCTGATGTCTGATTCTTTGTAGACCTGTACCTGACCAAGTCATCCACATTTCTGCTGGAGGGCCTAGGCACAAATGCTTAAGGATTGAAACTGTTATGCAGCTAATAGGCTGCTTGGTGGCCTTGACATGCCTGAGGGAGAATTCCCAAAGGCTGTTTCTCCTATACAGCGTGCCTATTGCTATGACATGTCAGAGATGAAGCCACACAGAGTGAAGCTGGCACATTGCGGCCTCGTTATCAGCTGGATGTCAGGAACTCAAGTGCAAACAGTGTCAGCTCCTTCTTGCATCAAGAAATGGGGCAAACAGAAAACAAAAAAAAGGAAAAAATCAACCCACAATGGCTAGTGACTTTGTAATTAACCCCATTGTTCAAATATTCAAGTAAAATTCCTGCTCTGAACCTCTTGAATGTTTCAGTTTTGACAGCTCAACCCCTATATTCTTCCATTTTCATGGTGTTTTATGTGCATCAGTCCTTTTAAGACAAAATGGTTTGCAATGCGTGTTTTATTACGATACATGTTCTTGTTTCGCACTTCATTACATGTTCCTCTTTCCACATTCCATTATGCATCACAGCTACTGTATCTCCTCTGGCAATTCACATGCCATGCTGCATTAGAATTTCAATTCTTGTTTTTGCTTGCCATTATGAATGATTGTTATCACAAATAGTTTCAGTTCTATTTCACATTGCATTACTCATTTTCCAGACCCTCACTATGCATGCCAGTGTTCACGTTAGATCATACACTGTGGGGTTTGCTTCCCATCAAACACTGATTTTTTAAAACTTGTTACAGATTTTCTTACTGTATTTCACCATTCATTTAATCTTGCTTAATTAACTCTGCATTTTTTCTACTGCATCACAGGATTCAGTACTTAATTTCAAATCTTATTTAATTTTTCCTCTTTTAAAGATCCATTTCTGGTCTTGCCTATCATTACTCCCTCAGATTTTTGTATTTTGTGGCTTACTAAATTTTTTGACTTATTTTGTATTCCTGATGTCAAATGCTGTTACGAGTTTTCCTTTTCACATCTCATTGCCCATTTTTTTTGACTCTGCATCTCAATACGAATGCTTTTTTACATCTTGTTTCCAGTTTCCAGTTTCAATTTTTGCTGTGTGTGTTCATTTTTATTTCACTGCTGGTTTTGCTTCAGCGTCTGATTATGTGCTTTTAGATCTAATTAGGAATTTCATGTATCATCCCTTATTAGCCAATTTCCTTTTTGCTGCCCATTACAGACTATGCATTGCATTCTGAGTTTAAGCTTTCAGATTTCCTTGTGCATTTTCCTTTTCTCACATTATTTAGTTAAATTCTTAAAATAATATGATAAATTTCATATAGTCCTACTTGCATCCTACTATGATTTTTAAAATCTGTAATATTTTTTTGCTCCTGTGTCAAATTTCTTTTGCACCACAATAAACTTATTCTTTTAATATCTCATTAATCATTTGAATTATATCATATTGCAAATTTCATTTGTATATCTCATACTTGGTTTTCATTTAAAGAAGGCATAATAAACTTCCATCTTTGTGTTTTCTGAAACTTAGGGATGGAGGTGATGCCTCTTAACATACATTTTCATATCTGCAAATCTTCCCATGTTTCCTTTTCCCATTGTGCATACCTTTCTGTGTTTTCTTTCTCAGAGCTATTTCTGCTCTTTGCCTAATGCACTCAGTTCTGCAGCTTAATTTATTTCTAATGACATGTTTCATATTTTGTAGCTTTTCTTTGTTATTTATTTATGAATTTTTAGTTTTACATTTATTTATGCATTCCCACTTTCAGGATTAATTTTCCCTTTTGTCTCTCACCACACATCAATTTTTCTTATAAGTTTTCCTGAATGAATCACCTGGTTTGATTTTTTAACTTACATCCTTTGGCATGTAACATTACCCATTTTAGATTTTTTTGTGTCTCCTCTTTTAATGTTCTGCATTTCATTATGCAGCTTCATTATTCACATCTTGTTGCCCATTTGTCTTTAAAATGCCATTACACATTTCCATTTTACAAGTCCCCATGTGTTGCTTGTATTGTATTTTTCTACTTATGAGTACTTGTTTGTGTTTTTGAGCAGTTTCATGTGCACCAGATGTGATTTTTGTTCATCTCATAATTCATTCCCCTATTGTCTCATTATATTTTCTCAGGTTTTCTTTTTGTTATCTATGTTCTTACTGCAGGTTGTAGTTTTTTGGGTTTTTTTTGTTTGTTTGTTCACAATTTATTAGGTCTCAAATTGCACATCTCAAGCTTTTCTTTCTACCTCTAGTTGAAGCATTTGACTTTTTAAACTCAGAATCCATTTTCATGTCTAAAACATGCTCTTTAAAGACATGTTGATCTCTGTAGCTCAACATCTGTTTTAACTTTCTTACTACACACACTCACATCCCCTTGCATATATTCTTGCATTTCGTTTCTCATTTGCCACTATGTTGACTATTTTATTTTTACTTTCAAAGAACAAGTGCCCTTTTTGTATGACACTACAGCTTTTCACTTCTACTTCTTTTTTAATCTTTTATTTCTTTCACATCACTTTGACTATTCTTTTCCCCAGGATGTTATATTTCCTTTTTTATATAACTTCATGTGTCTTTTTATTTATATTTCCTTTTCTTTACACAATTTTTATTACACACCAGTGTGCAATGTTTTCTGCATTTTTTTCACTTTTTCCTCTTACACACTTCCATTTCTTTATGACTTTTCCACTTCATCATGCCTTCTCCTGCCCACCTATGACTTTCAAAGGTTTTACTTTTCACTTTTACATATGCAATCATTTTTATGAATCACCTTTCCTTCTCTATCTCCTCAGAAAACATTTTTTTCAATTCTGCATCTCATTGCTTTTTTCCTTCTCCTTGAATGTGTTTCTTTCTGCAGAAAAGTAGATTTCGTTGGCATAATTCATGTGCACCTTCCTTTTCACTTGGACTTGCCTGCATCTCATCATGTGTCCCTTTCTGCCCCTTGTTATGCAAGTACTTTCACACGCCACCACAGAACTGGTTTTCACATCTCATAATTAGTTTTCATTCCCTTCTCTCTCACAATAATTCTGAGTAGCTGATCACTCAGAGGAAGTTATTTTGTCTTTGTGTAATACCATCTTAATGCTGAAAACAAAGTTTACTTCCTCACATGGTTTACTTGGTCCTTTTCTTCTAGTTGCTACTTGTGTATGTCAAAGCTATTAAATTGATACTTTTTTTTTTCTTTCTACTAACCAAGTGTCTCTGGTTCACAGAAAAAGCTAGGAGGCAATAAAACATAAAATAGAGATGTCAGCACTGAAAATACATTGCAGACACTATGGGAATACAGAAAGTTGAGGATGAATGTGTACTTAGAAAGCTTTGGTCAGGTTTTTCATTAAAATCATAGACATTTTGAAATGCTGATTGCATTAGCACACGCTTGCCACTTTCATAATCAGATGTACTTTATGAAAATCAGATTAGGCAGTCTCTCTGCCCTTCCCAGCTTACCTTGGAGGAGGGGAAAAAAGGTAAGAGAAGTCTGACCCTCCTGCTTGCTCTGTGGATGCAGTAACATAGATGAGGAGAACGATGATGGAGGTTATGCAGCTGCTGCCTTCAGTGAACTGAGGTCTGTCTGAAGAAGCATAGAGATGCTGTTTGCAGGAGGCCTCAGGACGGCTCCTGTTCAGCATCCCATCAGAGTAGTGGTTGCTGTCCAGCCTTCTGGTCTGAACCAGCCGCACTTGGGGTCTCTCCCTTCCCTGCCTTTGGCCCCAGAACCCCAGTTTAAGCAGAGCTTGCTCCTCAACCTCCTTCTCTTGAGCAGAACATCAGGAGGTTGTGCCAGCCTGGGTTTCACCAAGCCCCAGCTTGAACTCCTCCAACCATGCATATACTGCACCTCTCCCTGGGCAGCCTGCTCTGCTCTGGTGTTCCATTGCTCTCCTGGGGAAGCCCCAGGGTGCTGGATGCAGCTATTGCTGTGGATTATATGGCCTGGCACTATGGTGAAATGCCTTCTTTTTTCCCTTGACTGTGTAGCTGCCTCTATAAGCCGTGTGGGCAGTGATTGTGTGGTCCTCCAAGTCTCTGCCCAATACTCCTTAGCCAGAGAGTGGAGCAGGACAAGGCCATTGGTGCTGGGTGTGTTTGTGTGTGGACTCAGTGTGCCTGACTGTGCTGATCCATGTGTCTGGGTGTATGTGTATAGACATATGTGTTGTGTATGGACATATGTGTTGTGTATGGACATATGTGTTGCCTCCCGCCAATGGATGCTCAGCCTTGCTACCAGTTGGTCCTGCAGGCATGGAGCTGCAGCAGCATTTCTGTCCTGGGCTACTGGATTTGGCAAACTCTAACAGTCAGAGCCATACCCCTAGGTCAGATGCTCTACAGATTTGTCGAAGATGAACTCCCTCACCACCCAGGCCGCGGATAGAAATGCCGAACCACCTGGGCACCAGTATGATTCTCTGCTTCACTCACTGTCATCTCCCAGCTGGACACTGATCATGACCTTTGGAGCATTTTAGTCCAGACAATTTTAAGCCCATTTAACAGTCTTGTCCATTACACTGATTCTCAGCTTTCAAATGAGGATGCTGTGAGATGAAGCACCTTAAGCGAAGGTACATTATATCCACTTCTCTTCTAAAGTATTGTGTCCTTTCCCACTTCCTTTTTCTTCTCTCTCTAAGAGGCATCTCAGGAAAGAAAACCTTTCTTATTCCTAGACCTTTCCTATGGTAGGAATTCCAGACATGTTCATATTAAATGTTTATCTTATTATTATTTCCATGCCTGACAGGAGCTCTATAAGCTGTAACTGGTGAGAGACACTTCTGGTCTCCTGTAACAACTCTCTGGGGTCAGAAGGTTGGAAAGGAGTTGTGATTGTTCTGGCAGCTGGGGATTTGCAAGCTTTGAAGGAGAAACATGTTAGTGGGGAATTAGTTCCCTTGAATCCACGCTAATTTGATCCCATCGCAGTGAAACTCTTTCATCAAGGACTGTGGCTTTTTACAATTTTTCATGTTATCAGTATTACTAGTTGTCTAAATATTGTTTTAAAGTGCATTTAACTGTAAAATTATTTTTTCAGGAGGGAAAACAAAAGATATAATTCACAAATAAACTCACCTCTTGAAGATAAATGATATTTGAAGCTGAAAAGTGAAACAAATAGGAAACAACTGTACCATTACCTTAATCTCTCAGTAAAATAAAGATTTATTTTGGTTTCAGTTGTGAGAGAAATATCTCAGCACAGGACTGATTTTCTTGCTTCATTTCATAGGCATGTAAAATAAATAAGCTTATTTAAGTGGGCAAAAGGTGTAAAGCAACATAAATACAATACAACAAAGACTTTTGGCTTAGGATATAAGTGGGTCTAGTACCTGCCCAACATTCATCCTTTCTTTTTTTTTTTTTACATTATCCTTGAAATTCTGCTTAGAGAATATGATAGATCTTCAAAAATTCCTTTGTATCTGTCCTTAATTTCTGCATTTCTGAGTGCTTAAAAGCAAAATGTTACTTCTTTACATGCAACTGTTAAAATGAAAACCTAAAATCCTCAATTATAGCAATTTAAAGGGATATGAATAAACGAGATTATGAGGGACATTTTTGTTCTTGAATACTTCCTATAACAATATTATCTTCCCAAATGACAGTTCATTTAGTTTCAGTCTGTACTAGGAAATGTGTATTTGTCTGGACAGCAGTTTCCTGTGAATCTGGAAAGTTACTGCTGTCCATAATTTAGTTCCTGGCTGTCACTTATAACACTGACATGTACACTGACTGTGGTTGTATTCACATTTGTTCTGAAAGAAAGTAAGCAAGAAAAATTACAATAATGATGTTCAACCTCTGACCTCTTTCGAAAGGACACACAAGGTCAGCATCCATTGTGTCATGTGTTCCTTTTGCAATTTCTTGTAGGCCATTAAATAAATGAGCTGCATAAAGAACATGTGGATCTTGCAGTTCCATTGTGTCTTCTACCACATCAAGTAAGAGTACTATTTTCCATCTTTGTTCACCGTTAGAAAAAGGATGCCTGCACTTGCTATCCGAGAGATTTTGATGAGAATGAAAGGTAACCAAGGGATTCTTTGGCTGAAGATTCACATTCTAGATATGACACAGTCTGAGTTCTGGTGTTGAGTGCTGGCCTAAAATTCCCTGATGGCCAGAGATTTAAACCAGCTGATGACTTTTACATATGTGCACAAGACAACTGAAAGTACTTCCTAAGTTCCAGGTCAGAGGAAGGTGGCATAGCCTAGGAGCAATGCCTAAAACGAGGTACTGTGCTGGCCAATTGCCCAGTGTAAATATATTTGGGAAACATTAGGGCAGTATTCAAGACTGGAGATTTGAGAATCCAGCTGCATCCCCTCTGCATGCAAAAACCCAATATCAAACAAGAAAACCCAAAACAAAGTATTGTCTTTTGTTATAAACACGATGGACCTTACATAGATGATTCTGTCACATCACAGTGTTAGTGGTGTTCTGTTAACAAACTTTTGTTGGGTTCCAACAGATTTATTTCAGTCCAGATGCCTTTGCTATATTTTGTACAGTGGAAATGTAGTACTGAATTTAGCAAATTTGGGAGGCTTATTAGAGGTCAGCAGTAAGGTTTCCTAAATGCTCCAGGGAAGGTCTTCTGTATTCAAAAATCTATGACATATTTCCAGATATGTCACTTGGTCCAGTGGTCAGGGTTCACAGGACTGAGTAGCCAGGACTGAGCAAGAGTCCTTGGTCCAACTGATCACACGCATCATGTCACTGGCATGCGTCCATCATGTGGCAATAAAATGCTCAGCACATGACAATCATGCACCCAGAACACAACAGTCATGCACCCAACACAAGACAATCACATGACAATTACGTGACCATCACATGACAATCACATGCCCGTCATGCACCAGGCACATGCCAATCAGGTCTGTTGCATCTTAAACTACAGTTGTCCTTTTGGAAGAGATGCCCTTTCTACTGTGTCACTCCACAGGCATTTGTAGAGTTACACAGTGGAGGGAGTGAGGAAGGGATGCAAATGAGACACGGGAGTTGAATTGATAATTCAGGGAAGACAGACTGGTAGAGAGCTTCAAGTAACAGGTTAATGGATACTTTAGAAACCTCTTGTGGTTTCTAAATGTTGGACTTGAGTACCTATATATTATTTTCTCTCCATTAATCTCCATTTAAGAAAGATTTTTAGAGTTCTTTACTTCATCTAATCAGTCAATTGCTCTTGTCTTTACAGATAACGTTCTTTTAAGTATATTATAGAATTTTCTTGAGTGCTTCAAGGTACAGAATAAAACCAGAGTAATTTAATTTGGAAGATATCTTTGGATACCATCTAGGCAAACCTGCTCCAAGCAGGGCTAACTCAAAGCTAGATATGGGACAGTCCTTAACATACCTTCTGTAATTTGCCAAGACATTAAGAGCAGTTCATTTTAATTTCTTGCTTTGGGCAATCTATGCTCTTTGAATGCAAAATTTTACGTATATATATATATACACACATATATATATATATATATATATATATATATACATACACTGCTTCCTTCACTCTTTGTCACTTTGTGACAGCAGTTTGGCTCTGGTTTGTTGTGCATTCAGAGGCCCACCTTTTAGGTGCTGCTGTGCAGCCTAGTCAGTCCAAAGGTGGATTGGGAGCTAGCTGTTCAGGATAGAGCAGCCACCCTATATTGCCGTTGCCTACAAACCTGAACTGTCTTGCTAAGAAAGATGGTTAGGAGGCTGGAGCCTGTGTGTGGAGAGGTTGAGGGAGCTCAGTTTATAAGTTTGGGGAAAAGAAGGTTGGAGGGAGAAACCTCACTTCAGTCTTCCTTTACCTAAAGGAGTGGCAGGGAAGATGGAGCCAGGTTCCTGGGAAATGTGCATCCTTAAAGATTTCTGAAATGTGATACAACATGGAAATTAGTTCTGTGACAACATGTAGAGAGAAATCTATGGACTGTTCTGCCTGTGCCTGTTGCCTTCACAGAATGCATAGATAGAAAGAAACTTGTTTTCTTTAGCAAATTTTATGATCTTTTGGCAATTGTTATTTTTTTCCCTAAAAATAAAAGATTCTAATAACAAAAAGTTCTCATCTGTGGACTGTGCAAGCTGTCTCTTTTGCTTTCTGTTCTTATTGCAGCCAAGTTTCTGCAAGGCGTAATAAATTCCTAATGGTCCATGTTCAAACTATCTGCTAAGAACAAAGTTACTTGTCAGTGTAATACACATTCTACACTGACTGAAGTACGTGAATAGATTTACAGCTGTTGCAAATCATGACAAATGACTGAGAATAAGGGCCCATAAAAACTTAAGAAAATCAGAATCCAACCCATTAATTTTTACTAATTAGGTTCTCTAAGGATTGAGATACAAAAGACCGATTGAATAATACCAAAGTGCGGATTGGAGCCTTTCTTATGCCTGAAGAACATCCCAGTTTCATACAGCATATTTTCATATAGTGTTCAAAATCTCCTTCAAAGCCACAAAAGTAAATGACCTCCCTCCCTGACCTCTGGCTATCTTCAGAAGTCCAATCTGGAATTTCTTGACTCCTCTAAGGTTTGATGTGACATGCATTTCTCAAGCAGGGTCATCTTTCCCTCCAGTTCACTAAAGATTACTATGACACAAAAATGTCTTGATCACAAATAATCTTTGAGACCTAATGCTTTCATACACACATCTTTTCAAAGCCCCAAGAAAATGATGCTTTTCTCAGACTTGAGAATTGAAGCAAAAATCCATCACCACATTTGAAGCAAGACAAGGAGTTATCTATGAATGTAAGCCAATGCTACTTCTTTTTAGATCCAGTCCAGCAGTTTCAAGGCAGATGGCAAGAAAAGACTAAGGTCAAACCAGGTAGTCAGTCCACAGCTCAGGCACAGCAATCAGGTCCTTGGCCAGACACAGGTGTGCTATGATATGTTAGAGACAAACAAAACTATAGTATAGATCAGACCAACAGGGATTAACAGCACAGGATGGAGCTTAAATGGGCCTGGGGTCATGAGCAGAAAAGGTGGATGAAGCCTGCTGGTGAGGCTGACCAAGCCCTCTTAGTGCCCTCAGTGGTCTGACACATCTTGAAACTGTCATGAATTGTCACTAACGTTTCACAAATAGAAGAAAATGACATTTTGGATCATAAAGTTGGCTATCTCTGGGTTCACCATGAGCCTTAGAACTTCATTAGATGTATCCCATGGCCATCCTCTGTCTTTCAGTGTGTAGCCTAAGTGGAGATAAACTAAACAAGTGCCTTCATTAACTGATTTTTCTTCTTATATTTCAATGGCACTTGGTTTACTATGAGCCATTAAGAACTTGCTCTGATAAAAACCCAAATATTTTTATTCCTATATTATTGTCTGTGACATCGCAATATTATGAACATGCAGGATAAATTGCTATTGTAACTTCACAGTACACCTGAGGGGAAGGAAACTCTCATAGATTCAGAGAAATTGCACAATTTATTTCATTTCAAGTTGCAAGTACTTGGTACAGTCCCAAATCAGAAAAATAAGTTTAAATCAAACAATATAGTCTCAGTTAAGGAATCCATGAACAGAGGAACACAAATGAGTTATTACCTTTAGGTGACTTCATTTACTAATTTAACAAGCATCCTTATGTGTACACTGAAGAGGCAAGGTTTCATAATAAGCCTACTTATTAACATTTATTTTCCTTAATCAGGAGATCAATGTGGTCTCAGATGGCCTCCTGCCTTGATGACACCATGCCTTCAAACTCTGGCAGTTCTACTGCCTCTGTTATACTGTACTGGTTCACCCATGAGGCAAATACGTCTGGTCTGCTGGGCTCGATATTGAAGAGAAAAAAAAGGGGATTTTTGCAGTGAATATTAATGTTCGTGCTTCTGAACATCTTTATGTGTATCCACTCAAAACATTTCCTTTGTGTGACATTTGTAAGCCTTTCATCTATTTTGAAATAGCACAGATCCCACTGCAGAGGGGACAGTCACAGAGCCCATCATAGGCAGATCTTTTGCACACCTGTGTGCCACTAAACAGAGTGGAATGATGAGCATCAACAGCTGGTGTTATCTTCTAAATAAATCAGCCCTCATTTAACAGATGTTTGTTGACAGCAGAGGAATGATAAAACTTGAGAATTGTAGGCACCATTAGACTTTCCAGAATGGAAAGACATGCTATTTGCCACAGACTGTCATCCCATCACAGTTTTTTTTTCCAGTCAATGTTCCCTTCTTGTATACCTTTTCCTGTCTTAGCTCCCCAAGGGAAGCAACCAAGAAACATTGTGAGTCTTAGGAAAGACATCATGTTTGAGGAGTCAGCGATCTTCAGCAAGCCCTGACAGCCATTCTGGCTCTTTGAGTTGGTGTATGTTTGCATGAATGACTGCTACATAACCCCCAGTATATAGCAGTAGAGGGCAGATGTTGGAAGGTGCTGGATGCCTACTGCATATAGTATTGGATATAGTTCCGAGATATGTTTACTGAAGCATGCTCTGATGTGCATAAAAAAAAGAGCATTAAATGTCAACACAAGATGCATAGTTTTGTTTGCTACCCTAGATATAAGGAGATGCAGTACTGGGTGGGACTGAACTACTCCATAGGTAGGATCATGCTGTGGCTATACATCCAGGCTCTATCTGATGTTGTGGGAGAGCAGGCTTTCCAGCATCTGAAGAAACATGAATTTACTTGCTGACTGTGTTTCTCTTCCTATTTCTATTGGGGTTTTATTTCTATTATTAAAGCAGTTTTGTAACACCATTTTCTGCTGTGTCTCTCCTACTGAGATCCTACTGTGCCCCTTCCAGTGCAGACCAACTGTGAGGCTGAGTGAGAAGGGGAGTTAGCAGTTCCTTTGTGAAATACTGAAATAGTTCATACTGTTTGCATTAAGTTTGATGGGACATGTCATTTAAGGCTTTGAGGGGTAGAGTGTCTCCTGAGATATGTAGTTGTTAAACTGTACAGTGAAGGAATGGTGAGAAACATATGTGTTGTCATACCACTCCCCCGTGACACGTTGCATTTTTTGCCTACTGAAGGGGAACAGCTCCAAGACATTATGGGTAGGTTGTATCATACTTTGTGGAGAAAGCATAACAGCATTTGCATCCAAGCTGAGCATTTTGTATAGCTCCTTTAATAATTAAAAAAAATCAAAATAAGAGCAATCAATCTTTGCTGCAATGCCTGCCTGTTTGTTTTATTCTTCCTGTTACTTAGAAAGTTCTTTCAGGATGGATAACCTGATTTCGTGCTATTAGAACATACAGTTTTACTATTAAGTTGAACTCCTGTGAATACAAAGCAAGTCAGACATTTAAATGAAGTCCTTTATTCTGTTATGAGGGATATCATCAGCACAGTTCATTAAATACCTCTTTCAATTCCAGTGAAGACTATCTTCACCTTCTCATCTGGAGAGAATACTACATTTCTCAGCTTGCTTAGATAAACAGAAAAAAAATCCCAGGGAAACTGAATTATCACTTAAAGGAGCTTTCTCTCTCTTTGTGTCTCTTTCTCTTTCTCTTTGCCTAGCTTCTCTGTTTTTTAAGTCCACTAACAAGAGACTTACTTTTGTTTTCAGCAGTAGGTTGTTCTCATGCTGAGCTCTCATCCTTGAGGAAACAGTCTGGTATAATATATTGCTCTCTCCAAACCTTACATGATAGTTCTCCGTCTTAGTATGTGCATTCAGCCTGTGCTTTCAGATTAGCCAAGGAAAAAAGGAAATTATCTCAGGAATTTAACTTTTCTTATTGTTTCTCTTAAATTAAGAAAAGAGGTAACTCAAGAAGGTAAAGACTCTTACACAAACTACTTCTAGATAAAAATGAGCTTGAGCTCCCTTGTGAAGTCATGTGTCTTGGCTCTTCAAATTCCTAGCTAAACTGATCTCAGCAGGGTTGACAACTCTTACAGCAGGGTCAGAAGGCTACATGGTGTCTCCATGGAAATGATGGAAATTTTGTACTTGTCTTCTTCTGAGATCAGACTGAGGTCAAGTGTTCTGCAGAGTGGCCCTACAATTAACAGTTCTAAAAAGCAAGGTTCTAGAACCCTGTGCCCAGTCATGAAGGCTTTTAGAAAATAAATATCAAGACTTGGAATATACAGCATAATTTCTTTAGAAATGGACAAGCTCACGCATTTTCATGACAAATTTTGTAGAGACATTTGAATAGTCAAATGCTGTGCATAGACATAAATAATATTGAGAAAATACTGAAAGCAAAGCAGGAGGATTAATTTTGTCAGCTTCCTATTTGATAGGCCATGGTACAACAATGACTCAATGAGAGATTCACTTAGAGATTTGCAAGACCCATAGAAAGATTGCAGGTACAGGGAGATGAGAGATTTTAATGAAAAAGAGGAAGAGGCAGGGGTTATTTTAATAATTGTTACAATTTCATAGTTGTTTACAATACAATTTTTTTCCTAAGCAAAAATATCTGTAGTAGAACAACCCTTACCTGTGAAATCAGAATTAATGACACTAATAGTGACTCCTATTTTCAAGAATAGTATATTTTTCTGTATTTGTTTTCACCTTGCATGAACAATCCAGTTTCATACTACCTAAAGGGAAATTATAGAAAACAGGGGGCGTGAATTTTCAGCACAACAGAGAAAAGGGAAGAAACAGCACTTAAAAGGATAACTCTGAATAGATGTAAGGGAAAAAATTATTCAGCACTAGAGTATTCAAAAGCTGAAATTGCTCAGGGAGGTTGTGGAATTGGAATCCTTGGAGATGTTCAGAAGTCATATGGACAAGACACAGAGTAACCTGAATTGGCTTTGAAGACAGTCTTGCTTGGAATTGTGCTTGAGTCCAGAGACTTTCAGAGTTCCTTTAAGTGCTTCTATTATCCTATGATCTCACCTACATCACTGAGTGATAAGTAATCAGAAAATGACTGCACTAATAACTGGATTTTCTGAGAAAAGTCATAGAACAGCATGAGTCCATGAGAATCAAGCAGCAAAATGTATTTCATTCAAGGGGTAGAAGAGGGGGTATATTGTGGCAATGACAGTTGCTGAGTTCAGAAATACATGGAAGTATTTCATGTGTATGTGTGTGTGCACAATTTTTTCACTAGGAAGTCAGGATGTGAATTATTGAGGCAAAGCAATATCTAGATAGTTGTATAGAAAAGTTATAATGTTTGTTTCTCCAAAATACTAAGCAAGGTGCATTTCAATATTTACATTGTGAGATATAAACTAATTGCTTGCATAACCTTTTGCATTTAAGACACTAAACATTGGGCCAGATGCTTTTAGATATACAGTTAGTTAAACATTTCACTTTTGCAAATCTTTGTAGTAGAGGTGAACCATGAAAAGCAGAACACTAAGACAAATGAGTCAGTGATAAGATCTTATCATGTGTTATTTCTATCTATTTCTTTTCCTTTGCTTGTCTCTGCAGATTAGATGCCTGTAAAGCAAGTGTTCTTTGAGAATCCTAGGACAGTTCTCCCCAAGCCCAGTGATAAAAGTGTGTCTTAGTGGTATTCAAAATTAGAAAGAAGGGGCATACACTCCTTTTCTTCTGAACTTGCAGTACAGGCAATGGAGCAAAAAGCTGTCAAAAGATGCAAGCAATAGTTTATAATTTACAAAGATGTCCTTTCCTGCAGTACTTTGTACACTGGTATGCATTATTTTTTTGAGCATGGTGTGTGGCTATCAGGTCTTGCAGCCACACTGCTGGTCTCTTGGGCTGGCAAAGCTGGCAGATTTCACATTCTTCTTCTAAGGTTTAAGGTTTGGAGGATTCTCATAAAAGGTGATCTAATATGACTGAAATTTTATAAGACACATCGATGATTCATGGCATCAGAATATAACATGTAGACTGGAACAGATCACAATGTTGGTCAAAGATAATAAGGGCATAAGCATAGACAAGATCCCTTCACCTTATTTCAAACCTGGGGATGTGTGCTAAGAAAGACTTAGATCTGTTTCCTTTTGCATTAATAGCATATATTCTCTCTCTTCTCTTTTTTTCAGTTGTAATATTTTAAAGTATCATTAGGATTGGATCACATTTGAAACTGAGATATTATAAATGGCTTTGATACTCTGAAATTTTTTGACACAGAATTTGAAACATTATAAAAACTAATTATGAATACTGAGTAATACATTTTTGAATTTGCTAGAGTAATTTCTAAAGACAATTCTTAAGAGCCAAGACAACTTGTGAAAAGTTTAGTCGGTGTTCTATTTTGAAGAATTAATGAATCTGTGACAGTATATTTTATTCCCGATTGGTGTCTACAGTTATAGTTATAAAAAGACTATGCATCTCTCCACTTATTTTCTAAAACAGTGTTGTCACCTCTGAGAAATTCAGTCCACATCCAATGTGAAGACAACTGAAGAGAAGAGAAATGACATGCTTCATGTATTGGTCTTTGGATGCTACCTGATGTATGGAGAAGCAGAGAAAAGCTTTTTTTTCATGAAAAACACAGAGATATGAAGACTTTTTTTTTAATGTACAATTAGTATAGCTGTCACTTTCTATTTTGTAAATAGCTTAAGTTAGAAAGAAGGTTTCAGAGGCAGACAAAAAAGAAAATAGCCCAAGACTTTCCACTGCAGTGTGCTCTGGGGCCATCTTTCATGACAGGCATTACCTGATGCAGCAGAAAATCCAGAGCCATTTTCTGAAGCTATGAGAAGCTACAAGCCCATTGCCTTCTTACAGTGGGACCCCAGGCTCATCCCCCCACTTCCCCTATTTCCCCCTTTTTCCTTTTTTCTCACAGGTCTCACTTGCCCAAACCAGGAATCCAAACCCAGGTTCACTGCCTGCTAGTGTAAGTACAAGCACTCATCTTCTGCCTTGAAGTCTGGAGTCTACTAAGCCTTCCTCACCCACCTGCAGTGTATTCTGCCTCAGCCAGTGCCATGTGCCAAGAGTGAAATGAAGACACCAGACAGGATTATGTCAAGCACCTCTAACTGGGACCTCACACTTGAATTACGGCCAGGCAAGCACTGCAGCAGCAGGAAAATTGTGCTGTCATAGTATTTCCAGAGATGCTTTTCTTTAAATTCTAGACCTTACCTTACCTGATACTGGCTATGTCTGGTCTTAGTTTTAGTCTGAACGGGACCCACTCACTATGCACAGCAGAAACAAAAGCTATTCAGGTTATTACTGAGAAGCTTTAGGCACTCTCTCCATGTCCAAGAGAAGAAATCAAAAAAGCATAATAAACCAGCAGAAGCTGAAGCAGTGTGACTGTGCCTTGGTAGTTTAGCAGGGATATTGAGGGATTTAGTCTTGCTTCTTACTGTTAAGAAGCATGATTACAGGGAAAGTCTCTTAAAATGAGTATTTGTAGGGTTATAGGGTTTTGTCAGAAGTCAGTAGGCACAGTATTCTTTCTTTTTTTCCTCCAACTTTTCAGAAGTGTCACATTTGAGAGTGATATCTGAAAAAGCTCTTGTGGTGCCAGGAGACATTTTTTATTTCCAGTTCTGTGATAACATTTCTGGAAATAAATTCTGCCAACAGCAGTAGTTAAACAGACCTTCCAACTGTGCCTTAGGCTGCCCTTTTGTGTTTGTTTTCTGCTCAGGCAACAAAACTGGTCATGACAGTGAAATATTCTACTGGCATATCTTGGAGGCATATGTTCAGCAAAAAGGCTTGCTCAGTTTCTAGATTCCCAGCTCAAATAATTAGCAGCATTTGCTATTAATCTAGAAAGAGCTGAAATTTATAGCTCTACTTCAGATGTTTAAAGAGTGTCTGTTACACAGGGCATGTCATGCATCCAACCTTGCTACAACACTTTCCCAGGGAAGACCTTTTTTTCTCCATTTCTGGCAGATCAGTGTGGCTGTCATCAATGGCTAAGATGACATTTTAAAGAAGTCTATAAGCTTCAAGAGTGGGAGCAAGTGCTGTGACTTTTCTGCACTCTCTCAAGAAATTGACACCTTCTCTTCCCACTGAGATCTCTTGAAAGTATCCTAAACTATGATCATTCTTACCCTTCCTACCTCATGTCTTCTATTCGGTACACATCTTTCTAACAGCTTCCCTTGATTCTCTTAATTCTGCCTGGTAGTGATTCTAAACCTGATCATAGCAAAGCAGAGTAACAGAAGCTCATTAGGACTTTCTTGTTTCAACCTCAAATGCCATGCCCTCTATGACAAACAAAGAAGCAAAATTTAAAAAAAAAACCAAACAAACCAAAAAATGACAACCACCACAACTAAAATCAAAACTAAAAGCAACCAACCAAAAATCCCCAAACTAAACACAAAGCCCCCAAACCCAACATATATGTTATTAATATGCTGTATTAAGTTTGGGCTAGACTATAATTAATACCATTTTAAAGAGGAAATTTGAGAAATAAAGTTTTCCACACTTCCTGGTATTCCTTCTGTACCTTGCTAATGTGACAGAAAGTAGCAGAGTCCAGCTCTTCAAGTACATCTGTTCAATTCTCTTGGGAACTTTTAAGAAATCTGAAATATTATCACTAGAATAAATGTTATTTGGTCTGTGTTTCAAATAATGATCAACACCAGGAGTAATTCAGAACATCGTTTTTATACCTTTGAGGAACTCCTGCAACATCAAATGTTTTGTTTAACTGAACAACTCAGAACCAGATCGGGTATGTTCAGTCTAAAGTTTGAAATGTATCATGTACAGCTGAGAATAAAATTCTGAGAGCTGAAGTAATCTCTTCAGTACGCTCCAATTGAAGCAGAGCAGGAAAACAAGTTCAAAGCTGAGAGTTTTTAAATAATCAGAAACACAAGGTTATTTGCATAATGTTTGACTGGTTTCTTAAAAATGTAACAGAACAGAATATCTAAGAGATGGTGCGTGCTGCAAGGTCAGCACTGATAGCAACTGTTTTCTTTAATACTTTTAAAGCTATTTAAATCAATTAGCATGTCTTGATACTGACTTGCAGAAATAAATATTAATATATTTTCAATTTCATACCAGAGGGAAAAATGACTAATGAGGTGTCTGTGAAAAACAGGGACCTTAATATGGGTGATTTATGTAATGAATATTATTTTAAAATATCAGTTAAAAAATAACCTGTGGTTTTACTCCTTCTTCTGGAAGGACAGATTCTGTTAAGAAAAAAAAAAAAAAAGAAGAAAAATCAAAAAAAGAAAAATGAAATGGTAGGACTATAGGAAAGTTCATTCCAGAAGATAACTCAGGAAGTCATCTGGTTGAACTTCCAGCTCAAAGAAGGGCCAGCTGGGGCTTTTTCCAGTTTGACCTTGAAAACATCCAAAGACGGAGACTGTAAAACTTTCTAGCCAAGAGCTTTTACTACATGAGTGTTTTCATGGTGAAAAAAAAAAAGCTTTCCTTATAGCTAGTCTGAACCTCTTTCATTTTAACTTCTGCTCATCATCTCTGGGCCTCCCAGCATATACCACACTCTATTTTCTTGTTGACCTCCTCATCAGAACTTGTCAGCTGTCAATAAAACGTTCATCTCAGTCAGCAACACTTCTTTGTTAGTGAATATTAGGTCCAAATGTGTATCACCCTTGTTTGCTCCAACAAGCACTTTAATGAATAAATTATCCTTGACACACACTAAGAATTTCCTTGGCTGCTTGCATCCCCCTATGTTGCTATTCCAACAAGGATATGCAATTTATAGAGCCACTGGAGTCATTTAAGAAAGGCTTCTCTGCAAAGCTGTTCCCTAGCCAACTGGTTCCCAGCATGTATTGGTGCATAAGGTTATTTCTGCCTATGTGCAGGGCTTTCATTTCCCTTTCTTAAAGTGCACACAGTTAATTTTGCAGATTCCTCCAGCCTCTCAAGGTTCTTTTGAATGGTAGCACAACCAACCATTTGGAGTATCAGCCACTGTGCCCAGGTTTGTATCCTCTACAAGCCTGTTAAGGGTTTGCTCTGTCCCATTATCCAGGTCATTAATGAGGATGTTAAATGGGATTTGACCCATTATCAATGCCTGAGGCACACTACTACTGGCTGCCCTCCAGTAGAACTTTGTGTCCCTGATGACAACCCTTTTGAGTTTTGGCAATTCAGCCAGTTTTCAGTACAGGTCTCTGGGTACTTATCTAGCCTGTACATCATCAGCTCATTTGTGAGGATGTGTGGTTGATTAACTGCAGATGGATGCCAGGTGCCCACCAAAGCTGCTTTTTTGCTCCTCTCCTCAGCTGGGCAAGGGAGAGAAAATATGATGAAAGGTTCAAGGGTTGAGATAAGGACAGGGAGACATCACTCACCAATTACTGTCACAGGCAAAACTGACTTGACTTGAGGAAATTAATTGAATTTATTACCAGTCAAATCAGAGTATGATGAGAAATTAAGCCAAAGCTTAAAAACACCTTCCTCCTACTCATCCCTTCTTTCTAGGCTCAACTTCACTCCCAGTATTCTTTCCCTCCTCCTCCTCAGCAGTGCAGGGTTATGGGGACCACAATCAATTCATCCCATAGTGTCTCTTCCCACTCCTTCCTCCTCAAGGGGAGGACTCCTTACACTCTTTCCCTGCTTCAGCATGGGGTCCTTCCCACAGGAAACAGATCTTTGTGAACTTCTCCAATGTGAGTCCTTCCCATAGGCTGCAGTTCTTCATGAACTACTCCAGCATGGGTCCTTTGGGAACAGGCTGCTCCAGAGTGGGTCCCCCCACAGAGTCAAGAGTCTTTTCAGCAAATGTTCTCCAGACTGGGCTCCTCTCTCCATGTGTCCACAAGTCTTCCCAGGAGTGCAGGATTCCCACAGGGTCACAGCTTCCTTTGAGCATCCACCTGCTCTGGCACAGGGTCTTCCAGGGGCTGCAGGTTGATCTCTGCTCCTCCATGGGCAGGAAGGCCACAGCTGCCTCACCATGGTCTGCACCACAGGCTGCAAGGAAATCTGTGTTCCAGCAACTGGAACACCTCCTTCCCCTCCTTCCTCACTGACCTGGGTGTTTGCAGGGCTTTTTTTTCTCAGAGATTCCCACTTGTCTCTCTGGTTGCAGTTGCATGGGTGTTGTTCCCTCTTGAATATGTTATCCCAGAGGTGCTATCACCATTGCTGATGGGCTTGCCCTTGGCCAGCAGCAGGTCCATCCCGGAGCCAGCTGGCATCGGCTCTGCAGGACATGGGGGAAGCTTCTGGCAACTTCTCACAGAAGCCACCCCTGTAGCCCCTCTGCTACCAAAACCTTGCCACACAAATCCAATAGAGGATGTTACGGGAAACAGTGATGAAAGCTTTACACCATCCACTGCTCCCTACACTGACAAAGCTCATCATCTCATTGGAAAAGGCTCATTAAACATAATTTTCCCAGTCATGATGATTGCTCCCAATCACCTTCTTGTTTTTCATGTGTTTGGAAATGGTTTCAGGAATTAGTTGCTCCATCACTTTCCCAGGGATCAAGGTGAGACTGACAGATCTGGTATCCACTTGAGCACTTTTTGTCACCCTTCTGGAGTGACATTCACTGTCTTCCAGTCTCAGGAAACTCTTCTGATCATCACAACCTTTCAAAGAGAATGGAGAGCGGCCTCACAAGTATGATACTATCATAACATCGGCTGTTATGAAGTCTTTCATAATAAGGGAGAGCTGTCCTTGTGTTATATAAGCTATACCTTTCTGTATTTCTCTGGTATTGCTGTTCGATTATGGATTTTTTAGGCAATACTTTCAATACATTTTAATGTGGTTTTAAGACCCAGAAATGTATTGTCTTAAAAAAATGAAATCTAAAATAATCTCAGAACTGTATTCAATTGAGAGAAAGGGGTTTCAAACTCTGTGTCATGTCTCAGGATAGTTCAATGAAAACTTGAGTCCTGACATTGCTACTGCTGCACAAGTGAAATACAAGACTTCTCATTTACCCAACGTGGAAATTAATATTTAGCACTTTTATAATGTTTTCTTGTCACTAAAACATCTGTTATTCAGACATAATATTTAATGAGCTCACAGTAAAAATTGCATTCTAAATACTTTGAGAGATGATACTTAGACACTGCCTTTTATTCAGATCTTTCTGAATAGTTTAAAAAGTAATCACATTTTATTGTGCTAACTGCTCGCTTTGAGCTCATCTAAATGGTAATAAGAGAGAAAGTGAATGAAATTTTTTTCATTAATTTTTCATGGTTTCCATAAGTATTGAACCATTTCCCTTAAAACTTTTTCTATTGATTCGTGCACTCATTTCTGTGGATCATCACTACCCATGTATTGAATTAATTATCTTTGCAAAGTAGCTTTTTCTTAGAGGAAAGTCTTAAAACTTCTTGGACTTTTCATACCAATGAAGAGCAAATCTGACTTGTAGCCTTCTCTTTAAGACAATCTTCCTGTAAAATCTTGTTTCTCAGATTCCTAAGATAAAACATTCACCATGCCTAATTTTATACCACATACCTTGCTAGTTCTAATGCTAGATGAATGCTTCTGATTTGTAGCATCTCCACTCCACTTAACTGCTAAATTACCACTTCATTAAATCCTTTGCTCTTTGAGTCAGAACCACAGAATCACAGAATATGCTGAGCTGAAAGGGACCCACAAGGATCACAGAGTCCAGCTCTTAACTCTGCACAGGACCATCCTCGAGTCACACCATGTGCCTGAGAGTATTGTCCAAATGCTTATTGAACTCTGTCAGACTTGGTGCTGTGACCACTTCCCTGGGGAGCCTGTTCTGGTATCCATCCACCCTCTGGGTAAAGACTGTTTTTCTAATATCCAACCTAAACCTTTCCTGATGCAACTCCAGGCCATTCGCTTGGGTCTTGTCACTGGTCACCACAGAGAAGAGATCAGTGCCTGCCCCTCCTCTTCTCTTCACTAGGACGTTATAGACTGCAATGAGATCTCCCCTTACAGAAATCTGTGGCAATATGCATTCATTTTTGAAAGAAATTTTTCAGAAGCAGTCTGAGGTATTATCTCAGAGATACAACTGTGCCTTTTCTCACATGACAGTATAACTAAACACCCATTTAAAATATCAATAGTTTTAATTACAAAGTAATTACAACTACCAAGCTCATCCACAGACATCTCTAGCACAATATTTTTCAATAGCTGCTTCCCAAATTAGCAGAATTCCTGAGTCTCCTGACTACACAGCACAGCTATGCATTTTCCAAATGAAATAATTGCAAACAGTAGAGCCTTACAGACCTGGGTAGGACTCTGGAAGGGGCTTTGCTTTGGTAGAAGGAAACTGGATAATAACTTTTTTTGAAAAAATCACTTTTTATCAAATTGGTGAAGAGACAATTTCAGAACAAGGTGAAAGGCTTGCTTCAAAGCTGACCTTTTTGAGATGAGATGTCATGGCTCCCAAGGAAGTACAGATGCTTTGCAGTTTAAACATGAGTTTACAGGAACTTCTGGGGCTCCTACAGGGAAATAAGAGCCAGGAAAAAAAGAAAAGTCAACTGTAGTATATGCACATATCTATCATCTGGAGATAGCAAGAATATCACCAAGCTGTTAGGAGAGATCTCCATAGCCAGTAGAAGAAAGAAAACATACCTGAAAGCCCTGTATGGATACTGAAATGACAAACACCATTGTATGTGAGGCAATGCAACACAGAGCAGAAGCATGTAAAAACAGGTCCCTGCAGTTCAGCAAAGCCACTGCACATCAGCTGGGAGGCAGTGACTGGCTGTCAATGTACCCAGAGTCAGTTCATAGCCTTACTCATCCAAAGAGATTTAAGCCAATGTGTTGAGCACCACAACTGTAATAAGCTAGAAATTGATTTACAGTCTGTTATGAAGTCTTGGATGACAGGTGATGTATTACTGATCAAATGAACTTGATCACTTTCTGGTAGGTGACATGCCCTTGGTGAAGAGTTAGGTGAAAAAAAAATAAAAAATGTCTTTAAATCCTTAAATCAAAACATTCTCATGGATTTTCCAAAACACTTTTGTCATTTGTGGAAGAACATCTTTGCAGACTGTCTGTAATTGCACTGAAACCTGAGGGATTTATTAATATAGAAATTGAGTTAAGTAGAAATAGCTTAGCATATATTTTGGATTCTTTGCTATTCTAGACAATTTGGAACCTGATAGATTAAATTAACAATGAGGAATGACAGTTAGAAGCAACTATCTTAAATTATTATGGGAATTCAGTTACTAAGATGATGTATCAGTCTTATGAAAATGTGTATTATAATGGGAGCATCCTCTGAGTCAGTTGTACGTAACTGTGGGGCTATGATTTGTTCACCATTTAACTTCTTCAAAATGTTTGATTTGACCTTGGGGTTCATTCACATTTGAAATATTTGTGTCTACAGTTCAAGTAATAAATCTCATTCCTTCAAAAATTATATCAATTAAAGATTTGGATAGATGAGAAATATCAAGTTAATACAAAATTTCAAACACATTTTAAGTCATGGCTGTAAACTGATAAATAAATTGAGCAAACTTGAAACTATAAAAAGGAAATGTTAAGAACTACTTTAAAAATTAAATTGAAAAACTTTAAATATGATTTCCAGTTGGTAGAGAAAAACAATCCTTTCAGGAAGCTGACAGGCTTTCTGAACACTTAAAAAAACCCACATACACAAAAAAACCCCCAAACCCAAGCATGGGAATAACACGTGATCATATGAAAACATGAAATACTGAAGCACTATGGGGAAGTGTGTCTCACAGATTCATTGCATAAATTGGATGAATGGGCAGACAAAATGCATGCTGTTGATTACCAGGATAAGCAATGGTGAACATTTTAGTTTTCTCTGAGCAATTTGAACAATTTGATTTGATATTGAAAAATAATAGGAGCTAGGTACATGAGTAGTGTACCTGCAGTGTACATGTTCTATCTGCATTTATATCATTTTCGCTGTGTGCACAGCCTGATCCCTGGATCAGATAGGATAGAATTTCTCATAACTATCATTTTATCATTGAGAAAGCCCTGGCAAGGACTACAGAATCCTCTGTGCATCTCATGGTAGAGCATCTTACAAGTATACACTTGTATTTTAAACTATTTTAGAAAAGAACTGATGTAGCTTGCTGAAAGGGGAGGCATGGCAAAGTTACAACTTTTGCCTGTTCAGTGGTTCTGCACGTTCTCATTTTAATTTCTTAAATTTAAAGCAGCATTGCTGAGTGCCATGCTGGGATCCAGCAGCGCTGAACTGAGCAGCAGACTTTTTACTGGGCTGCCAGCATACCTCCATGATACAGCAGAGTTCTGGCTGAGAGCAAGTTCTTTGCAAATGCATACCCTGACTCCCATGCCCTCTGGACTACAATTTTTTTTTCCTTTGGTCCTGAGCCATCACAATTAATAAGCACAGCAGTACATAAAACAGGAGTGCAATTTGCAGCCTGCCAGACTTGATATTCTACAGCACAGTGCCAAGTGCATGGCATGTTTATAAGGGAGCGGCAAAGACTGAGCACTGAAGACATCATTGGATATCTTAAAGGATTGCATTACAAAGAAGTGGCCAATATGGGACCAAATTGTGGAACAAGACCTTGGCAAAAAGCATCCTCTCTTCCACACCCATGTTTCCCCATAAAAAGAATTATCTAGCTTGTTCCAAGTCCATGGATGACCAGAATATTAAGTGTCCAAACTGAAAGGGAATGAATTAACTTGGCAAATGGATTTGAACAATTATTTAAATAACCTTAATTTTGAATGCTAGCATTCCTGGGCTAGGTAATCTTGAACTTCTGAGCATACCTTGGACTGGAGAGAGGGGAACACATGTGCACCTGATATGATTCTAAATCAAGGTCAGTTCTGCTCAAGTGTTCAGGGGCACAGATAGTTAAGCATGCTCGAGACTTAGGCCTTACTTACTCAGAATGTTTTCAGCTCACTTACAACGAGGTTTGATGCTGCAAGTGGGTACTTTTTACATAATTATTAGTTGTCATTCAGGAAGGTATAACATTTGGTTTTTGTGGTTTCTTAGTTTGAAGAGTGTTGAACCACACCCTTGACATTCCAGGGAACTCATATCCTCATTTCAAGGATCTTGAAATGGTCACCATCCACAGATATGTGAACAAGAGTCATGCTATTAAAGAGAGAAAGAAAAAACTAAAAAAAGGAGGATGACTCAGGCAAAAAGAAAATTTCCTTCTTGGAGGAAACCATGAGTTGCACATGTGGAACAAATGTTATAAGAAATCATAACTTTAAACATAAGATCAATGAAAGAAAATAAAAAACACAGATTAACAAGAGTTAACTTTGAGAAGCAAGTTTAACAAAGTTTGACAGAATTAATAAAGTTTGAGAAAACAAACACCTTACTTATTATTATCCTTACTTCAAGTACATTATCCTCATCAAGAAGATTATCCTTACTTCAAGAGCAAGAGAAAGTTGTGGTGACTCAAAAGACTTTTCTTTTGATCCTAACCCAAGACAGGTGAGTTTTCATCATTGCTTTCTGATATTTCATTCCCCTCACCTAGCTACTTCATCCCCTACATTAGTATTTCTATCCATTTTTAAGGAAGCAAAGTCTGCCTAATTAGATTACTGCCACAGGGAACCAGCCATGGAAAACCTCATTGTTAGAAATACTAGAAGCGTAAATTAAAAAAACAAAAATAAATTATTTATTTTTTTAAACTTTTAACAAACATAGAAATCAGATGAAGTTTTGCAGAACTTGCTGCAAAACTCACATCTGATGATAATTAGGATTTTAAGTTGCTTTATTTGCATGCATATATTTCCTCTCATCTGGAAACATTCCAATGTACTGATTAATTTAGTACAGAAATGTAATGTGGAATAGGCATGGAAGGAATTATAAAAATAAAACTAACTTTCCCAGAAGTAAAGTCAGTGCTGCATTCATGCCCTCATATAACACTAATTACGGTTGAAACACACCAGTTAAGCCTATTAACATATAAAAAAATTAATCATTCAAAAATCCTTGTGCATTGCAACATCTCAAACTCAGTTCTTACTTTCAACATTGAAAATTTTAGAAAAAATTTCAATGTTGAAAATAAGGAAAAGCAGTTCAGTGCCCAAGGCAGGAATCACAAAGTTGGTACATTTTTCTCATATGAACTATTTAATCCCTTAAGCTTAGAATTCACTTGAGTTATGAGCATAGAAAACACCTTTGTCAATTCATGCATTTTGGGTGAAATTTAACATATCATAGTATGTATCTATAAATGCAAAAACTTTCAAAATGGAAATGCTCTGCAAGTTTTCTGTTAGAAACAAGTACATCACCCGGGATTTAAAAAAAAAACACAAAAAAACAACAGAGGAAAAAAAAGTGAGGGAATTCTTCTTTCTGCTTTGCTCATATATGCAGCTTTTGCTTTAGTCATAAAATGGCAGTGCCTTGATCAATGAGTCTTCTTTTCTTCCTTCCTTCCTTCTATTTTCTTTCTTCCTCCCTGGAGAGGGGAGTGGGCGAGAGACTCAGTGGGTGTTTGGCTGTTGGCCAGGCTTAACCCACCAAGTAGCCAGAGAGCCAGTGCAGCTCAGCACACTGAGCTGTGGTCTGTATCCCAAACTTTTGCATAAACAACTTCCAGCTTTCCCATATTAAACTGTATTGCTAAGAGGGTGTGGCTTTTTTTTTTTTTTTGTCAGAACCAGAATTCTGTGCCTTCTTATCCAGTTGCACCTGGAGATGCTGTTTGCACGGGAGACATTAATAAAGAATACATACATACAGAGATGCCTCCCTAATCTGTTCATGTCCCAGGGAGCCCCTAGGGCCCTGCACTGTTGTTTTCCATAAAAAGGCAAAAAAACTGGACGTTGAGAAAGCTACTTTACAGCCCACTACACCTGTGGTTATATACCAAGTTGTCAATTGGTTCACTACAGGAAATATCTCAGGAGTGACCTGGTATCATATGGATTAATGCCATAATATTTCATATACCAACTGTATTCTGGTTTATGGACAACCATATTCTGGGCTGCATCAAAAAAGAATGATGAGCAGAGGTGATTCCACCCTTCTGCTCTTGTGAGACCCCACTTGGAGTCCTGTGTCTGGCTCTGGGCACACCAACATAAGGACCTGGACCTGTTGGAGCAAGTCCGGAGGAAGGCCACAAAGGTGATTCAGAGGGGTGGAGCATCTCTCCTATGAACACAGGCAGAGAGAACTGAGGTTGTTTGGCCTGAAGAGAAGACTCCAAGGTGACCTCATTGCAGCCTTCCAGTATCTGAAGGGAGCCTATAAGAAAGCTAGAGAGGACTTTTTACAATGGCATGGAGTGACAGGGTAAGGAGTAATGGCTTTAAACTGAAAGAGTGTAGGTTTACATTGGGTTTTAAAAGAAATTCTTCACTGTAAGGGTGGTGAGGCAACTGGAACAGGTTTCCCAGAGAAGCTGTGGATGCCATGTGCCTGGAAGTGTTCAAGGCCAAGTTGGATGGATCCCTGAGCAATCATGTCTAGTGGAAGGTGATCCTGCTCAGGGCAGGGAAGTTGGAATTAGATGATCTTTAAGATCCCTTTCAACCTAAACCATTCAATGATTTCTTGATTTTATGACTGTGGCTTTGAAGGCAAACTGGTAGCAAATCACCATGGCTTAGTGATATATACACTCTAATAGTACCTTCTCTTTGGAATATCTGCTTCTGTAAACTAAAAGATTTTGTGTTATGGTATCTCTACATAATTAGTATATTGCTGTATCAAATTTTAGTGTCAACAGCAAAAAAGAGCTTTATGTTTGTTGTTCTCCAGGTGACCCTTCAGGTTGAAGTATGTTATAAAAATTGTGCTGAGGTTTTCAGGCCAACAAAGGACACAGAAATAACAAAAATGGGAAACCCTGCAAGTCTGAATTTAGCAAAACTCCTTGATCAACTACAGTCAACGTCATATAAATTGTAATTCAGGGCTTTGATGACCTTATTCTGAAATTGGTCACTATATGAAGTGGCAATTGACTAGAACTTCTAATTCAGTTGTTGACTTTCAAATGTATAAGAAAATTTAGATGTGTCACAAATGAAGAGTTAAGTCCCATTACTATTGTTTGCTGATGAGGAAATAGTTGTTTCAATAACTATATAACAAAGTTGGGTAGGGATAGCTAAATGTTGGAACAGTCAGTACAAGCTTCATATAACAATGGCTCGTAGGGCAGTGGGTGAAACAAGTTGTTCCAAGAATGCACTAGAAGCAGTCTCCAGGGTTCCTCCAGCCAGAACAGTTTTCCTTTAGGTTCTTCTTAAGTGCACTGAACAATTTGTTCTCTGAAATCTTGTGCTGTTGTTAGGATTTGGTGGCTTGAACAGTCACATGGGCAGGAAGGAGTCCATACACCTGCATTCTCTAACAGGGATCTGCTCGTTTTCAACACACAGGGTCAGCTGCATAACAATGTTACTGAATTAACAATGCATTTTCATATATCAAATTGATATTGATCACAACAGATACACAACAGATCCTTAGAAACCAGTTAGGAATTGTTATTTGGACACAGTATTTGTTTTACTGTGATGCCATAACCAATGTTTTAGCAGAACATATCTTTTCTCCAGGGTGAAAACCTTGGTAGAAAAAAGCATCTGGTATATGGTTCACACATCGCCCGTCCTCTTGTTATTTTGGAAAATGTTTATGCCATTTTGAGATATATGTTCCAAAACTAAAATCTAAGCAAGAAAAAAAGTTGAAGCATCCTATTAGGACATAAATAAATAAAAAAATAAATAAATATTATCTTATACGTGAATATAAGAAAGTGGTGTAACAGTTTGTTGAGGAAGTTCTGTCAAATCAAACCATACAAATATGAGTTATACTTTTTTTTTCCCCCCAGAAGAAAGTCCTTACCTTTCCTCTTGAAATGCCAAAACAGGTTTGGGAAGTCCACCTGAAGCGAGCTTGAAGTTGAGGAACTGAACAGAAATGCACCGGTGGTTTCTGCCCCAGAGCATCCCTGGATGTGAAAGGAGGTGACGAGTCTCTTAAGATCGCAGCACTCCTCTTGCTGGTGAGAAATCGCCCGAGCGGGATGCAGCGCAGGCAGTGACTGGACCACACTGGTGTTGCAAGAACTAACTGTCAAGGAGGCATCAGGAGGAGACCGGGAATAATGGCCTCATCAGGGAGACAGAAGTTGGGAAAAATCCAAAGGGTGATGTAGAATGGGAATAAAATGAAAAAGAGTTAGGTAGAGATAAGAGTAGAGTCTTGAATAAGCGGTAAGTGGTCATGGCGCAGAGGATACTAAAACCAAAGGACAAAGGTATAGAAAGGTGAAAGATTGAACAAGACTTAAAGATCTCTAACCAGTACAACTCCATCCTGTCAAAATAGGTGTAAATTTCACTGATAGAGCCTGCTTTTTCAGTGGTTAAGTCAAAAAAGTAAAAAACAACTGTTTTCGCTTGCCAGTAACTCCTTTGGGATAATTAAAAGGGATGTCTAAAAAAATCTAAAATTAAAAACTGTTATCACACGAGCTACTAAAGAGACATCACAGTTCAAATACTAGAAAAGAATTTTCACAGTGAAGCTGGTTTAGCAGTGGAACAGCTTGCCAAGAGAGATGGTGAAATTTCCATCATTAAAGATAGTCAAAGCTGTCCTTGTTTGGACATGGCCTGCAGCTACCTGTTTTAGCTTCAACAGTGCACTTGCTTGGAGCAGAAGGCTGGATGGAAGACCAGCAGATGTCTCTTCCAATCTATCTCTTTCTGTAGATGTAATATGCATTTTCTGAGGGAGCTTCCAGTTTCTGTTGGAAGAGAAGAAAATCTAAGACCTGCAAACACCATAATCAAGGTGACAAAAATTTATCTTAATCCTGGCATTTCTTATCTCCACAACCTGATCTGATAGCTTCCAGTAAGAATTCTTTTAGACCCTTTTCAGTCACAGCTCTATGCTTCAGGCGTATGATTTGTGCCTTATTTAGGTGTTGAGCTGACTTGGGGGTGTGAAGCAGGAAAGACAGCATTGTCAAGACCATGTTCTCATTCATTGCAGCTACACAAGTCAGGGAAGAAAGCTTTGTAGGAAGAGAAGAAGTTTCACTGAGGCTTGGAGAACTGGACGTTAAACCTGCTTATCTCACTGAGCTCAACACTCTGCCTATTCAGGTTACATTTTTGACAAATGCCTTCTTGTTTTTCAATATGTACAGCTTCCCATCCGGAAACTATTTAGTGGGAGTTCTGCGTACAGGACAACAAGGCAAATGCATGTAGGAATTTTTATACAAGCAGAAATTAAGTGAATTTAAGATCTTTCAATATGAAACAGAAATAATTGAGGGAGACAATATGATATGGTCTATAAAGTCATGACTGCCCTAAAAAAGGTGAATAGTGAATAATTTGCTATTTGTTACAAGAATTACAGTAAAAATCAAATGAAATTATCAAACTGCAGATCAGAACCAAACAAAGGACTTCTTCCACGTAAAGTATAATTAAACTATAGCGTTCTTTGTCCCAGAAAGCCGTACATGCCTAAAATTTATATAATTCATAGAAGTGATTAGACAAATCCACAGAAGATCATCCATCAGTGGTTATTACAATGAAAAAGGCAGACATAACCTTTGGCTTGGGAAGTCCCTCAAAGAAGTGACTTACCATGAAGACATCCATTTTGCCTGTCGACTAAAGTGCACCCACGCTAAATGTTGTCATCTATTCACAAGCGACTACATAAACAGTCTGGGCAGATAACAAATGGCATGTGCCTAACAAACAGCAGTGTTATCTCCTTTGACCAGATGCAAAGGTAGATACTATGATTTATGTGCCCCTTTGCTTTACACAAAGGATGTGACATGTTGCAAAACACTTATCGTACTGCCATGAATCCAGTCATACTAAGGCCCAGGCCTTGGAATCCTGGAGTAGAGCCAGCTATAATATAAAAAAACCAAACCATGAGGAAATGTGTTATCAAAATAGAAGTGGCAGGTTTGGGAGACTGAATTTGCCACTGCACCCAAAGTATTTCCTACTCTTTCTTTAACTGAAGTAACAATTTGAGTCTGGCTTTTTTATTTATACTAATTTAACTGAAGGATAATTAAATGTGTGCTTTGTTTTCCCATAAAAAGTGGTTTCCCTAGTATTTGACAGAACAGTACCACTCTGTACTAGCCCTATTCTTATTCTCTTTCCCCAGACCTTTTGTTCTGGCTGCTGATTGTATATGAAACACATTTTTGTCTCCACACTTGGAACAGTAACTGTCAGTTTTACTGAGGGTTTTCCATTACCACTTTAGCCAAAGATTACTAGCATTGCAAAGAAGCAATTAAAATGCCTTACCCTAACTTTTCCTCTTATATTTTGGAGTGGGAGGAGTATTCTTCTGGCTGAGCAGCTGAGTTTTCCACACATGCAGAAGCTTTTGCAACTTCAATATATTAAAGTTTAAAAATTCCCATACTTGGCGTAACTGATTTGGTATTTTGATATCACACTCAATGCTCTTGCTGCTACTTTGAACCATTGCATTGCACTGTCTCCCCAGCTCAGCAGCAATGTTCCTCCTGAAGTTCCTCAGGGACAACTGGGCCGTGAGGACTGATGAAACCAGAATGGATGGGACCTAAAAGCTGCAGAAAGGATCTAGAGGGAGTCCATGTCTCTTCTCTGATGTATAAGGACTGTTATTAAAAGGGGGTGGAACTGCAGATAGATGCTCAACCTCCCTCTTACTAAAAAGGAATGAGAGTTGAACATCTAACAAAGGAACAGAAATTAATCCCAGAAGGTGTCCTCTTATATTTTTAGACTTGCTTATCTTTTTGTGAGTCTAGCCCTAGATGCCAAAAGAGCTCATCTCTGACACTGGCAGTTCAAAAGCTCACAGATGTAACACAGAGAGATGTGCATTCCCTACACAGTGGTAGTTCAGAACTGTATCAGACCAAGCACTGTAATCAGCACATCAAGGACTTCCCATAGTGCTGTTACTGCATTGCTACTTCTTCTGCCATGCTTCCCTCCCTGGCAATCTCCTGCAAATGCCAATGACTCCAGAAAATCTGCTGGATGGTCCCAGCTCACTTATTTCTCAGGACCACAGGCCAGCAGACAGCCCTGTCTAAGCTGTGTAGGAAAAATTGTTCTTCTCTTCACTGGAGCAAGGACAAAATATTTTGAAGATTTTCAGACAGTTATTGCACCTCTCCTATGGGGAAAGGCTGAAAGAATTGGGATTCTTCAGTCTGGAAAAGAGACGTGGTCAGGGTGACCTAACTGTTGCCTTCCAGTACCTGAAGGAAGCTTACAGGAAAGATGGGGCAACACTATTTACAAGGGTATGTAGTGACAGGAGAAGGGGGAGTGGGTTCAAATTGAAAGAGAGTAGGTTTAGACTAGATATTAGGAAAAAATTCTCTACTGTGAGAATGATGAGACAGTGCAACAGGTTGCCCAGGTAAATTGTGGATACCCCATCCCTGGAGACATTCCAGGTCAGGTTACATGGATCTAGTTGAAGGTGTCCCTGCCCATGGAAGGGGGGATTTGAACTAGGTGATTTTTAAAGTCCCCTTCCAACCCAAACCACTCTGTGATTCTATGATATATTGCATTTTGTATATTTAATTAAGCTGCAATTAGGACAGAAAATAAGGAAAAATATGATGCTAACAGTAGAAATGAGATAAACTAGCTCCTACATGCCATGCTAAATACAATTGAAGACAGATAACTTCTTTTGGCAGACTTTTGGTAGCAAATTGTTGGTTATAGCACATTTTCTATTATTCTCTTTTCTGAAGTTCTACAAGTTTTCTACAAGAGAATGAAATGTGATCCTGTAGTCTGTGAGAAGAAGCTCTTCCCTCAGAAGAAAATTACTTGGATTCCAATTTCTTATTCAAAGCATACTTGATATAAAACATCTAAATGTTTACCAGAGCATCTATTTGAAGCCAGGTGAGTAATCTAACCAAACAGAGTATTTGCTCTTCTTTGTGGATTGACAGTAAATTTATTAAACTGTCTTTTGATGTGATCAGAACTCCTCCCATAAAACCACTATTATCACCTTAACATGACAGGTGTGCCAATGTAGCTCTTCCTCAAGGAGGACTCATGAATAGGAAGAGCTGAAAATCCTGATTTCAGTGCACCATTGGAGAGTTAGTTCCCCACGTTACTGGAGCGGGTTCCAAGAGAGCCAATTCAGATTATTCTAGTTTCTGGAGCCGACCAGGTGGCTTGGGAGAAAATCTACTCAGGAAGGGCACTGATTCCTACTTAGGCTTCCCCCAGCCTGAATGAGTCCTTTGGATGATTATGAGTTAAATGATGAGCAAATCTGACTGTCAAAATATTGTGGAAAATTAGGATGAAGCTAATAAAGAAGTTCAGGTATCTCAGCAGTTCAGCCTATTGTCCTGTAGACAACAGGGCTGCTTGAAAAGTTTGTCAGAATTTGGCTTAACTGCTTATGGCACACATTTCCAGAGACTAAAACTCCATTAATCAGAGAAAAAAGGCGATGGAAAGAACTATTTGAGAAGAACAGAAAATTAACCAGAGCCTCAGGCACAGAAAAACTGCATGGCTTTAAGACATAACTCTGTCTCTAAAGCTCCAAAGCTGTCAGAAAAATTAGAAACTAAATTAGAACTTTTGTAGTGCAAGAAAACAAAATTATGTGCCATTTTGATTCTTTGTTAAATGTCTATGCTGCTATCCACCATTATTTTCTCTGTCTGAACAAACACAAACAGTGTGTAGAGCCCCAAATATTGGCCAAGTACTAAGGTCTACTAAAGTTAATATTGTGGACCAAATGTTTCACCTTGATGCAGTTATAACACCTAGTGGAAGTTCACAGATCAATAAAATGTTATTGTGTTTCAAAGACACAAGCTAAAAAAAAGTTCTCTAAGAAACGTTTTCCTTTGGGAATAATACATTAAGACATCCTCTTCCTCTGCAAAAATAAATAAATAAAGACAGATAGATATATTCTGTTTTATTGGGAATAATTACTTATATCTCATTTTGTATGGAATGTTTTCCAAGAAGCAATCTGTATACAAATATATGAAGTATGCAAATACAATCTAAAATGCAAGAGCTTTCAAGATACCTTAGGTATCACCCATTCCCTTTTGCCTCATGACTAGAAGTAAAGCAGAAGTTAATAGACCTGAATATACAGCCTGCTCTGACAAGTATGTTTTAAATAGTTTCTTCCTAAAGAGATCTAGGATGGGATGCAAAATTTACTGAAATCAACATCACTATCTGAAATTTAAAAGCCATAACCTACATCATAATAGAGCAGGTAAAACTGCTAAATGTTTTTCATTGAGGAAGTTGTTTTATGTCAAACTATTTAGTTAAAGAAAATGAGGAATGGCTTACTTTTTATAAAGATTCTTTGGTCACTGTTGCTGACCTCCCAGACTGATTGAAATGTAAGGTCTATGTCTATTTCAGGTATCCAGAAAATTAACAAGTATATTTAAAGGAAACTAACAAGTATATTTAAAGGAATCAACCACTACCGAAACAAATAAACAAACAACAAAACCCTCTTGTGGCATTCTTGTTGGGATAATAGCTGCTAATGATCTGCATATATAAATGGATATCTATTTAAAGCAGATCCAAATATATCACATTAGTATGCCTTACTTATTTAATGCAAGTTGTAAAGACGATGTACACTGCAGTGACTAAGCCAACACTTCCTTAAGGGCTTCTGACTGTTCTGCAAAAATGAATTAACTAACACTGAAGAATAAAGACATCAAAGTGAGACTTTTTTTACTCAATGCCAAATTGACATTTAAGGTTTTATCTCCTTTAACCAAGAGGATTCTGATTTTATTTTCCTTCACCTTCAGCTCCTCAGCATTCACTATCAAATTTTGTCCATTCTGCAATAAAAATCATATAGAGATGCAACTTGTATGAAATGCACTGACAAAAAAAGGAAGTTTCAACATAAAACACAACAGAATTACTGCTATCTTAGAAAAATGTTTGTTGTAACAAAGGATGACAGCAGCAATTGTTTCAGTCCTTGTGTCCTAGTTATCCTTAGTGCCCATGACTTGACTTATATATGTAACCAGAGGCTCAGTTCAGTGATAGAGTCAGATGGGCTTATTCTACCAGTAAGACAATTTGATAGCACAGACTCATATTCTTTTGGGACAAAAAAAAAAAAAAAAAGTGGATTTGGCTGCAGGAATATCTCTATATGAGTATAAAATCACTGCATAACTACTGGGATGTGAGCAAATGTGTACATTTACTGTTCTTCAAAACTGTCTTGTCTTCTAACGAGGTTCCCTGCTTTAAACACAGATGTTTTCTTACACCATCAGATCTAGTTTTCAGCAGTACTTTGTTTAGTGAAAGTGCTTGTGGTCAAAATTCTATAGTGAATACACAGGATGATAGAGGGATGCAGAACTGAGGGGAATTCTAGACATCTGCAGCTCAGCCTCTGCTCCAGCCAGGACTGACTTCAAACCTAGGTCAAGCTGCTCAGGAGTTTATCCAAGTATCTTCCAAAAATCTCAAAGGATAGAAATTCTCCATCCTCTCTGGGCAACCGGTGCCAGGGCTCAGACATTCTTGGGGAGGGGAATATTTTCCTTCCATCCACTTGGAATTTTCTTTCTTCCAGCCCATGAGTATTGTCTTCACTCCTTTCTTCATGCACCTCTGAGAAGACTCTGACTGTGTTTTGTCTACAAAACCCGTTTGGGCACAAGAACACAACAACTGGATTCCCTGAGCCTCTCTTTAAACCAAACAATCAAATTCCCAGCCTGACACTGTATGGCATGTGTTCCAGCCCCTCAGACATCTCAGTGCCCTGCTAGACTCACTGTAGTTCTGTTGTGTTGCAAAGTCTACAGCAGCCATTCCCTTTTGATCTTTTTCTGCTTTTTCCACTACCGAGCTGTGTAACTCTGAGAAGACCAAACCACAATAATTTTTCTTTTTCTCTTGCCACTTTGTTAACTATGTCCCTTTGGGGAAGTAGGAATTGTTTCTTCCACTTGTGTATAGAGTTCCAAACGTATCAGGATTCTGATCCCTGTTGGCTTCTGGGCATTGCTACAATAGAAAATACAATAATACTTACCCACAGGAAGAACAAAAGGAAAAAATATTGGAATAGGACAAAAAGAGAAAGACTTAGTCACAAAGAAAGTGCTAAAGTACAAAAATGAGGAATGATGATTTTTTTTATTGTGCCCCAGATAGTTTCTTTCACAAAGCAAAAACAGAAGTTAGTAGAAGTTTGAATAATCACCCTATATTTTCCTGCATTTTTGTTTCTCTACCTGGAGCTGCCATCCTTGCACCTTCCACTGTCACTGGGCAAAGGTATAGATCTTGGGAATTGCATCTCCCAATTCCTTTGCACTAGAGTGCTCCCTGCAGGATAGGTTTCACCAGGGCCTTTCTCTGGGTTTATGCCAATTGATCTTCACTGAAATGCTGGCATTGTGTTGTCATAAGTGTAATGGCTGAAGACAAAATCAGGCTGTAGATGTGATGTGTCTTTCAGAAGGTTCCTGGGATTAAAGACCTTTTTATCTTATGAAAAATAAGGTCTCCCTTTTGTCAGTTGACTCACTGAATGCAGAATAAATGCAATGTTTCTTAAGTTCAAGCAGGATATCTGGATAGTTATCAGCGTTGTTACACAAGTGATATTGATAATCTTATTCACGTAAACTGGTGGCCAACCGAAGAATACAATATGCCATCAAGTGAATATTAATGTTCCTCACTATACTGTTCAAGGGTAAACAACTTTTTAATAGTAAATACAACTTTACCTACCTTACTAGTAATCTAAAATATTTTATAAGCATATCCTTTTAAAATTTCTGAGTAGACCAAGCAGAAATTGTGTACAAATTCAAAGCATGGTGGATCAGAAAACTGTTAGGTGTCACAAAATTTTTTTTCCCTGATTTTTTCCCTAAACTTTCTTTTGCTCCAAAGTGTTAAAGGAAGTTTTCCCATTTCCAGATTCTAGATGAAGTTTTGGAAGCATATTCTGTTGTTTATTTCCCAGTTTTGGAGGAATAAAAATAGAAAAAAGTATTGTTAAAGAATCATCAGTGAAAATGCACAGGAATAGACCATCAAAATGACTGCTGATAAAAGTGTTGTTCACTTTCATTTTTTCTTCTATTTCATGAATAAAGGGCTCAGACAGTCTCAATGACTAAAGTCACAGAAGTAATTAAACACTCATTCTCCAGGTTAGAGTTCAAAGCCCAAGTTCCTCCTTCCTTTTATGGAGCTGACAAATGTTTAAACCAGTAGATTAAAAGGCATGGAAAAATAATGGAATTGTCCTGGAACAAAATTGAAGATCAAATTACTAAAACCAAACTCACAAAAACCAAGTAGAAAATTCTCATTAAATTCAATTTACTTACTTGAATTTCTCTCAGATGAATTCAGAAAATATGATTCAACTTCTGCCTATTTTAAATTATACAATTTCATGTAATAGGGTAAAAATTATGTGTGGAATTTCTGGGTCATCTCTCTTCCTCACAGTACTTCTTGACTGCAAAAGTACAGGATTCCTGACTTTCCTAATCTGAAAATTTTGTTTAAAGAATTTTCCTCATTGTCTGGATAAAACCCTGCAGCTTTTCCTTCAACAAACAAAAGAAATAAAATAATACAGATTTTTTTTTTGTCCTGGGAATTATGTAGATTGGTCTAAAGAAATTCCATTAGCATACAACAATTCCTTTTAAATTAAAAATCTTTAATGTTTCTTTGGCATGCATATGATAGAGTTGTCTGTTTCATGAAAATTAACAGTTCCATGGAAACATCAAATCAGTGCTCAGAGATGGCCAAAATCCATGGAGAGTGCTGGTAAATTATTAGAGAAAGAATAGAGAATAAAACATACTGTTATGCTGCTCCCATGCAGTTCTAAAACTGTTTCTTGCCATCTTCACCTCTATAGACCTTCATTACAAAAAGGCTATAACAGGATTGGAAAACATATGGACAAGATCAGCACTGAAGATAAATGGTATGGGAAGACTCTGTATGAGAACAATTAGACAATTACTTCAGTTCAGGATGGATGTGACTGAGGTCATGGAAAATGTACATAAAAGCCTATAAAGCCAAAATTCCTCATGGAGAGAGGGTCTGTAGGTGACTGCTTCTACCAAAGGAACCCAAGGAGGCATCAAATAAAGCTAGTAATCAGCAGGCTCAAACAAATCAAAGGTAGAGGTTCTTCACATGGTGTTAAACCATAATACTCCTTGCAAGCTGTTGGTGAGGACTAACTGTTTGCATGGCTTTGAAGGCAGAAGACATGGTGTAATATACTCATAGAATGGCAAAATATAGAGAAGTCGCTCCTGCACCAAGAAGTTTCCAAGCTGTAAATCCTTGATTCTGGAAAAGTATTTGGGGCACTATCACTACATGTTTTCTTTATTCCTATATTCTTTCTGTAGATATATGAGTTGGTGATAAGGAAGGCAGAGGCATGAGGCCATCCATGGCTGTGTGGCAGTGGCCAAATAACTGCACCTCATGCATAAACCCATGATATTCCATCTTTCTTCATCTCTGTCAAAAATCTTTTTTCTCTACCCTCTTCCAGCCATTGCAAAGGCAAACCTTTAGCCCTGGCCAAGTTCACCACATTTTGGCTTTCCCTGTGTTCTGCATTATGCATAGGTTTATACCAGCCACCCAGATTCTCTTTGCCTCCTGAATTTAATGCAGCTCCAATTCTTTTTTTTTTGCTCTTTGCTTTTTACACCTGTCCTAACTCTACCATTGCTGCCTCTCTGTACTGGTTGTCTGACTTGGCAGGGCTAGCTGAACCTTAGGAGCAGCTTAGTGGGATGCTACAGATACTGCAGATGTCATTGGGAAGAAAGCAAAGGCAAAGGTGAAGGGAACAGAAAATCATGCCCATTATATGTGATCTTACGGTTCTTATTGATTGGTGGTCGGGTGTCAGAAGTGGATGTGCTGTTGTCAGTGTGTGTATTCTACAGGCCAAGCACAAATGCACTCAGACTTCTGTGCACTCTGGCCAGAGCAACAACTACAACTGATCTCCCCAGGCCAACACCATAAACACAATCTGGCATTCTAGATTTTTTTTTGGTCATCAATATGACACAAAAATTGAAGTAACAGTGACAAGTCACCCCTCCATCTGGAGTCACAGAATCACAGATTTATAGAATAATACTGGCTGGGAGATAGCTCTGCAAGTCATCTTGTCAAACACAACGTTCCTCATCTTCCTAAAAAAATAGAAAAGAAAAAAGTAAAATACAGAATCAGGCAGTGTTATCCACGTTGGAGTTAGGCTCCAAGGTCTCATCACTCTCCTTGGCATTTCTTTTCAGCTGATGAAAGTTACTTCTGGCTTAGTGTTCTGGCTTCTGTTACCATTTCTCAGGTGCACAGGGCTGCCCACACATTATGTAGCTAAGCTGGTATCTAATTCAGGTTTTAGAATTCCTTTAAATGGTACAGCAGCCAAAGAGTTTCTGCCACAAGTAGGTTAAGGAGCGGATTGCAAAATGGTGAATGCAGGGTGTGTAATACTCACATAGACACAGGCTTCCATCCAAGTAGAAAAGGCTATTAAAACACTTTAACACAGCAATATTTACAATTATGGAAGGAGTAAAAAAAAAGATAAAAAATTATCTGAATACTAATCCAACAATAGGAAGCCAGAAAGAATGGTCTCTGATTTTGTTTTTGGTTTTTTTTTTTTTTAATGAGAAAAGTACAAGAGGTACTTTATTTCACAGATCTATTTTAAAAAACTCAATAGATCACATCCTATGTGGTCTAACTGTAGTCTTCATGGACTTCATAGTCTTTCATGGACTACAGATTTTCTCAGACAACATATACTTTTCTAAAAAGAATTTTGCACCATAAAATGTTATTTTTGTTTTATTTTTCATGCCACTTTTTTACCTTTTCTGATGGTAAACTGGTGGAATTTAAACTTTTAAGTGTGTGTTATTTCAAATGAACCTTACTGATGATTAACACAATGTTATTTGATACTTTTCTATGCCATTGAACTAGAGCAAACAAAATAAGTTTAAATATAGTTCATCTAATTAATTTCTGCCCTTATAGGTCTTGTGTGAGGTGATCCACTACATGAAGGAAGGATGGGAGAGAGAATTGGTAATATTCAGATACAACAGGTGTACTTTGGTTCTAGTACATACAGAAAGAGCATCCTAACTTCCTCAGACAGCACTGACTTCCAATATTTGTGCAGTATTTACTACTCATTGAGTGAAAAAGATGGCAATTTACAATTAAATGGGATTGCAAAAGTGTAATGAGAAAAGGAATAGAAAAAAGGGGTGTGAGTTGACCAATGCTGTAAACTTGCATTTTCAGAAGCTGTTGTTATTCTAACATTAAGAACACACGGGATTTAATCTTACAAGAAAATAATAATAATCAGTCTTTGCTGGTGACTTTTGCCAGCTAGCTGTCAATCCCTATTGGGAAGAACCTATAGTGAAGCATGAGAACAAAACAGAACAAAAATATGTCCTGTGTGTGCTTGTATGGGTGGGAAAGAGTTGACTTTAAAGCTCCTGGTTCATTTCAAAGGACTGAGATGTAAGTCTGAACGACTGAGCATATAAAAAAGATAAATTGATGTTATCATGAGCACAATTAGCATAATTTTTTTTTTGAGAACAGCAAATACTTTAGTTGTTTATACACAGAAAGGTTTGCTTATGTCTTACTGACCAGAGATTTTCCTTTCATTTTTTTGTCTCAGTTGAAATTATCTACATTATCAAGCTAATGTTTGATAACTTACTTAGTACTGGTATTACATTGTATTTTGTCTCAACTCAGTACCTGCAAGTCTGTAGATTCTCTGGGACATCAGGTTTAAGCAGCAACCAGCTAAGTGTCACAATATAGAGATTTATATATTTTAATTTTTTAAAAAAATATTAGTATTAAAAGTATTGCAAAGAAAACCTATCATGAAATGAAAGCCTACATTAAATTAAAATTAATGGATGCTGATTCTTTTTCACTTGTCACTCTGTCAGTTCTGATATATCTATACTCTGTGGGAAAAAAAGTCCTCTGAAGAAAATTGGCCAGTAGATACCATTTTTAATTTTTAATTTAATAGTCTTGTTTAATCAGCTCAACCCAATATATATATATCACTGCTTCCAGGAGTTTCCTGCCACTTGTTCCCTTCTTATTCATTTTTAGCTCCTGTATCAGTTTTCCAGGAGTGCTCCAAGGAGAAAATAATCTTCAGGTTATACAAATGCTTGTAAATTTCAATGCTGATAAAAACATTAATAATATTTACCAGAAGACATTACAACAAATTAAGTTTGCTATACCATTACAAACTTACCCGTAGTATTATTTAAAAAATACATAAATGCATTCATATATAGATACTAGTAAGTTTCATGAATAGTCATTTTTATGTTGCTTGAATCTAACATTACTGAATGGCTTCAGAATAAGAAATTTTCTAGAATTCTCTGTTTTTCTGGCACAGAAATGAGGGTATTAGTCTGGGCACAGTCAGGTGTGAAGGATGAAAACAGTTTGTAAAGAGGGCAGTTATTCCACAGAAAAAGCATGTGGGACTTAGGTCTGCTTATAACCAAACAATTTCACATTCTTAGTTTTGCATTCACTTGTCACATTTGTTGTGCCAAGAGAAGATGGTCCAAAAGCTCACTTTAGCCAAGCATGTGTTGGTTCCAAGTTTGTTATTGCAGATGTACCACTTTCCTTTTTCCTGTTATTAAGCTATATTGTTTCTTTTCCATTTGTTGGCACTTTGCCACAAATGGCATTGATGTGAAGTTACACCTTAGCTTGAATGCCTGGGGATCTGTACTTGAGAAGGGTAGGAGAATCCAGCATCCTTGACATGCTTGAGGACAGGGCTACCATTCAGAAGAACTTGACAGGCTTCACGGTGGGTCCCAAAGGAACCTTAAAAGATTCAACAAGTTCTGTACCTGGAAAGGAGACACCACTTTCAACAGCACAGACTGGTGATGTTCTGGCTGAGGAACGGCTTTGCTGGAATGGGAGTCTTGGTAGAAGAAAGCTGAACATGAGCCAGCAGTGGGCTCTGGCAGCCAAGCAGCTCAACTGTACCATGGAGCATATTCATAGGAGTACAGCTATCAGACTGAGGAAAATTGCTCTCTCTTTCTACTCAGCATTCATCAGATTGCATCTCAAATGCTGCATTCAGTTTTGAGGCCACTAATACGAGATAGGCATTGATAACTGGAACACATTCTGTAGGGGTCCACCAGATCAGGCAAGGGACTGAAACACCTGCCCTGGCAGGAGAGACTGAGGGAACAGAGCTTGGAGAGAAGGCTTGGGTTAGGACATACACCTAATAGCAGCCTTCTAAAACTTACAAGGATGTTATCAAGAAGATGGAAGCAGGCTTTCCACAATGGTGTGTGCCAGCAGGATGAGAAAAGGAGCATAAGATGAAACAACAGAGATTCAGACTGCATAGAGTGAAACACTTTTTCACCATGAAGACATTCACACAGTGGATCAAGTTGCCTAGAGAAGTTATGCAGTCTTCATCCTTGGATATTTTCAAGGCCAGTGTGGGTAAAGTCTGGTCCAACCTCACAGGTGACCCTTTTTTGAGCAGTAGATTAAACTGGATGACCTCCCAAGGTCAGTCCTGACCCAAATATTCCTATTATCCTATGATCAACCTAGAAACCTTCCTGAATTTGCAAAAGTGCAAATAAGTAATTCTTTCCAATTCTAGCACTGTTATAAATATAGCTATTAACACTATGCAAATAAGTAATTTCCTTTGGCACAAAAATGTTTCCTGTATAATTATCTTCAGAGACTTTGTACCTTTTGGTCTACATAAAATGAATTATATTCAGTACTTTCTCCATGTGCATTCAGTAACAGAATGACAAAAACTATTAAAATTAATTCCTGTGAATCTATTTTGACAAACTACTGTGGCTTCTGTTCCTCAAGAATGATCCACAATTTTTAATTATATTTGGCAGAAAAAGAAAATTGGTTTTGTGTTTACAGGATTTCTGGAGGAAATGAAATGTGTTATTCAGTTCAACAGCTAATGTTTAATGATGGAACAGCAAAGCTGAAGTATTTTTTTTTTTCCAAGAGGATTTAAACACATCTATATCTCTCTCTAAAAAATATTTTCTACCCAGATCCCATAGCTACACTGGCATAAGGAGAAGGCAGTACTTTCAGTCTCATAAGCACTTCTACTTGAAATGTCAAACATGAGTGTTCATTAATTAAATATATGTTAAAAAAAAAGAAAAAATATACACTTATTTTCCACAATATTAATTTATAAGACTGGACATACAGACCTCAGAATTTATTCCAGAGATACTGCTTTATAGAAAGTGGATCAGGTTTATTGAAAGAAATTGGTAGAACCCTTCTTCCCCAGAATAAAATGTTGGCCATTAAAACACCTTTGAAGGAGGTTGCAGATATAGCAGGATGTCCTTTGAGGAAATAATGAAACTGTAATTTAGGTCTCAAGTGAATGCCCTAATTCCTGACCTGCCAGCAGACAGCAGCTCCTCCTTTTCTGGTTCTTCTGCTCCTATGCTTCCCTTATTATTTTTCTTATTAAAACCTCTCAGCCTTTTTTAATCTCATGATCTTACACCAAAGACTGGCAGCCTGCAGTCGGACAGGGAAGGTAAATAAAGGTGCTGAAGGAAAGATCTGGCCTAAGTTACTTGGCTCGAGAACCAAAGGACCAGCACAGGTCTCAACAGGAGCCAGACTCGCCTCACACTCAAAGCAGTACCAGCACCAAGGAGCACAAGCAGCACTGTTTTAGGGGTGCATGAGTGGTAGTGTTTATACATCCTTATTCTGTGGATCTGGGTGCTGAGAACAGAGCCCACTGTGCCACTGATATGTGTGCACTGGACTCCTCCAGAGGCTCCCTAAAGGGTTGTTTTTAGGACAACAAAGGCTTGTACTTGCTTGGATAAAAGTGCTGCAGGGGGCTCTTTGCCAAAGCATCTGGATGGACTATAAAGAGGCTTGGGTCTAGCAGGAAACAACCTCTTCTTCCCATTCCCAACCATACTTACAGCTCTCTGATTCTGAAATGGCAACAGTGTCCCCCGTCAGCCCCTACTCTGCCTTCTGCGACTACGATCTCTAATAGTCATCACATCTGGTCAGAATAACAATGTATTTTAGGTGTGTTTTCCCACATTTCTGTGTAACTGTTAGTAAATAGTGAATGGTTAACTTTGGAAATGTTGAAGAGCAAGCACTATTGCAAAGTAACCTGATGATGAACTCACACAAGAATATTAACTCCCCATCAGCTCCCCAAAATACAAAATGAAAGTACATGCAAAAATTTTATCTTTAGCTAAAAGCCATGACTTACCTTGTTGTGTTCTAACACAGGAGAACATGTTGGGAACACTAACTACTCTGTGAAAGAGCCTTGAATATTTCAAGTAAATATCAGCTATTTCAAAAGAGGCAGCAAGCAGCCTTAAACATGACTCTGAGCAGCCTAGTTTAGCAGTTTTCTGAGGTCACACAATTGTTTGGAATTAAGCAGTTTTGGTTTATTCACACATGATGAACTCCATCAGTTCTGAAGAGGCCAACATATGTGGCCAGATATTTTAATGAAAAATATTCCAGGATGTTCCAGAACAGGGATGATTTCTATGAAGAATCTGTCCTGACAGAAATATCTTCAATCATGCGGAAACCAAATAAAGTCTTTAAGAAATAAATTTAAAAACCCCACAAACAAACAACTAAAAATGACAAAAACAAAACAAACCACAAAGACATTTTCAGTAGCTGTATGCAAAATGTTTGCCATAATACACAAAAGAGAGGAAGCAATTAGTTCCATACACGATCTATACTTAACTCAGTTTCACAGAACACCTCTTAAAGCAGAAATAAACTATAGATTTTATGTAAATAAAAATCAACCCTCAGTACTTGAGCAATAACTGTGAGTGCTCACTGGAGAATTACTTGTAGTGCAAGAAGATAACATTGAAAAATGAAAACTAACTCATGAAGTATTAATAACTTGATATCAAATAGCAAGAAGAAACATGATAAGAACCAAGTAATTATTTGTTCTTTGAAGAACTTCATAATGCCAAGCTCAATACCTTTTTTTGTAGTTTTTCTGTCATTCTGTATGTGATGGTGATGGAAGAGATGTAGTGCCTGTATCCCTCCTATAGCTTACACTCCCTTTCTTCCCAAGTAATGGAATTCTAGGATGGGTTTTATTTAACATTATTCTCCTGTTCAGCAAAACACTTCAAAATCCTGCTTCTGCAGTGACATGACACTAAAAAGCAACATCAAAAGCAAATCCATTAGCAAAAGCAATCAGCCATTACTTGATAATCACTAAGCAGCACTGTGCAATTCTCAAGTGGCCGTAGTACACACTCCCTTGCTGTAGATGAAGAAAGGCAATAATTGCCCCGGACAAAGCAGATGATTATATAGCAGTACCTGCTTAGAACTCCCTAAAAGAAGGAAATGATACCTCTTTAATGTATACGTGTTTTGAACAAAGTTTTGAAGCTTCAAATAAACCAAAAGCCCACGTGACTAAATTGCTACCTCAAAAAACAATCTTCTTTTATCACTTTTCCAATTGAGCATAGGTCTATTTTGAATAGAGCTTTCCAGACTTGCAGACTTGCAAAGGGATTGTGACCTTGTATCACATAAGGTTGAATGTACAATCTGGAACTTGTCTATTATTACAGAAGTTACCTAGCTTACTTACCCAGCTTTTATCATGGACTTAAAGGATTAAAGAAATCTAATGTCATCACAACTAGCATAATTCAGAATTTGAATTGAATGCTTGGCCTCAGTTCCTGATTTCAACACTCAGGTATAATGTCCAAACATGAAGTTCCTCAGTGTGTCAGTTTTGTTATTGACAGTCACAAAAGAAGCCTGAAGCAGTCCTGTCCTTCTAAAAGCAATCTACCTCTCAGGTAGGCATGCAACCAGAATGAAAAAATACCACATCAACATTTCCATGATGACGCATTCTTTCTTTAGGAATGTTTTTGTCTGCCAAGAAGTGAAAAGGAGACATTATTCATCACACACATACATTTGCAATACATACACAGAAGCACAGAGTATCTCCATCATTTGTGCTATGTGTGAATCAGTAACTGTGGTAATAATACTGGGTTTTTAACAATAAAGATTCTTGCCATTGTACTGTAAGTGATGCCCATATGGAAATATACCCACAGGCATCTCAAATGTTTTGGTCTGTGCTTACTGCCCTCTAAGCAGTAAGACATTCCTTGTCCAGAACTGCAGCTGTCAGCTGGATAGATTCTCAGATGGAGAATAGCATGAAGCTAGCCAGTGACCTTGTAAGGACATTCAGCTGAAACTACACTAACAATAAAGGATAGGAAGAATTTGAAAGTATTTATTGAAAACAACTGTATAATGTCACACCTGAAGAAATGAAAGAAAAAGTAATTTTTTCTTATGCAAAAAGGTGGCTGTTCTATCCCCCTTATTTGTCAAAAAATGTGCATTTATTTTCATAAGGTGATTCATCACATAGGTACTCTTCTTACATTTTAAGCTGTAGCAGCAGGCTGACCTTAGCTTAGATCATTGAGCACACTAGCTCAACGAGCAGTCTCTCTTCAGTACTCCTAAAGAATTTTTTCAGTCTTTTTCTTAAAAAGTAAATTTTTCTCTAATTTATTGAGGAGATAGCAGGTGTTTTTCTCATTAAACTAAAGACTGCTGTATCTTAAGGGTTTCACACCTGTGTTCAATAGTTAAACATTATTAAATAGATGCAAATAAATAATTAAATATTGTTAAACACATGCAAAATATTGTTTAACAAGCATTAATGATCACGGACTCAGTGGAGACAAAGTACAACAGTAATTATCTACATCTGGAGAACATGACTTTGAGGTCAAAGACTTTTGAAATAAGTTTTTGAGGTCTCCTGTAAAATTGTCCACAAATTCATGATATCTCTTGTCCCTCCACTGTGCCTATTCTGTCACATAAGAAGAGGAGGAAGAGGTATCACAGAGTTTTGGCATAGTCTGCCTATTCTCTAAACTCCATGGTAGCAGGGCTGCTCAGTATAATGCCACATTGCTGTCACTTTGCTGGCCATCAGCTTGCCATTACCTTTCTTGATATCTTTTATTTTTAACATCGAGTAGAATTTTCTTACTTATTTCATTCTGTAATACAAACATCTAATGCTAATGGAACCACCGCAAGTACTATGTTGGACTCTGAGAAAGTGATGTGATTCTTCTGTAAGTCAAACTAAGACATGTCACTTTTTAAAAATAAAGATTTGCATTAGGTTTACTTCTTTTCAGAATTTGAGAAAAATAGCATATTTGCAGATAATTTTAAATTGCTGTTCAATGCAGTTTATTTCATCAGAGCTAAAAAAATACTAAACCTAAAACCACCCCCTCATACAAATTTCTCTAAAAGCCTAAATGGCTTTTAGAAAAGAAGAGAAGCCTTGGGAGTATCTAATTGCTTTGTTCTTCTACCCAAAGGGCTGTTAAAGAGTAAACAGAGTCCAACTCTTCTGAAAGATGCATGAAGAAAAGAGTGAAGACAATACTCAGACTGAAAAAGGGCAGTTCCAAATAGAAGGAAAAAATTACCTATACAGTAGTGTATGAACACTGGCACAGGGTGTCCAGAGAGAATGTAGAATCTCTATTCTTAGAGATTTTCAAATTAGGCCCAGATGAACTCCTGAGCAAGATCTAGCTTTGAAGTCCATCCTGCCCGAAGCAAGAACTAGACCACAGGTGACTCCATTTATTTACTGTGGGATTTTGGCCAGAAGCACATTCATAGTAATACCTTAAATACTAGGTCTGGTAGAGAATTAAAATTGCTGTATTTCCAGTAGAACCAGAGGAAAAAACAAGATGCTTTGGGAACAAAGCATCTCTACACATTGTTTACCTTCCACTGTCCTTTATTACCATGGTATTTCAATTAATTATGAACATGAATGGTTTTACCTCCTACTAGCCAAATATAACATTATCACCACTTCACAGACAATGAATTAAACACACAGAGGAAAGCCCTAATTATCTTGCCCAAGGGTCAAATGCAGAAGCTATGGCAAATTTAAGAGCAGAAACAAGTCTTCTAAACAACTATTCTAGAGCCTTCATTTTCAGCATTCATTGTTTGAAATGGATTTATTTGTCCTATTACCACAAAACAGTAAAGTAGTATCTGAGATACCAAAGCATCCAAAGTACTGTTTGGCTCCTACTTTATGACTTGTAGCCTAAAAATAAGTTATTTATGCAGTAACGTGATTTAATGTGATAACTAATACATCTTAACAAGCTCTGACCTGGATCCAAAAAAATCCTGCTGACTATATCTCAGTACAGGCAATGAGTAAAATTCAGACATAACATTTACAAATACTAAGATATTTGTTGGCAAGGAGCCCCTGCATGATGTTTAATACTGAGTGGTGGACCAACCAGCACCTGTAAACATTTTATTAACATTCATGCTTCTAAGCAAATTTAGAAGCAGAAATAACCCCCTGCTGCCTGGTCATAATTGATATGGTAGGCAGGCAGGCAGGCATTCTGTAGTAATTTTTCACCAATATACCATCAAAGAAATGGCAACAAACTAAACAGATCTGAAATTGAGTAAAAGCAAACAAACAAAAAAATCCCGACAAAAATAAAGAAAATTCAGAGGGTTAGGAATAATTTTCCAAGAAAAATGACAAATTAGTTAAGTTGCAGATATTCAAGATCTTATTTAAGTTTCTATTTTGATTAGACAAAGAAACCTCATCAATAAAAACCCAGGAAAAACACAGATGGTTGTGTATTCCATGATTTCATTTCAAAAAATGTAATTCCTTGTTTTCTGTCAAACAGAAGGTTTTGAACGTATTTGTCCCTTGACTGACAGATCAACTAAAGCCTATTTTCCTGCAGAAATGCATCCCATCCCCACCAATATTTCACAGTGAACATACTGCCTTCCACCCTCACCACCACTCCTGGCACCATGTCTGCTTCCTTCAGCTGCAGGGCCTCTGCCCATTGCCCTGATAGTGCTCGCAGTCCTTTCTGTCACCCCTGGCCAGCAGGAAAGAAGGGTATTTGTCTGTTGGTCCTTCCTGTGTCCTTCAGAGCCAACTGCACACAGTGTCTGCCAGTGCCTCTGCCAAGGGAGGGCATTCTCTGGCTCTGCTGCTGGTCTCTCTCTTCTCACCCCTCCTCAAGTTCCAAGACACTTGAAGGAGCTGCATACCTTTGATAGCTCTACCATCCTGTCAAGTTTAGAAAGGGATCAAAAGCTTTTAGGACTGAATGAAAAACTGAAAACTCATTTTAATTAAAAGTTACACACAGAACCCAAACAAAGCAGAAAATCTGTTCCCAGAATGCAGTCACTGGGAACTTACTAATATGAACTGAAAGGCAGTACTGCTGAATCTAAAGCAACTGTGGGACATACTAATCGTACAGAATTGAAAGGATGAATGGAGAATATGGATAAACTTTTTCTGGTTTACCTGATGGAAAAGAGACAAATGTATATACTGTTGATTACTGTATAAATTTTCGAGGACAGCACACGTGTGAGTCATAGTCATATTCTTGCTGCAAGCTTATACTTTAAAGATAGCCTTCTAATCCCCTTTCTGCTGCATTTCCTCACATCAATATTTAGGAGTTTTTTAATGACTTCTCCCTTACAGCTTTTTGTATCAAGAAGTATTCTTTCAGGAAAATACTGCCTATGGATGAGCAGCCACATTCAACCTTCATCTGGTTCTTTTCAGTCTGTTTCAGTCACAGCATTTATTTTCTTCCACATTTGCTCACAGTAGACTAGAAGTCACTGAAAAATAAATAAGATTTTCAGAGAAAACAGCAGCAGAAGAATCTGGCAAAGTGTGTGTGTGTGTGTGTGTGTGTGTGCGCGCGCGCACATGGTTTAGTGGGTTTTTTTTTGTTTGTTTGGGTTTTTTTAAAATCTGACTGAATTATACCATAATGGAAATATACATGAGCAAAAACAAAAAAGATAAAGAGTCCAAAAAAATTGCCTTCAAAGCTCACATCAGAGAAGGAAAATGAATTTTTATTTTCTTCGTCTGCCAATACTTAAAATACTTTTTCTGTATATGTTAAAATCAACCTCTTTAGGAAGGTCTTTGTCTTCAAGTGCTCATTTACAAATACGGGGCATTTTGGCTCCCTTTATTTATCCATTTTCCTCATTTGATCAACTGTTTCTGACCATAATACCAAACAGCAACAAACCCAAGCATAAAGCCTTGGCTTTTGCATAGTTTATCATTTTGTATAGAATATAGAACTGAGCAGAATACATTATTTCCGTTGGAAGGGACCTACAGTGTGAATCCAGTCCAACTACCCAACCTCTTCAGGGCTGGCCAAAGGTTAAAACATATTATTAAGGGCATTCTTCAAATGTCTCTTAAACACTGACAGGCTCAGGGCATTAACCACCTCTCTAGGATGCCTGCTCCAGTGTTTGACGATCCTCTAACTAAAGAAATGCTCCTAACGTTATCTGAACCTCCACTTTGAATCACCACTTTGAATCACTTCCCTGTGTCCTATCACTGAATCCCAGGGAGAAGAGCTCAGCATCTCCCTCTCCCCTTTCCTCCCTCAGGGAGCTATAGAGAGCAATGAGGTTGCTCCTTAGCCTCCTTTTCTCCAAACTACAGAAGTCCAAAGACCTTAGCCACTCCTCACAGAACATTACCGCTTTGTTGCCCTCCTCTGGGCACATTCAAGGACCTTCACATCCATCTTAAACAGCGAGACCCAGCTCTTTGGCTGAGGCTGCACCAACACTGAATACAGTGGGATAACCACCCCTCTTGGCTTGCTGGTGATGCACCCCAGGATGGGGCTTGGGCTCTGGGCTGCCAGGGCATACACAGTTGTCTCACACTGAGCTGCTGCCAACCAGCACCCTAGATCCCTTCCTGTAGGGCTGCACTCCAGACACTCCTCTCCCTGTGTATACTTGTGTCTGGTGTTACTCTGTCCTAGGTGCAGGATCCCATGTCTGAACTTAGAATGATAGAAACATAGAATATATTCAGTTGGAAGAGATTTTCAAGTGTCATCAAGTCCAGCTCCCTGGCCTTTGCAGGGTCTAGATCCCTCTGCAAGGCCTCTTGTCCTTCAAGAGAGTCAGTTCTTACCCATCCACTTCTACTCCTACCTAGCCACTTTTCCAGAGATGTTGTCTACATGTATGGAATATAAGAAGTTTGTTCACAAGAGCCTCCAATTAATAATTAATATTAATAGTGCTGCTCAGTGGTCATGAAAAGATCCCAGTATTATCTGTGCTATTGCCAGCGCAAATCCAAAATGTGGTCTGATACTAGCTACTATGAAGAAAACAAATTCTATTCCTGCCAAAACCAGCACACTACAGAAAGAAGAAAGAAAATGAGGCAATAAATCTTTCATTCCTTTCATGTATTGTTAAAAAGGTACAAATGTTACAAACCCTGCTTTTCAAAAGTATTCAGTTATGTTACATATCCAGTTGAGGGTTTGTGCCCAAATATCAGAACACTGTCTACTATGCAGCATTGTTTATGTCTTAGAACCACATAATTATAGAATGGTTTGGGTTGGAAGAGTTCTTAAAGATCAGCTAGTTCCGGCCTCTCTGCCATGGACAGAGACACTTTCAGTAGACCACATGTCATCTGTCAGAATAGTCTGCTTAACAACAACACGTGATCAAATGAAAAATTGCCTGACTAAAATGGGTAGAGATCACCTATTTAGACCATTATCTGCCTAGAAGAAAACCCCGCCTATTAAATGATTAATCCCAGCTGAATAGAGACACCAAGAAAGACCCCTGATATCCAAAAAAGACTGTGCAGGGACACCCACATGGGGGACACCAGAAGCAGCATCTGAGAGCACTGTGACATTCCTGTGTATCTTGTCTTTTGTCCTTGCTTTCTAATATTCCCTCCACTTTTATTTCCAGATTTGTTGCCCAGTCACATATACTTATATGAGGTTATATGAGACCCAGCTCACATCCTTAAAAATCCTCATCCATTTTTAGTTTCTTGGGAGCTCATAATTCTTTTCCTCCCCTCCAGATCTCCCCAGTTCAGTGCTCCACCATACTGTGTCCCTGATTCATAGAATCATAGGATATGCTGGGTTGGAAGGGACCCATCAAGATCATTAAGTCCAACTCCTGGCCCTGCACAGGACACCCCAAGAGTCACACCATGTGCCTGAGACCATTGTCTAAATGCTTCTTGAACTCAGACAGTCTTGGTGCTGTGACCACTTCCCTGGGGAGCCTATTCCAGTGCTCAGCTATCCTCTGGGTGAAAAACCTTTTCCTGATATCCAACCTAAACCTCCTCTGACTCAGCTTCCTGTTATTTCCCCGAGTCCTGTCACTGGTCATAAGAGTGAAGAGATTGGTGCCTGCCCCTCCGCTTCCCCTTGTGAGGATGAAGACCCCACAATGAGGTCTCACCTCAGTATCCTCTTCTCTCACTCTGTGAGTCAGTTTCAGAGTCAGACTTTTTTTACTAACTGCCTTTCGCACATCTCCTCTGCCTCCACAGTGATTTACAAATCCAGTCCCAGACTGCCCAGCTCGTCTCACTCTCTTCTGGGAAGCTCAGCCCTGTGTTCTTCACATCTCTGCAGTGAGAGTTCTCCCCATTGCACAATTGTCTGCTTTGTTCCTGTATGAATTGGGTTGCAAATGCCTTGCTTTCAGCCTAACAACACTGTGTAACAACTTTGAAAGTATAAAACCCCTTAGCTGAAGAAAAGAGCACTATTGACAGTACTGCCTCTGAGGATTCTTATACCAGTTTTCCAAATGTACAAATAAAATGGTCTCAAATTTCAGCATCATTAAAGATGAAGGTTTGCAAGTACACCATTATCTTGTGTTTTGCCATAATTTATGGGCTCCATTAGGCTGATGAAAGCTTTCTGACACTTTCTAGCCCTTTCTGAAAACCTTCTTTCTCTTTTTTCTTGTGTCCATTTGTCTAGAAAAACAGAGGTTTAAAAAGACTGAATGGCTATCCCTATTTTAAATACTGGGAGCTATTACCAAGCAACTCAAAGAGCTCTTTGTTAACCATGAAATACTATACAAGAGTGGTTAATTAACTGTAGTGATGCAAAAACACCTGGGAACAGTTAATTATGAGGAGCCTTATAAAGTTACAACTTGTGTCAGCTGTTTATGCTTCCTCCCAGCAGAGAGTTTGCTTAGTCCATGATCTGAAAACTTAAAGGGAGCATGGGGTAACTGTGTGCTGCAGTATTTACCTGTGATGTGCTGGAGTGAAGCCATTTGGGCTGTGTAACAAAATTCTGTGCTCATTTGCACAGCCCACTTTCTGTATGTCCAGTGCTGGCAGATTTTACCACTGGAAAAATGAGGGTATCTCAAGAGTAACTGTGTAGAATGTGCCATGTGACAAAGCAAATTATGCAGTATAAACCTAACTTAGGAATCTGTGCCTGTTGTGTAAAAACTATCTCTTATCTCTGTTATATTCTTCCCTCCTGCTGGAGGATTAAGAATCCAAATATTAGATTCCTAACTAGACAATACAAGCAAACTTCCCATTTCAGTGTCAAAAGAGAGAAAACAACAGAAGTATAACCTAGACCAGAAGTACAGCCCTGCTTCTGGGTTGGATCCTGACATGTGGTATGTGTTTTTTTCCCCCCTACATATCTGTGTTCCAAAATATCATTCGGTGATAAAATGCAGTTGCAGTTTATTGTATCATAAGGAAAAGTCTGCTTCTACCACATTTATCTCTCAAGATTGCTGATAAACATCATTATCTAAATTTAGCTCTGGATATAAATCTAATGATTTTATTTGAAAGCATGCTAATGGCTGCCTTAGTCTCAGGTCAGCTGCAGTCCATGTTACAGCAATAACTATTGTAACACCGTTGACCACTGACATCATTGTCTCAGTTAACATTCCTAAGTAAAGAATGATAGCAATTTACCAAATCAATATTTGCACCTTGTTCTTTATTGCTGCTTAGATATTGAAAAGGTGTATTTCTTCTTGTCGGAATCAATAGCTTTGATTCCTCTATATTTGAGCAGTATGATTCAAGTTCTCAAGCTGTACAATGAGTAAAAAGCATATATCCAATGACACCAACAAAATTCTAGGAAAATGTAAGTTAGTATTGTGCACCCTTTATCTGCAATTGCACTTAATTCCAGAGAGATTAATTTCTTAATTCCAAGAGAGGGGTGGGAGAGTGACTGCATCCTTCTTACCACTCATGTCTCCTTGTCCCAGAATTTCTTGTGCTTAATTAAGGGAAGCAGGATTTCTTACATGAGCAAGAAGGAAGGCAGAAAATTAAAGAAATGGATGTGGTTTGGAGAAAACAGAATGAGAAAAGTAACACAGGAAAAAAACAACAACAACAAAAAAACAACAACAACAAAACCATTACAAAAACAAACCCACAAAATGACCAGGGGAGAAGAATTGGCCAGGGTGCCAGGATAGAAGAAGCTGACTAACAAGGGACTGATGCAAAAAGGATGTTGCTCTGATTTGAAATGAAACAAACAACCAAAAATGTAAGATACAGTGGAGAGAAGAGCAGGAAAAGGATGAGTAATATGAAGACTGACGAATAAGCAGACAAAGACTACATCTATTACATCCTTATGGTCTCCTTGAGAAGGCAATGCCTTTTCCAGCAATTGCTCCAAACAGCTCATGTCTATCCTACCAATGACAACTCCCAGCTGATGTGAAATAAGCACCCCCCTGTTGCAGAACACCTGGAATAAGTTTTAGTTTGGTATCTGTTGCAGAGGCCTTTGCACCTACTCACTCGTAGTCTTATCTACAAAGCTATACTTCGTGTTCTACACAGGTTGTGTGAGCACATTTCTTTAGTTTTAGCTGGCCTGCTCAGAGTTATGTTCAAAAAACATTCATAAGAATATTTCCTGACCCTTTCCTCTTCATTGGCAGGGAGATTTTCTTGGTTGTGAGGCACTCTGAGTTCAATCCAGTATAATACAAAGCATGAAAATACACTGGCCTCCGTTTTGCCTCTTTCAGATCGAGACATTTTAAGGTGTTTAAGATTTCAGTGTGTCTTTATAGGTCACTGAAAATAATGAGAGAATTGTTTTTCTATAAGAAACCCAGGGCTCTTAATGCTTTCTACTGAGAATGTGTGTTCAATGGACATGGGTTCTGTGCAGAGTCGTAATATGCTATATAATATATTGATAATAATGTGGTAATAATATCTACAGTTGGTATCTCTGTAGATAAATCTGATCATTCTTTGTGTTTTGACTATTGAGGTTGTATATTCCTTGGGTCAGGAAGAGTGTGCTAAGCTCACCTAGAATTTACTGCATAAAACAACCCAGTGACTCTTGCTCCAGTTACTTTCACTCACTCCCATGTCCACATTGGACCAGACAGGAAATCCTTGTAAAGTGTTCATAGAATAGCTAGAGTTTCACAGGCATTATGAAGACTATGCACTTGATATCTCTCCTAAGGTGGTAGATGAGTTTTTCTGAAAGGTGTTCAGAAAGCTGAAATTGAAAGAAGCTCTCTGAAGATAGGACTGTACTAATAAAACCATACAACATAAATGTTAAACAAAAGGATAAAGAAATAAGAAAATTTCCATATATGTGTTCTCTTATCAGTTACAAAACTCAGGAAAACCAGGAAACAAAGAAGTTGATATCAAAAATTCTCTGTGTCAGCTCTCCTGATTCCAACAAGATGAGGGCCATGAAGGCTTGCTAGTACCAAAATTCTGCTAGAAGCCTCACTCATCATCATTTGAGAATTTCTTAGAGTTCCAGAGGTACAATATATGTCACTGGTCTGACTGGGAGGCTTCTCTGCCTTTCAGAGCAATTCCTTCAAAGCTGGCAGCTGCAGTGACCTTAGAACCCATCCATCTTCATGTCTGTTCAGTGTCGGGAGAAGCTGAGTTGAAATACCACACCTACGTTTAAAACTCTTTTTCCTCACAAGTGTTCCTTAGGTACAAAACCAAGAAGACAAAAGAAACTGGAATTGTTCCTTTGTTGGGGGAAGGCACAACAAGGAAAGAAAACACAGAAGTCTTCTTCTATGGTTATGGAAAGTGTGGTTTTCATAAGGGTATAAATATCCCCTTGGGAACTGATCAGTTGAAAAACAAGTTAATGGGGAAAAACTAAGATTAGATAGCAGTAAAACTACCTAATTGTTAAGATAGTAAAACTACCTTGTACCAGGGCTTAGAAAAGTGTTGGAATCTCTTTCACTCTAAGTAAATATGAAAAGGTTAGACAAGTATCTGTACAAGTTAGATACATGTGATCTGCTAAAAAGTAGGGAGTAGATTAGAAGACATTTTGAGAGCATCTTTGTATATCTATAACTGTGATACTTGAGTCAATACTTCTGATGATGTAGTCATATTATAGTTCCCAAATATAATCCCATTGCAAAACAATTTACATTTTTAATCTGAAATTTGGTAGATAATCTAACACCAGAAAATAAGAAATATTCCTGATATGCATTGCTGTTGATAGCTAGAGTGATATCTTTCCTCAGGTTCTGCTTAGCATGTTTCCTTTCCATGTTTCTTTAAAATAATTGAATGAGCTGATGTAACACATGATACAAATAATGCCTTTCTGTATAGACATGGTTCAGATTCTAAAATTCTGAACCTTACCTATCAAAATCAAATCACATACATAGAAATGGCAAAATATCCCTCTTTTTATCTGGCTGACATGAATGTGCAAAAGTCCATAGGAACTTCTAGTTAGAAACTTTTCAACAGTTTCTTCTGCCTTTCATTTCTTAGGAACAAAGAGCAAGGCAATAACTGTTGGATGATCTCATTTTGCTCTCCTTTGTGCCCCTTCACACTCCTACCATAATCTGGATAGTCTTCATTGCCAAAACCGATGTATTGTGTGACATGAGAGATTAAAGTTCAAGAGAAATTCAAGAGCTCAGCAAACAGAACAGCACACAAGCAGTGAAGATGAAGATTTCCACAAGACTACTCAGTTTATTGGATTAAATTCTGTTAATATATGCAGTATCTGTTCTGAGGTGATATGGAGTAAATAAAACCAGACCTGACTCTTTGATACAGTCTACTGAGCTCATTCCATTTTATTACAAAATAATACTTTGGTGGCAACTTTTCTTTTCTCATCTGAACAGTATTACAGTAGACTGTGAAATCAAAAGTATATTTTCTTCTCACATCACTGCTTCTTCCAAATGGTCTTTCTCTGAGTGAATATACACTGCCTTCAGTACGAATGATCAAAAACATTTAGTGTAGGAAAAGTGGGATATTTTGCTTGAAATTATCGATTTGTAACTAGCAGTTGAGGCTTTTTTTTCCCCTGAACCAGCATCTTTATCTAGTTAAGCAACCTGGCTAGTAGAAGGTTTCTGAAAAATGTTGTGTTGTTTTTAGTAGTTTGACATTTGCGAAGAAGTCATTATTTAGTTCCCCAAATGATTTCTTTTTATTTGACATTTTAAGAGTTGAAATTACATTTGCATGCAACCTTTTGCATAATTAATATACTAAAAATGATTATTTGAAAGTGTAAACCTGCATTCCCATGCTATGACTGTGTAACTGAGGTCATAATTATCATTCAGCTATTAGTTATCCTGTATTTAATTTCACAGCTCCATACACAGAGAGTCCCCAGTTCAGAAACAGACCTTTTGTTGTATCTCTTCCTTTATCTGGTTTAAGCCTCTGATTTGCTTCCAGTGTTAGTTTTGTTAAAGGGGTTGTTCAATAGCTTTAGTCATAAAAATTGAAGACAAAACCAGAATGTTGCTACTGCAGATCAATCATTATAGATTTCAGGTTTAGTACCTGTTTTAGGCACTGTATATCTGTTTGGTGGGGAAGAATCATCATTTAACTCTACTTTGGCACTTTGAACATGAATTTCAGTAATGTCAATGAGTGCTGCTCTTGATACCCAAAGCCTCTGTGGAGAAATGGCCATAACATAAGAAAACGTAACATTATTAGGGCTATTATCATTTGCCCAAAGGATAACTATTATATATTATTTATAACAATGGATAAAAGACCAATAAAGGTGGAAAAAAGTATTAAAGTTGGAAGTGTTTATCAGAATTGTGTGGTATATATTTTATTTAGACTCCTGGAAAACTTTGGTTAGGTTTTGAAGAGCAGTTTAATCAGCATTGTGTGCAGCCACACCTTAATCTGAGATAAGTGTTTTAGCAAATATTAGCTAAGACTCAATGTTGAGCCTTTGTTATAGAAAGTTTATCTAGCCTGAACAAATTATAAACATCTCTCATGCAGAGCAGTGCATAACCCAAAGAATATGACTCAGGGCCAGAGGAAAGGATAAGGCAGTAGATTGTTTTCAAGAATTTGTGGTACGTTTAGTACTACCAGTTATTCTGAGCTTTACTTGTAGATGATTAGGTTATACTGTAGGGCTCAGTTCTAAACAAACAAACAAAAAAAAGAAAAGAAAATAATCTCAATTCATAACACTGAAGTGTGTAACACCCTATGAGTAATAATTATTCATCGATTACATTTTTTTTTCTCTTTAAAACAATCAAGGATTTTGATGATTCAGAACCGGGGAAGCCATGGAATAAATTAAATCTGAACAGAAGATAAGCAATTCTTCTAAACTTAAGGACACACAAGTAGTTTGAACTTTCAGTTTAAACATAAATAGGTAAAAGGGAGAATTATAAGGGCAACAAAGAAAAATATCCTGCATTTCTGCATTGTATGCTGCTTTTCTAAAATACAGAGCTTTTTTAAGAACAAAATATTTTCTTTAAAATTCATATTTGATTATTCCTTACATTTATTTCCAAATTCTTAAAAAGGTTGCTTTTAGAAAAAACCCAGGCTTAAACTGAAACTGTGGACTTCTGTGAGACGTTTGAATACTTGAGGAATGGAATTGTTGCAAAAGATATTTCACAAGACCAATGCCACTCCAGTTCAATTCCTTGCACCCTTGTCCCGTCCTGCTGTTGGCTATCAGCCATCACTGTCAGATGTGACGCTTAGAGCCCCAGAAAACAAAATATAAAAGAATATAGGGAAGCAGGAATCCTATTGAACGCATAAAATTAACCAAATTTCTAAAGACGAGGAAAAAGAGTAAGTACAAGAGGTTATAAACAGAGTCAGAGAAGTTAGGGCAGAGCTAGAGAAAAGGGTAAAGGGAAGTGAAAAACTAATGGGAAGTAATGTTAAGAAAGCCAGTGTGTTTAAGATCTCTTCTGTGTTAGTCTACAACAAAAAGTTTAACTTGGGTTTATGTAATTAAGAAAAGCTCAGACCAGAATAGAAAGACAACAGACTGGAAAGTGTAAGTACTTGATAATTTGAAATAGGCATAAAAAAATGAAATTCAGTTTCTGATACTTTGAGGATGCAGTCTAAGAGTAGCAGTCCAGTTACCTCTGAGAACCATAAAACGGATGAATGAAGTTCTGGAAGACTGAATGTAGTGATTTTTTTGTAATTTTTATTTTTTTTTCTTGGGGTAGTGTACACAGGTTAGCCATCACCAGACAATTCAGACAATTGGAGTCTGATTCCCAAAAAGCTGTTGAAACTGATAACTCTTTTGTAAGCAACTAGGAATTAACACAGTGAAAAATAACATGGCCTTTTCAATAATGAATTATTTCAGAATAAGCTAGCTCTTCTATATGAAATTATATTTTAAAATTTTATTAAAAATTATGCCATTAAAATGAGGTTAAGGAAAAAATACAACATAAAAGTGAAGAGTTGAAGGATAAACACAAGTTATTGGAAAGCTATATTCATGGTTTAACATCAAATTAGAAGATATGTATCATGCAAGGGGTTACAGAAGTTTTTCCTCAGGTAGGAATCAAATCAGTGTATTGAAAATATTTTGGCTGAATAAATATAATATTTGCAAAAATACCACATTAGAAAGCAATTTCAAGTAGTTCAGGGGAAAAGGATCATAATTGAAGATGGCAGTGATGGGTCAAGGAAGCAGCCTGAAATCAAGTGAAAACCAAGAACTATACATTCAGAGTACATTCTGTCAGGGCAATTCAAATGAGACTTCCACCTTCCACAAACAAACCCTCCCACCTGTCCAGGAGCAGCAAAGGTCAGCTGTTTGCTCAGGGACATGAAAATATGGTTAGCAAAGCAGAGGCCACTCCAGGCAGTGCCCAGTCTCACAGTACCCAACAAAGCGATTAAGGAAAATACTGTTTGCCACTTTCAGCCAGGAGCCCAGATCCTCAGGCAAGTATGTCGTAACGAGGCAGAGCCAAGGTCAAGCCAAAAAGTCAGTCTGCAGGTCAAGTCTGGTGACAGTAACCGTGGCCAGACACCAGCACCAGCAAGGTGTGATCTTTTATAGGTTGGGGCTCGTGGAGACCTCGATACAGACTTGTTTAATTGCTGTGGGGTATCAGTAGGCTGATTCAGAGCATAGACCTGAGACAGGGGATTGGGAAAGCGATGTGGCAACGTAGCATAGCCTAAGATGAGAAACTTGGAGCTGAATGGTGAAGTTCAGGTTGGATGTGAGCGTGCAGACACCACCAGTGGACTTAATGCCCCAGGTACTCTCCATAGGTCTGGTTTGCTTTTGATAAAAATGAATTTTGGAGGGGATAGAGAACATTACTTTTTCAGTTACTGAATACTGTTCAGTATTTCTTCACATTTGCCTGACATTGCAAAGCAAAGTGCAAGAGACTCATCCATTCTGTAAAAAAGTATATTTGAGCTCCTGCATTAAAACAGATCAGATCCAGGTATTTTTAAGATTTTCTATCATACATGAATTTGTGATTGAATCACTTGTGATTTCAATAACATATTGACTCTGAGAAGGTTTTGCTTTGGGAGAGGTCAGGAATTAGATGAAGTTCTGCCTGTGCCATGGTTTTGGTAGTTACTTGAAAACAAGCAGTACTCTAAGAAACATAGAAGTCTAATTAACAACATAAGAATGTCTACTCTTTGTGTGAAGAGTTGCTCAGAGTAGTGACTGCCAGACCTGAGCCCACCTGGTGGTTGAGGGCAGTTACCTGACATTAGATTCCATTTTAAGGTACACAGTTGATCAGTCTCTTCATAATTCTGAGGGTCTACAAGGCAGGATGGGATAGAAAAAGGAATGTGAATTTGGAACTTCCCCTCCAGAGACTTGGCCACCCTCTGCTTCTGCTTCTTGCTTTTTGCGTTAGACTCTAACACGTGTGAAAGCACAGGGGAAACAATATGCTCCCCCATCTTCTTTTGTGCTAAAAATTTTAGGACAAGAAGCAAGACTTTAAGTTTCCATTTGGAATGTGGCTCTGCCAAAGTAAAGATTCTGTAACCATATCTGTTCAAGCTAGGGAGCATCTTAGTTATATAATGAACATACAATGCAGTATGCCAAAAAATAGTGTACAGTCATGTGGAGCTTCCCTTTGCCTGTTGGTAACTTAGAAGACTGACACTAATGAGGTCCCTTGATAAGCAAAGGCAGAACTAAAAGCATCCTAACTTCAAAGGGATTTTGTGCTTCAAATATTAAAGTGATGCAGAGGAGAGAAAGGGCTCACAGTTGTGGAATCCCGTGAGTTAAGTCAAACTGCTTGAAGATTAAAAGCCATATCTGACCTTGTATCACAAACATATAAATGATGGAAAACCTATTCAGAGGAGATTATTGTCCCAATTTCTGTACAATTTCTAAGGGAACTTCCCACAGGGGACTGTGTGGCTGAAGTTTGATAAGGCCTGACATTGCTGAGGATCATGTGAATGATATGCATGACTTTGTGAGCATCAGGCAGGAGGTTTTCCCACATGTAAAGCCTGGTAACCATCAATGAGGAAAAACATCAGTCATGCTTCAGTAAAGATTTTAGGGAAGTTGCAGGAACCATGACAATATCCTAAAAATAAAGCCCTAGGAAAAATTTAAAATGCTAAACAAAAATAAAATATATTGGATAGCATAAAAAAAGAAGATAGACCAAGAAAAATATAGTGATTTCCAAGGTGATATTTTACTACCCTAAAAATACGTTTTTTACAATCCCTCCAAATTTTTCCCAGTCTGTGGTTGTTACGATTGTCTAACAGCAGGGTGCTTATTGGTGCTTAGGTAGGGTGTCTGATATCAGGAACAAGTGATTCTGCATAGGTAAGTGACTCATCCAGACCACCTTAACCAGGTGATTGTCAAGTACTTGATGTTTTTCAGCCATTGAATCTATTCTGCTGTGTTTGACAGTCCCCGTGTGAGCCTAGCCAGATGTCAAGAGCTCCTTTCTCAGAGCTTAGGCATGGGACAGAAACAGTGTAAGAATGGGAGAATGAAGTTGGTGAGATGGTTCATGTGCTAAACATGATAAAGGCTGAAAAGTTCACCTGGCACGGGGAGAGGAAGAGAGATAAGGTGTTGGTTTGCAGTAGGAGGAGGTGCTGGGACTGTAGGTGTGAGGCTGATCTCTTGGCTGGGGGCACTGTCTGCTGGGTGAGGCAGGAAGAATATTATCATAGAATCATATGGGCTGGAAGGGAGCTCAGAAGGTCACTTTGTCCAGCCTCTACTAATAGTAGGGTTAATGTACCTGTTAGGTCAGACTGCTGCTGAATTCTTAGGGACTATAAGATCCTGATCCAGGCCACGAAAAAGTGTACAGATCCTGAAAGGGAAAGGCATGGGCTGAGTTGGGTCCTGTCTGCAACTTGCCATGCAGCTGGACATAAAGAGAATGTTGTATAAACTGGGCATGTAGGGCACAACTTTTGCCTACGTAGATTTATGAGCTATCATGGTGCCAGCAGGGACTGCACTTTAATTTTTATGCAAACAGAATAAAGAGGCTGGCTATAATTATGAAAATACTCTTTTGGTAACCAGTTTTGAAAAAAAAAAATTACTCCTTTATGTGGGAAAATGTAATGTAGAAGGTATTAAGTGTTGTGTTCAGCAGGAAGACCCCAGTCCAAGAGTGGGATTTTGAAAGTTTGACTGCTTCTGAGAATCACCAGTTGAAAAACAGTAAGCAGTTCGGGGGGAAGAAACTTCTAGTTCAGGGGAATTCTATTCTTACATATTGAGTATCTCCCTTGGCTTCACTTGAGGTTTCTCAAATTCACTCCAGTATCCAAATCCCTTTTCACTTGTGTTGTGCAGTCATTTTATGAAGCTGACTAGAGTCTTGCACAAATTATAAGGAAATTACTGCTTCCCTGAAGGGGCATCTGAGCACATTATGTTTAGGTAGATAAAAACAATTTAAAAGACCCCTAAAATATGAAATATTAATTATTGTGCTTGTCTCTTGGTAATAAGATGCAGATCTGGGTAGCTCTGATGTCCTAGATTTAGTTAGCACATCAAAGGGCCTTGAGGGGTGCTAACAATGGATACTGAAGAGGTTTTTGAGACATAAAATACATTGCACTTAGCTGCAATTTTCATAATGGTCCTTTTGCCATTAGAGTAATTCTGAAGTGACTTTGTCCTTAGAACTTTTTCAGTCTTGCTCACATAAAAAACTCATACTTGAGAGTCCTGCAGATGCTTGCAAATAGAAAAAAAATGAAGGGTTTGCACACCTACTTCTTCTATGTCTTCTCTTGGGAGGCCAGACTGCAGATGGAAAGGAGGTTGTAGCCAGTGGAGGGTTGACCTCTTCTCCCAGGCAGCCAGGGGTAGGACAAGAGGATAGTCTTAAGCCACACTACTTTACTTTGGCTTAATACTCTTGCAAGTTTTAGGTTGGACATTAGGAAGAAATTCTACACAGAAGGATTACTTATTGGAATGGGCTGCCCAGAGAGGTGGTGGAGTCACCAACCCTGGAGATGTTCAAGGAAAGACTGGACACGGCAATCAGTGTCATGGTCTAGTTGAGTTGGTGGTGTTCAGTCACAGGTTGGACTTGATGATTTCAGTGGTCTTTTCCAACCTACTTGATTCTGTGATCCTGTGATTCAATAGCTGAAATGTCTCTAAGTATGACAATACTTTTCTGAGAAAGGAGCAATTAAATGCTGCACGGCTAGGCACAGTGTTTAAAGGCATTAAAAGATGAAAGCCTCGTGTGTTGCAGAGAGCTGATGATGGTGCTATATGTTCTAAGGGGAAACTATTTTTCTTGATTTGGAGTTAGTTGTGAAAAACAATGCACTATGACTTAGGTTTGAGGAGTTATCAAAAGTCATTTTAGTTTCCCATCTTTACAAATATGTATTTTTAACTTGAAAGGGAAAAAACCTGAATCCAAAGTCTTCAAGTTTAGCAGAAATGGATAGAATTTTAACTATTTGGAAAGTGCTAAATGCCTTTTCCTGGATCCTAGTTTCCTTATAGTTTGGAAAATCTTAATATCAAACCAAGAATTTGATTTCCAAGAATGTATATGGCAAATAATACAAACAAGGCAAAACTGTACCTAAGTGATCAAAGAACTTGTGTGTTGTGATTGATTTAGCTTTCACATTAATAACAATTTCAATTAAGGAAAAGTATAATCACTGAATGAAAAAAATGGGGCATAAAACCAATGAACTAGAAATGGTATGAAGAATTGAAATTGCAGTTTATTATATTTCTCAATCACAAGGGAATTCACTTCTCTTAGTCTCTGTTGCATCTCTTCTTCTTTCTGTATAAATCCAGGGTTCAGATTCCAGATAAAGAAACAGACATGAATGTATTCACAGGACTAGCAATAAACTCATGCTTCCCTTGAGTAAATGGAGACTACTCCTGCACAGCAAGAACTTTTATTACGTTGTCAGTGTTAGGAAGTAGAAATTAAATGCCTCATCTTCCAAAAGACACAGATCAGACCTCTAATGGGCTTCAGACCTCACATCTGCATCTGTGTGCTTACCTTGTAACAGGAAGAGAAGGGAAACAGAACTTCATGCAAGTAAAGGAACCTCTTTACTTTGGCTTAATACTCTTGCAAGAGTACATTCAAATTCTTGCTGGGATGCTTCTGCTTCCACAGAAGGCAAGCAGAGCTTTTTTGTTTTTCACTGAATTGTGATCACATCATGATCTTTTTAAGACATTGCCTGACGTACCTATAGAATCTTTCTCTCTGATCTGAAGTACTTGTTGCATTAGAAAATTATTACTCCACAAACCAGGACATTGTCATCTTTACCCACTGATATTGTAATTAAAAATAAATTAAAACCTAGGTATACATATTCTGGAATAACTGAGGGAGTGTGTGATTTTCTAAAAAAAAGCCTATTTTCATTTTAAAGAAAAGGAAAAACAAAGAACTTTTTGCTAGCCCCTCTGCATTTTCTTTCTGAGTATTTAGTTTTATAATGGATTTTTTTCTTTCCACATTTATTAAAATAGTTTCCTTTTCCAAAATCTTTGGAAGTTTATGTTAAAAAATTAGTATTTACTTTTAATTGTGCAATGACGTAAAAAACTGGATAACTTTCCTGGAAAAAAATCTAATTTTTCTCTAGTGTTAAACATGGTGTATATGCCACAAGAGTAAGGCAACGACTTGATTTTCTAAACTGTATTATTGGCTTAAGGGAGGATAGCAAACACTTTGACAAACGAACTCATTGTTAATGCAAGAATAGGATAAATATACTATAAAAGGATACCAAAATGCTATTTAACATAATTATTTGTGTCTTTGTAAAAAAACATTCTTATAGGCATTAAACCTGTTTTCCCATGACCCCCTCCACGCCTCCACCCCACCCCCAGTTTCCTAAGGGGAATCAGGCTTAGATAGTAGGAATTGAAATAAAAGAGACATTGAAAAATAGATTTGTTACGCTTGGGATGCTAGAAAGGAACTCATTTGTGAAATAATTGCCCGAACTGATTTACAGCCTCCTCCTCTGCTGCTTGCATTCAGCACTCTAGGTTATAAGTCCTCACTGCTAGAGGTTGCAATCTAATAATAATAGTCATAACACTAGTACTAGCACAAGAAGCTTCAAATGATGATGTGTTCCCTTTGTGTTAGGTATTACACAAACACAAGCGAAATGGAAAGATGAAGGGTTAAAATAGATGTTATTATTTTTCCCATTTCACATCAATGAGTCACAATACATTTAAGCAAATATCCAATGTTCTCCTGAATTAGGGTTTGATTCTGGAGTGAGGGTTAGAGCACATCAACTACATCTCAATTTCTCTTTGCTTGCACCCTGCACTTTCCCCTGTCTCCTACTGCTATGATTGTCCATGTCAGACACCTCTTGTAACACGTGCAGGACACACGCCTAGACTTTCTTTGAGTGCAAATGAGTGTGCAGGAAAGGGAAGAGGAGCTTGTAATATAATGTCATGGTTTCACTTAAAATGGAAGAGGATCAACAGGGATTAAGGATTGAGTGCAGCTGTAGTTGTTCAGAGGTCCATCCAACGCAGCATCTCACTTCCAACCAGTGATCAGTGGAAGGTGCTTATGGTGGAGTATAAGAGCAGACAAGCACACTCCAACTACTCTGCTCTTTTAACACAATTCACATCTTCTGTGTTTCATAACTGCTGATGTCTTTTTTTTCTCCCAGACTGGAAAACTCAATCTCTTTCAAACCTACTGGGACTCTAAACACTCATCAGTTCTTGTAGAAAGGAGCTATGTATCTTAAATCTATCCTTTGTAAATGTACATGGAGTTTTTGTTATTTTTTTTTCAACTTTTGTTCTGAAAGTGTTGCACCTAATTTCCTTTGCTGCTTACTGTTGTTACTGAAAGAGACAAAGAACTGCATCTTAACCTCTGCAGAGCATTATTCATTGTATAGGTCTCTAGCATATTTTCTTTCCAGTCACTTCTCTGGCTAAAAATAATCATGTTTTATTAGCTCTTCATGGACAGAATCAAAACAGTGTACTGATAATCCTTATCTTTCTATTACTTTTTTAATTTATACTCTTCCTCAAGGAATTTAAACTTCGTAAGTTTCCTGTTAGCTCACTTTACCTGTTCTCATGGTCCCTCTGAATGGGAGCCCTGTTTCTCAGAAATGCAATATTGCTTGTTCTTCCCAAAACCTTCTGGCTTGGCATCATCTGCAGGTATGTTAAGTGTGCACCCTGTCCTATCACACAGAGTGTTTATTGAGACATTAAACAGAAAAACAAAGTTGTTCAATCACTTTCCTCCTTGCCTAATGATTTTCGAGGTTTCAGAAGGTGTTTTCTTTTATCATTTCCAAATGCATAGAGATTTAAAGTTGTTTCTTTTCAGGTGATTCTCTCTATGATCTGCAGTGTAATATTAAAATGTTTCCACATGTTGGAAGCTTTTTCTATTTCATTTATCACGCAGTTGCATTTCACTTTGTAAAAAAGATGGAGGTGATGGAAAAGTCCGTCTGTAGACCAAAGGTTTGGATATGGCTTGTCTTTCTGAGATATATTGTCTGACAAATTCAGCAGAATATAAAAGAATGTTTCAGATCCTCTATTATGAAGTGGATTCCTACTCCATATCAATATTATTCTCTCAGTTTTAAAGTCGGCTGTCTTTATAGTATCAGTTCCTCTCTGATACGGCAGGCAAAAAAATATTTTGCTGCCTTGAATTGGAAAAAGTAAATGTATATTGCACTACAAACCACAGGTCATTGAATTAAAATAATTTATGCATATTAAAAAGGAACTGTGAAAATAAGAAAAGAAAACATATGATAACATTTAGAAATGTGTTTCCTTAAAATTTTCTTTGAATGTCCTTTAGTCTTCTTGTGCTCATCCATTTGCTTTATATTATAGAAAGATCTTCTAGCTCTTGGACTAAACTCACTGATTGCCATTTGATGTTCAGGTGAATCAAGTTCTGGCACACAAAGAGCTTCTCCCTTTTGTTTACCACCCTCGTATTTTACTTTTCTGTCAGCTTGTGTCTTGTTATGTTTGAGCCAATTAAATCATGTATTTTCCCAAGAAATAGAAAAAGAAAGATTATCCTCTTATGTTGCTAAATATATTGGACTCAAAATAGATGAATTTGAAGTGAGTGGCCAAAATTACAGCAATAATCTTGATGAGCTTGTACATAATAGCATTTTGAGGACAAAACTAGAAATAGTTTGTCTGATACATCTCAGCTTTTTACTTGCCTCTTCTATAACTTTGAGCTGGTGGTTCACAGCCTCACTAACCACAGACACTTCTTTTTCCCTGTCTTGCAGCTAGTTTAAGCTCTGTTTTTTGCTGTTAGCTCACCAATAAATGATGGGAAACTGCTGTGCTTTGACATTCAACATATTGTTGCATTTCTATTGCTCTATTGTCAGAATTTTGTAGCCTTTTTTGTTCTATTTCTCTGCTTTGACAGTGTTCCTGATGACTCTTGAGACTTTCTCCTAGCCCCAGATATCCTGACACATCACAGTAAAGAATTGTTCATTCCCTTGAGCAGCAAGGAGGCAGCTCTGAATGCTCCCCTCTGCTCTGAAAATCCAGCTTCCTAATTTCATTTCCCTTGCTTTTCACATCTACTTTTTATTTTCCCATTTAACTTCTTCCCAAATTAGTAGTTCTATCCCATGCCTTCCCTAGAACAAAGTTCAAACAAAGAAAGTACTCAAAAATATATCAGGCTTTCTGTGGGCTGTATTGTGCCTAGAAATGGCATGAAAGTACAAGTTTAGTCTGTCTCCAGAGGTGTAGGTAGGTTTGTTGTTCTGAAGTACTATCAAGAAAAACCCAGAGCAGGGCTGCCCCTCAAGGGAGGACCAGCAAAAGCAGAGAGTTGTGGAGCTGCAGGTACTGCTCTCCCCAACAAGAGTGCAGTCCGTCTCCCACACCTGAGTAGGGTGAATCATAGCAGGGTGTCACCGAAACAGAGTGATTCATCAGGTTCACTGTCCCATCAGGAATTGCAGCTGGGAGGTGTAAGAGATGCAGCTAGAGATGAAGACAGAAAAGAAAACAGGGATGAAAACAAGGTAAGAGATCTGAAGTCCATCCAGAGACCATGACAGCAACAGAATAAGGCATTTACAACTACAGGTATCATAGACAAGGTAGAATAAGCAACAGCTATGTAGTCTTTGCACAGATGGTTTTGTCTCATGTCCCTTCATTGATCAAAGCATTCAGAATCTGGTGCTTTGGTTTAGTTCAGTGTTTTACCAAACTTTACAGCTGAACGGTATCAGTTGCTGCTAGCAGGTTCCTGTCTGAGAATTCAAAAGTTCTATTTCAGCCAGTCATCCACAACACAATATCTCCAGCCTGTAAGCATTAGCAATTCAAGTTATGCTTTTCACCTACAAAAGCAACATAGCATAGTCTAGGACTGAAGGACCGAGTCTGAGCTTAAATGGTATTCCGGAACCAATCTGCAGAGCTTGTGTGGGTGAAGATCCCAAGTGAGCTGGTCAAAGCAATTTAGGCCTATTAGTGCACTCATGGCCCTGCATTCATGAATCATCTGAAAAGCCTTCTAAAATTCTTCAACCAACCAACTCAAAATGTTTTTGGTAAGCTAAAAGATTCCGCTCCACTTTGCCATTGCTTTTTTTGTTCTCTTCTTATGCAAATTTCTTCCTGGATTTTCAGCTTCATTCAACTGATCTAAAATAAAGCATTAATCTGCATATATTCTAGAGTAAACACTGACTGAAATCACCACCTGCTTCTTGGTTTTACATATGATGTACCTTCAAAGTATGCTGTAAAAAGGAATTCCAAACCCTCTTGGCTGCCACAATTGACCGAGCTCAGTCAGTTGCAAATACACATGACCTTGCAGGGTCTCACACTGGGTTTGTTTTGATCTGATGGGATCCAAGACTCTTCCAAACCAGAAGAAATGTAGGTACAATGAACTGGGAGTAATGGCAAAGTAGCTTATCTGTGTGTGCTAAACTAGTCTGGAAATAGTTTTGCTTCTGAAAGTGTTCCCTCCTCTAGAAGATGCTGATACCAGATTTTTCAATCTAGTAAATAAAGGAAGACTAGGTGCTCATTAAAAGTAATGCACCTTTCACCTTGGCCATATGCTGTTTATAAGCAGCTGTAGTGTATTATTATGCCAGTGACAATAGTAAATCCTTAGAGAAATATTGCTGTGAAAATACAGTCTGCACATGTCTGCAAGACTGACAATCACTGCAATGATTAACATATAGATACCCTTATGCTAATTCCTCAGTACAATTTTTATTGCATCAGTCTACCTCCAGCTGTGGGTAAACTTTCCTTTGATATTTGTCTGAAAGAGAATAAATAAAACCAATAACATTTTTTAAAAAGAAATGTTCTGTTTTTAAAAAGAGGTAAGTCAGGAAAGTGCTGTGATTTCAGCTATGCCTGACAGTTGTTGGAATAATTCCTTCATGATGTAGGACCCATGTGCAGAATATAGCTCAGATAATTTATGCTGTTTGGCTCAACATCACCTGGGAAGGGTGATTCTTGGCGACTTAGAGTAAACGTGACTCTGAGTGGCTATCCCATACCTTCCAGGCTTCAGCTATGCTGGTTTCTCAGCATGCCAAGACACTCACCTGTCTTCTTTCTACAGCAAAGGAAGTGCACAGGCAGGATCTTGTCTCTGTGTAGGTCTGCTGTGGTTTTGCAAACAAACAACCCTGTCAGTCCATGAGAATATTACCATGCTCTGTCAAACAACTTTTCTGTTTATTTGGATAGGGAAAGGGGACAGCAGATTTTTGGTGAGTGGGAAGGAGAAAAATACACTGCAGTGAAAAAAGAAGGCACTGCATACTGTGGATAAATTAAATATGTTAAAAAGTTCACCCAATTTTTCTGTTTGACAAGTGTGGGCTAAATTCATCTAGTTGTCCCTTCATAAGCTATAGATGGGTGACAAACAGGCAGTTATTTCAGATTATAAAATTTTCAATTTTTAGATAAAGTGAGAAAACAGAATATATCTCTCTCTGCCTTTCTGATTGATTTTGGCTATGCCACTTATAATTTAGAAGGTTGTTTCTCTTTCACATCACAAGCTTTCATGTTGAGTAACTTGTTTCTTCTTGTTAAGAAAGCACTTTTGTCATATTGAAATGGTAGAGAAATTATATTTTTTTCATTCTTTAAATATAAATCCATTGCTATAAATATGGGTGCTACAGACCTGGTCTAATGTGGTGATTTTTTGTAATTCAGCTCAGCTGTTCTTAATCCTTTCAATGACACTTTTCTTTAAACAATCAGCTTTACATGGCGTGCAAAGTTCTTATGTATGGAGAAGAAAGAGCTCTATTTTAGGACTTGGAAAAGCAATAGCTGATAAGAAGATATCATAGAATTATAGATTCATAGAATGGTTTGGGTTGGAAGAGACCCCAAAGACCATCTACTTCCAACCCCCACTGTCAAGGGCAAGGACACCTTTCACTAGACCAGGTTGCTCAAAGCCCCATCCAGCCTGGTGTTGAACACTGCCAGGGAGGGGCATCCATGACTTTTCTGGGCTGCATCACAAAATCACAGAATATGCCAGGTTGGAAGGGACCCACAAGGATCATCAAGAATTGCTTCCTAATTACTAATCTAAACCTACCCTTTTTCAGTTTGAAGCCACTATCCCTTGTCCTAACACTGCATGCTTCTATAAAAAGTTGCTCTCTAGCTTTCTTGTAGGTATCCTTTTGGTGCTGGAAGGCTGCTATAAAGTCTTCCCAAAGCCTTCTCTTCTCTGGGCTGAACAACCCAAACTCTCCCAGCCTGTGCTCATAGGAGAGGTGTTCCAGCTATCTTCATGGCACTCCTCTGGACTGGCTCCAACAGTTTCGTGTCCTTCTAATGCTGAGGGCTCAAGAGCTGGATGCAGTACTCCAGGTGGTCTCACAAGAGTGGAGTTATCCTCTAGCTGCTTTCTCCTACAGAGGACTTGAGTATATGCATTGTTGTATCTCTATTTAGCATAATGGATAGCAGAAACCTTTGACAGGATAGAGAAGATGGGAATGTGTATATAGGTGTAGAAAAAAGATGTAGTATAGTAACGAAAAAGAAGGGGGGTAGTGCGGGGAAAGGTATGATGACAGTGGTTAAGCCCTGGAACAGATTGACCAGAGATCTGGTGGAATTTCTGCCCCTTGGAAGACTGAGAAGGGCAAGGCCCCAAACAACCTGATTTAGCTTAGAAGGTCAGCCTGCTTGATGATAGGGTCAGACTGGATGTCCTCTGGACACTGCTTCCAGCCTAAGACTTTTTGTGATTTTTCTGAGTCAGCATAACCAAACAGTAACCTTCTACACAAGTAAACTATCTACTTCAGGAGATTCTCTAGCTGCTTATTTTATTTCACTAGCTCTTTATGTGGTTCCTCAGTTATGTCAAATTAGCAAAATTAGCATTCCTTTGAACACCAAATCAGTCTTGTTCATATGTCAAAATTACTTTCACTTCCCACCTTGAAATTTAGGCAGACATCTCAATGATTAGATGTTATTGCTCTGTTGGCAATGTCTGACTGTGCTGTTGAACATCTTTGTGTCAAGGGCAAGATACTGACTCCATGTTTGTGGAACACTGCACATGCATGTAACTTAGTCTAGGGACACTTCCAATGAGCCAGGTTAATAGGAAACAGGAAAGAAATCAGTTTCCTCTTGCTCCTTGGCTCTTCTTCATTTTTCTTTATCCCCTCTTCCTCTACATTTTGTGTCAACTGAAAGTCAGTCCCTAACCTTTTAGTTCTCTCTTTTCCTAAAAGTTCTTAACCCGTTTTTTCATTGTTGGGGCTCACAGTTTTGGTCTGCATGGCTACACTTCCCAGAGGCAGCAAGAAAAATGAGAAAAGATTCACAATGATGATGCAATTAGTTGTGAAGGAATAGATCCCACTTAATACAGCCAGGAATTACTTCAGCCTTGGGAAACAGTAATGTCAGCTATCACATGCAACAATATCCCAAGTTCTTGCATTTTAATTTCTTCGGTGTTTGTTTTTTACTGAAGGATTATGGCTGGTTGTTTTTCCACAATGCATTTCTGGGTGCTTATTCTCAGTCTCCAGCAATCTACACAATTTTTAAGACTACCAACCTTTTATAGATAATTGGGCTACTCAGAGATTTAGGATGGAAAGACTAAATCTTGACAGGATGACTAAAGTTTCCTTAAACTACTAATTGCAAATGATAGTTCATAGGATTCACAAGCCCAAAATAAGTGTGATTTCCTAATTAATGGTGTATTTTTCATTGGTTTCCCCATGCTGATAAAGTCTACCAAAGTCTTTCTGTAGTGTAGGTATATATGACAACTGCACCATTGACATAAATTATGTTTTTCAACTGTACAGGTTGCACATCTTGGTGATCTGTTCCTGAAATCTCTCCTGTAGGAATCAATACAAATGTTCTCTTGTAAGTGACTGCTGAATGGAATCACTCCTGAAGTGCTTAACAACTCACATTTATAAGGAGACTCTTTACAGGCTTGCAAATTCTATTCTGTTGAAGAGAATATATTTCTATTGAAAATGCCAGCATTGTTAGCCCTACATTTTCAGTTTCAGTTAACAGATGGTAGAGTCTGTAGTTCAATGAAAATTCAGTCACTACATAAATGCTGCCCCTTAGCTCCCAAATACACAGTCTTATCCTTCCTTAGACTGACATTGCTGTGCTGCAAAAACTGAGGGTATCCTTCATGTCTGCCTATAAAGGTATCTTCATTTGTAATAAAGAGTGTCAGGGCCCAGAGCAAGCTCTCCTTTTTTCTGGGAGCTCAGCTGACTGCATTCCTGCCCAGCTCACTGGTGGGAATTGTACTGAAGAAACCAACAGCAAGACTTTACAGAGCCCCCCAATCCTTTCCTTGGGAGCTGCCTTCACGTGGAAGCTCCCTCCCTTGTTCTCCACTAGTCCCAGAATTGTTAAGACTGATTTATATTTACACAAGGAGCCAAGGAAAACTACTCCTTGTTACTTGGCCCATAAACTGAAACAGGGAATTGTGACTTCAGTGTGCTCTCTGAGGCTCGCCCCTTTCGGAGAGATGAGCTTTTAAAACTCATGCAGACAACGACACTGACATGATCTTTAGGCAAAACAAAAGCATTTTAGTGTTATGCAATTTGGATTGCATGAAAATCAGCCCTTTGCACTAGTCACAATTTGTATATTTGCCCTCAGATCCCAGTGCTGCCATTGGGTGTGTTTTTCCTAGTCACTGTGAGGGGTGATTCCTGTGCAGCCACTGGAAAATTCAGCAGTTATATAAGACATCTAAAAGTTTCTGTTTGAACTCTTCCTCTCTGTCCTATTTTATCTCTTTTTAACTGGTAATTATGAGTTCACGCTGATCTACAATTTCAGTTTCTACAGCATTAGTCTGTCTTATTCTTCTCCGGGAACTGAAATATTCATAAAATTTTTGCACTGTATTAAGAGAAAAGTAGGGGAAAAAAAGATACAAAACTGAGCACAAAGAAACAAGAGAACTGTAGATTGTAAGAAAAGAAAACCAGAATAAGGGAAAGTAAAACCAGTGGGAAATGATAGGTGGAGAATCATTAAAAATTAAATATAAATGTTTGTTCATCACCTAACAAATAGGTTAACAAAATGTCAATTTTTATCTAATCTTGTACCCATATGCTTGGCATACTACAATAGCTGAAAGACTAACACGCCAGTGTGATACTTAAGTTGCCGAGGGACAAAAAAAAAAAAAAGGAAGTCAAATACCAGATGATAAAATGAAGAAAAATTCTTGTTGAGAAACTACCATTAAAACAATTAGAGGAGTTATCTGAATGCAAATTCATAGTGAGTAGAGATAACACTAGCTAAATTTTAAATAATGGTGGAGTCAGTACTTTCCTGAGAATCTGTTTCTTTGGACAACCAAACTGGATGACCCACAGTGTTTGAAAATCAGATTTTTATAGATTAATAGTTACGTTTATTTTCTAAAAGAATAAATCAGATGTCTGGTAAGAATTGCCTTCTTCACAGCCTGTTTATCAGCATTAATACTATTTCTATTCTTTAATTCTTTGGCTGTTGTATTCCATGGTTTCAGGCGTTCTGTTTGTTTATTTGTTTGTTTTCCCCTCAGATTATTATAACGTAACTATACAATTGTTGCATCAGTTAGCTGGTTGATTTCCTGCATTCCATGTTGGCAAGACACTTGCACTCTCCCAGTCCTTGGAGTTCCTCAGTCACTGTGCCAGTTGTGATCAGGTACAATCTTCTGGCCTCAGCATAATGAGTGAAAAGTTTTGTATCAGCAGATTAACACTGCCACTTCCCAAAAGTTATCACCTCTGTGGGTCTGTCAGCATAAAATCACGTGGTATATCCCTCTCTAACCTAGGTTTACTGAAATGATCCTAGGGATTTTTGACCCATTGAAAACAATAATTGAAGTATTTAAGCTTAGGAAAAAGAGTTGGTTGCTGTTAATTCTTAAACAGCCCCACTGGAACCAAAATACCACATCTCGATGTGTTTCCAGCCTCCCCTTTTTGTTAGCATTCCCAATTTAACATGCTGAGAGCTGGATGAAGGTGCCTTTGGCACCTTAGTAAGCATTTAACAGTCATTAAGAATGGGCTGCTTGTTGTAAATTACATCTGCCTCTTTAAACGTAAAGCCGAGTGGCACATTTATGATGTTCAGCCCTGAGATGACTAGATTATATTGAACAGTGCACTGCAGAGTGCTGGTAACTACAGGGCTTTTTGCCTATGTGTCTCTGCTTAATAGCCTTTTAGTTCAGACAGCTATTAGTAATGAACTTCTATGGAAACATAGCACATTATACTCACATTCTTTTTCAAAAGCATCATGTAGAATAACTTGGCCACACAATTTTGATCTCTGTCATAACAGAATTTTTTCTACCAGGGTTCATAAATAAGATGGGAGCTAAATCTTAGATGACAGACATGCATTCATAGAGACACAATTGTATTAATTGTCTCTTGAGAATCTTCCTTCATATTTATATTAACACCAGTCTAATCCATGATTGCCCCTCAAAGAACAGAACTATGTGCACCTCCAGAGAACAACAACATGCTTATACTGACAGTAACCCAGGGGTTTAATGTATCTGTCAGAGTTCTGGAACAGTTGCTAAGTGAAATTTCAGATCTGCTTGTAAGGTGTGTGTGTGTGGATTGGTTTTTAAATCTCTAAGTCTAGTATTGGTAATGAAGGAATAGCAAAAAATGTCCAGTTCACTTTCCACATTCACCAATGTCATGTTCTTCTCCAGGAGAATATGAATATCAGTGAGTAGAACTGCTTTCCTGACTCAAAGATTGAAGTCAAAGGACACCATTGCAACACCTACCATTTTGGCTGGCAGTGTAGCAGACTGTACTCACAATCATGTGTTCCCTAAGCAGTGCCTGGGAGAAGTGACCATGTCACGGAGGGCTCCAGTTTCAGAGGTTGCACCCCAGTAGTAGTCAGCTGGAAAATCCTGAAAAATAAAGTTATCACTTGAATTCTACTCTGTGTCCTTAATGCCTGACTCAGGGTCATATAAAGGTCTTGACCACTATACCATGTCCACTCCTCCTTAAAATAGGTCATACAAGCTTGAAATAAGCAAGGATGACTGTTTCATTTTAAAAAAGAGTTTGTTGGATGATGACAAGCTAGTACAGTCCTGACCACCCTTTCCTACCCTCTCTCCTCTATAAGCAAGTTCAGTAGTTCATATACAGGAAAGCCAAACTGGTTTCCTTCTCCCCTGCTATCTCACACACATATTTCTTTCTAGGGTTTATTGTATATCTGTTGTGTGAATGAGAGGGCAGTGTTGGTCAAGAGGGTTGTAGTTCCTTTCTATTGGCACTAGACCACCATGAACTTGTCCACACTGAACTCTTACTGATCCCAAGAGGACAGGAACATCTTGTGCTACATATTTAGGGAACTCATTGGGAAAAGAAAGGAATCAGTTTCAGAGCTTTCCATAAAGGTAACTAACACAAACTTTTCATGGAATGAAATACTGCCATGGGAACACTTCTTCCATGAGTACTGAACTTCAGAGATTTCATTATTTTGGCCAAGAAATTTTGAATGTTTCTGTAAAAGGGGATAGTTTCAGCAAGAGTTGCTTTCTAGTTCTGCTCTGGCTCATGTTTCAGGCACCTTTTGGGGAGCATGCAATGAACAGTAGAATCCCATCAACACCATGCTATATGTGCAGGAAGAAAATGGACTTAGGTCTGCCACGCCTGCTCTAAAAACTTTAAAAAAATCAAATATATATAAAAAAAGATGAAGGATGAGATTTTTTCTTTCCTCCTGAACCTATGAGAAAAAAAAATCCACTGTGAGAAATGCTCTCTTGCACATTAACAGATCGCAGACTGCATCTACTTCAGCAAGTCCTCAGATGTTAAGAAACATTAATTATTCTTTTGTGTTAGCTTCAGTCTGAACTGCTCAAATCTCTTAATGTTGAAGCATTTCTAGAAATGCCAAGAAACAAAAATACAGAGAACTGGGAAATACTAAAGGAAAACCAAACACATGCAGTTACAGGATTTTTGGATTTTTAATTGCAGAAATTAAATAAACAAAAATTTTACAATTCCAATTTTGGCCATAGATAGATCTTACTTATGGTTTATTTAATATGCCCTGCGTGCTTGAATTTAAGTCTGATGCTTCATCTTTGTAAGATTTGGTCCTTTGGTTGCCAATTCTTCTTATAAATACTTTTGTAGTAGATTTTTAAAAAGAATTTAATGTCTGCTATAAGGACTTTGGACTACAGCTTTAGATGAACCTTTCAATATGCTCAGCATGTTTCTTAGACTACTTCAGAAGGTGAATTATTCTACATAAGTTTTTCATGAAATAAAAAGACGCTATTTATTTCCATTTTCCAGTAATGTTTCTTCTCCAGTAATCAGTTTGCATATTTGTACTCATGACACAATCTGTTTAAAAGCATTAGAAACAAAATGTGCTAACGAAAATAAAAGTGAAGGGCAGTCAAACTACAGGAGATAGGTTACATAAGATACAGAGGAGAGGGTACAAACTAGGCTTTAAGTTTTAAAAATGTTATGAGTGACTTTTTTTTTTTTAAATTTTTTAACTGAGCAGTTGCTCTCAGAGAGAGTCCAAGAATGCTCTCAAATAAAAATAGAATTGTTGATCTCATCTTTTGTCTAATTGTATTGTTTGAATTAATGCCACACTTTAGAACAATCACAGCCAAAAATTATAAAGGACCGCCCTTCCTCATGCATGGAAGGTAGCAAACCAATATAGACATTTTATTTTCAAAGTGAATATTCCTCCAGGCACCTCTTCATTTTGCTCTAACTGTTGAAGCTCTCTTTCAAGATTCTTAAATTTTGAAAAGGATTATGAGCAAATAATGAAAATTATGGTCACTTAACCCTCCAAAACCATTAGAGCACCTGCTGTCAAGTGCAACCACCACATACCTATCGGCACCTTCTGAGAAAGAGCAACTGACAGCTCCAAAGTGAGATTTGAGGTTACAGATAGCCCATGACAGATTAAAGCATGATTCACTCCAGTCACACAAAAAGCAATTTTCAAACAGCGATGTCAGCTGAAGTTTGCTGTTCAACTTTACAAGATGAAAGGCCAAACAGAAAAAGAATGCCAGCATGCAAGGATGCAAACTGCACTAGCAGAGAACAGCCTTGATGTTTGCAGCTGAGGGTAATATAGGCAACCTGTTACAGCTTTTGGAGCCAGCAGGCTTGCTTCAGGCTTGGCTTGAACTTACTGCAAGGCTTATTCAGGTCTGGTTTTGGGAGACCACCCGCCTTTTACTTAGGAAATGAATCACATATTTAAACTATCTGCTTAATCCTTTGAGTTATATTGTAACACACCGAGGTGGTGACTGAGGTGAAACTCCTCGTTTGGAGAATGAGAGTAATTAATTTTTATAAAACACATTACAGCACATCAAGATAAAAAGCTTTGGAGGGCAGGAGAGTGAGCTGGAGTAGCCAATCTGCTGACATCCACTCAAGCTACAATCAATCTTCCCTTCAGGCTATTATAGGTCCAATTACTCATATAATTGCTACATGTATGTATGTGACCAGACCATGGGTGAACAATCAAATGTGGAGGGAGGCCTCCAAGGTCAAGTAAGCAACAGTAATGATTTTATTAATTACTAAATTCTAAGAAAGAAGGGAATATGGGATCACAGGACTGGAAAGGATCTTAAGAGGTCAGAATTCTAGTCCTCCCTCTTCCTCATAGCTGCCCAGCAACTCAAGCTAGATCACTCCCAAAGACTGTTAACCTGTTCACAAGAAAGACCTGTCTTCCAGTTTCAAATAGTGGAGATGTTCTTGTGCTATCTATCCCAGTTGCTTCACTACCATAATCATAACATGATGTTTTTCCATCCTGAATGTTCTTCATTACAGTTTATTTCAGTGGCTGTTTTCCATGCTATATTTATGCAGTTATTTATTACTGCCTCAAAAACTTAATTTATATTCACTGTTCCTTTGTAGTCCTGAGAATTAGGCAGTTGATGAATTTGAGCAAAAATGTAAGAAGTGTATCCCGTTACCTTAATGCTGAGAACTTGTATGCTACCATTTATGCAGGAGTCACTAGAATAAAGAATTAGAATGTGCCTCTCCCATCTTCCCGTAGCTGTGCTTTACAGTAGAAAAGACTTCTTTTTCATATTTGCAGCTGCAGAAGCAAGCAAGCAAACAAGACTCAGCTGCATGAGTGAGGAAGTGGATCAGAGGAAATAATCTTAGGCTGATTAAAAAGCAGGAACATACTGAATAGAGAAGAGGAAAATAAAATATTTTTTTTCTCCAGAAGATTCAAAGATGATACCATTAAAATTGCAAAACATGACAGGAAAATATGATTTATTTGAATTCACACAGGAGAACATCCCATCACAATGCAGGGATTGGTGGTATGTTTCACCACATGACAATCCAAATGATTCTATGATTCTGTGAAAATAGCAGTCCAGTCCTATAAATTGACATAAACCTTTGCATGATTAATGTCCAGTTTCTTGTCCTGTGAACTGGCAGGACAGGGATGGTGGAACTCTGTTGCCATAACCACAGTGATTCTGGGTAACATGAGTAGGAGGATGAGAACATGGCCATTATCAGTCTGTTAAGTGGAGTCTATCGTTCACCGATGGCAAACAGTTGCCAGTTGCTGCATTATGTGACTGAAATCTTACTAGACCAATTGGAGTTTTCATAGTAGCACCATTGCAGAACAGGTTGCACTTATTTAACGGGTTTTTCCAACTGTTGAGCCTCAGGTACACATACCTGCAAAATTTAATCAATACAGCACTGAAGATTTCTATAAGTCTTCATACTTTATTGGGTAAGGATAGACATAAAGGAAAAACATATATTCCAGAGAGACCTTATTTCATCTTTCCAGTGATTATAGAGGGCTTATAAGAAAGATGGTGACAGACTTTTTAACAGGGCCAATAGGGATAGAACAAAGGATAATGGTTTTAAACTAGAGGAGGGTCAGTCCAGACTACATATAAAGAAGACATTGTTTTATGATGAAGGTGATGAAACACTGGGTTCTCAAGGAGTTTTAAATTACAGCTTTAAAGAACTTTTTCTATTTCATGTAGGGTCAACATTACTACTTTTTGCAAATGCAAGTTTTCATAAATCTTAAAATCACAAGAGACCTTAGAACCCAATCTTTATAGTCTTCACAGGCTGCGCAGCAGTATGGTTAGGGACTGCTATATTTAAGGATTAAGTCAAGTGGTTTCAGCCGTGTCTTCATAAAATTTTAGAAAGACTTTGAGAAATTAATAACCCAGCATTGTTTAGTGGTTGTATGGTTATTAATGAGCCTTGCTTTAAAAACATGGACATTACTTTCTCACATTGGGCACACATGAGCCAATGGCTGTCCTGTGTGTCAGGATAGATACTCTTTCTGGAAGGTTTCTGATAAGGAGATTAGAGCTTATTTTGCTTAAGGAGACTTTCTGCCCAAGAAGAAAACCCTGTTTCAAAGATAGTTGAATGTTTCTCCTCTGGCATTCCAGAAAGGCTTACAGTCTCTCTCTCTGCTATGAGAAGAGATAAACCTTCACGGTGTCACGGGCCTTCGATTCAGGGAGGGCCTGAGGGGAGGGCAGAGAAGCTAAAAAGCCTTGAAGCTCAACAGAAGATGTTCTCTTCTCAGCTTTTGCAGCACTAGTGTGGTTTTTTTCCCTCTGTAAATCTAGTGTTTTCAATTTTTGGAATAAATTCTCTTGAACTTTCACTGTCTGGTATTTTTGGGGGTACCTGCGTATTATCTTACTTCACACTGTGTGCGCCTTAAATTCTTAAAAAAAAAAAAAAGAAAAAAGTAAGAATCATTTGGAAAATAATAAATTTTAGGCTTTCTGGAGTTCTTAATGGAAGAACTATGTTTGGCACCTGTATTTTATACAGGTCCTTTATACCCTGTCCTTTGGGAAGGAGACATGCAGTGGGATACAGTTACATAAAAGAATGGTATAAAGGTCTACCTGCCCTTCTAAAATCTCAACTTCAAAAAAGTGTCTCAAACCCAACACCGTGTGCTGTGGAGATACTGACAGTCCACTAGTGAAAATCATCAGACATGTGTTTTTCTGCCAATGGATAGATTCAGTATCAGTAAGTTCCACCATCAGTCTTGCACTGTTTAGCACACAAAGTCACCAGGAGTTTACTGGTGTTTTTCTCTGGATGACCTGATTCGGGAAGGATTAGGGACTTCACCTTTCATATTCAGCTCTTGTAGATGGAAAATGGAAGCATGTTTGTTAGAGAAATTGTCTGGTTTTTCACACCCAAACTCATAAACTATGCATCTGTTTGGAAGCCAGGATTTGGTTCCCTATCTACCACTTCCTATAGTAATTCTTTAGCAATTGTTCTATAAGCATGTTGAGAGAGAGGTTTTGGAGGTCCCTCTGTCTGTACTCCTAAAAGTGTTCCCCTTGTGTAAGTCAGAAAAAGAAACTCAGAAAAAAACCTAGTATTTGCTATGTAGTCTGTATATTGGAAAAACGTTCATATGAGTCAGAAGAGGAATTTTATTCTTGGCTAAAAGATATGGTGGCACAAATGCTTTGCTGAGTGACAGAAAGCAATGCCTGATCTGGGACCCCTTCAGACCTCCTCACTGAACTTCTCAACTTCAAAGTGTATCAAGTCTTACCCCAAGTCTTCTGCTCAGTTTGCCTAGCACACAGTCCAGATGACCTCTTGCTCAGCTTCCATAAGCACTAAGTTCTTATTCTTTCCTCTTTAAGGTACATAAATGTTCAGTTCTGGTTAATATAAGTGGAATTTAGGAATAAAGGTTTAGGCAGTGTAAATACCTTGGAAGAGGGGGTATGGAAGATACAATTAGAGAGGCAAAAAGCAAAACAGTAATCAACTGAGAAACAAAACTTTGGCTGTTCCTAGATTTGTATACTAAGAAGTCTTAGGCTAGTAAACATTCTGTCTTCCAAAACAGGGTGCTCATACTCTGGTTACTCTCATTTGCTTTTACGTGGATGTTTTACCCCATTCTTGCACCAAAAAGCCCATAGCATCATGCATTTATGCTGACAGTTTGTGGTGCAGCATTGTGCCACAGGGTGTTTCCTATGACTACTGACTCACCTTGCTTCTTCTCATGTTATTTTTGTTCCTTATGTTCACACCAGGCAAAATTTGATGCCTTCTCAGGTTCATGGCCACCCTTTTTATTCAGGCTGACATCTGAATTTCTGGCTCAGTTTTCATTTGCTGTAATAAGACATTAATCTGAGTCCATTTTACAAGATTCTGAGTAAAAGGTAGGATCACCTTTCTTGTTAAGTAAACAGTTGAAGTCAACTAATTCAATCCCTAGGAAATTATATACACTCATGACAAATTAAATTAAATGCTTCCTTAACAAGAAACATTTAACTTTCTGTTTTGTGAATTATCTTTGCAGTTTATATTATGCTATCCTTTTGTATATATTCTAGCAATAAGACTGTTTTGCAAGTGCTCTCTGACTGTCATCAGGGCTATTTCCCAGATGTTTCATACCAACCAAAATGCAAGGTTATTTCATTTCTGCAAAGCTCTTGGTGATCTAACCCTGGTTTTGAATCTGAGACAGCAGGAGTGTAAATACTCACATAAATACATTCTTACACTCTGTAAGCTGTTTTGTGTGCTGTTGCAGAACAGCAGTGTGTTAGTAATCAGGCAGACACAGTACCATCAATACTGAACTCCACAAACCTAATGATGTACAATTAATACAGGACAGTGTGACATCTCTTTTCTGTTGACTTGACCCACTATCTTGACATCTATGAGAGGTCTTTGGCCCAAAACATTGAAAACTCAATGCACATTTACTTTTCCAGATATTGACACTGAAGCAGGAACACTCAGAGGTGAAGTTCAGCTTCCTGGTGGCAGAACAGTAGCTATGAACATATTCTGTTGCTGTAGTAATTGTTTGATACAGTCCCTTTGGAACAAACTGGTTCTACAAATATCATAGCCCTAAAGGATGCATGTTACCTTTCTCAGACCAATTCTTGGCAAGAAATTGATTACAGGCAGAAGTTAGCTGTAGTGTAATTTCTCCATTCAGGAAAAATTCGAGTATTTTTGGATTTCATTGTTAAAGTAAAATGAGAAGAGCAGAGATTAAATTTTCTGCTAGTGTTGCCTAACTTTAAGTAAAGCTATTTGTAGCCTAGAACATTTGCTATTTTTAACCATTTGAAGAATACAATATGGTGTTTCAAGGCTAGCAAACTCTTTTCCAATGCTGACTGGCTATAGATCCCTCACATCTACCAAACAATCAGGTTTTTTCCAAACTTTGCTTGTATACAACTGACAAGCAGCAACATCTATGCCCCTCTATCACCTAAGACAGATTTCTGCTCTGAAACAGCTGTCAGCTTCATTAACAATCCTTAGTTATTGATAATATCCAGGCTGTCACTGCCTTAAAGAAGTATTATTGTTGAGCTCAAACACAGCCAATGTTAGCAATAAGTACGGCAAGCGTGATTTTCTCCATGGAGGTTAATCAATGAGAAGCTTACTCTCAGTAGGTGGTTAATTTTTCATTAAATAAACTCCATGTGAATTGGCATCCTTTACTTGAAGGTTTTTTTGATAACTTGAGAGATTGACTTAGCTGACTTGGCCATCTGTCAGTCAGACTATCTGATCACAAAAATACATCAGTGTCATGGTTTAAAAAACCAAAAAAACCTCACAAAACCCAAACAAAAACCCACAAAATAAAACCAAAGAGCATTACTGCTCAGATAAATTAGTTTCCTGTTCACTCCCCACCCATATGAACACTGGGGCTGCTGCCAGGGCACACACGTGTGAGAAATGTGTGGCTGCCAGTAGTGGCAGGGGCAGAACTGTGCTATAGCAGCATTGGATTTGACGACTTCAAGCCACCCTGGGATTCTCTCCTACTAAATTTAATTCAGTGGATTAGTGACTGATACCATAAAAATTAATTTCTTTTCTAGGGAAATCTCTTGTGAAATAAGAGATTTTGTAATGTGACTATGTGAACAGGTTCCTAAATAGGTAGGAAAAGGAAGGAACTCAATATCATCATTGCAGAAGTAGGCAAAAAAAGATGATAATGTGATCCAGAACTTGACAGAGAGCTCCATACAGACCAGTTAATCAGACTAGTTTGGTTGTCTTTGCAGGATGCTGTTTTGGGACCCCTAGTAAAAATATGAGACCAAACCACTTGTGTATGGACCCAAGAGACTGAGGCCATAATTCAGAACTCCAAGACCCCAAGCAGACAATTCCTATTGTTTATTTAATAGTTATCAGACAATAGAGCTCTATAACTCACTACTATGAAGTCTGTGATCTTGCAAGAATACTTGTTGAGTATGAAGATAAAAAGTGTCCATATCAGTTCCTTCGTTTGACCTTAACATTTCTGTTTTAGTGACTGTGCCTAAAGCAGTTTACAATGATTAACAGGTCTAACTGAAAACAGATCCACTTTCGCAGACTCACAATGTGACAGGTGTTAATAATGGTATCCCAGAGTTCTTATTTAATGCTTCTTGATGTTGTGTTTCTCATTCTGGACCACTGGCTCTTTCACTTTCTTATGGGGTAAAATTTCAAAATAGGTGGGATATCTACTCGTATTGCATAACACTATTTCCAAGTCTTTCAGCTGGCTACATGGAGAAAATTCTGGCTGGCAAAAGTAAACACACCTGGGCTTTGCTTACTGATAATTTAGCTTCTATTTCCCAGAGGTAACAAGTGGGAAAAAAAGGAATAAAACACAAATCATGAAAGTCCAGGTGCTGAAATGTGTTTATATCAGCAGCTTTGCCTAATTAGTTCTATTTAAGAAGTCTCTATGTATGAGTGAGAATTAGGGAATAACAAAGCAGTGTTTTATTAATTTTTTTTTTACTTACTCTCAGATTAAGTCTTTGAAGCATGGCTAAGTATCTAATTTTATTTAGCATTACACTGAAAGTTAAACCTCAAGGAAATTGCATGTAAAATGCAATTATAACTAGATGTTTAAAGGTCTCAGTAAACTTCAGAGAAGGATAGCCATAGGTTTTCTTAGTTAAATACTGTAAATAATATTGAGATGGGGATGCATTACAGATTGCATAAAGCATAACAGTGGAATCTGAATACTACAAATAAATTTTAAACAAACTCTTAGAAAACCTAATGTTCTTTAGCAAAAATCTGTATGTTACACATTTCAATAATTACACATTTCAATATAACATTTAAACTGTGTCTTGGGATGGAACAATGTATATTCTTTAAAACTCAGCAAAATATAGTGCCTATTTTACTTTACTTTCTCATTATTAACAAGCTCCATATGTTTATGCATGATTGTATTTTCAATGGCAAACACTACAAGTATTTTGCAGGCCCAAGAATACTGGGGTTGATGAATTATGTTACTGTGTTTTGGGGCACTGCTCTCCCACAGGGCAAATAAAATATCTGAGAATCAACCCAGCTTCTTTTCAGCCTCCTGAGGAAAGTGGGAGAAGAATCATGTTTGGAATAGTCCCACTGGACATGTAGAGCTCTAAGTTAGAAATGCAGGACTCTGAGAACAGGTTCATACTCAAACCTTTTCGGATCTTGTTCCTGCTGAATGCCTATAGGGATTCAGAAGGCAGACAGACAGAGAGAGGGCTGCTTATCGCAAGTTCCCAGCTCAGGGAGATGTTTAGAGATGTTCTCAGCACGAACTCAAGTCTCACAGTTGGAACCGCATTAGCAGTAAACAAAACTAACACCTTGAGAAGATGCCACATGCCTTCCAGTTTTGAGGACTTGTCTAGGACCTACAGCCTCATTCCTGTGCTTAGTGTTTAGGTGGCCTATCACTGAGAAGCTGGCTGTCCAAGAGTCGGTCTTGGAGTTTGTGCAGGTCTACTGCCAAGGTAGGCTGGAGACGTTTTCAGTGATGCCAACTTTTCTCATTAGTCATTTGTGCCACTACTTAGGTCTCTTTAATTGAGCATCACATCCTCTGTTGAATAACAGTGAACAAATTAGAATTTTCATGAACTTCTTACTGCATCTGTGTAATTTATATATAACTTTTACCTTGCAAGTGGGATTGCTTACCTCAGGCTGCTCTAGCTTTTAAGCTTCAGGGTTGATACAGAGCTTGTGAATTAATTCATGCTATACTAATTATTTTCATACCCCTGATTCTTCCTTAGCTTTAATTAATTTACAAGGTTGATGGCCTTTAAATATGTTTGCACACATGCAAACACATAAGTATATTGCATTAACGTACACAGATGCACATAATTCCTTATGAAATTATTTTTTCCAGCATCATCTCATATTTATTTTTTAAATTACTTCATCTATACTACTATGTTTATCTTTTAAATACCAAAGTAAAAGAAACCAGACTATTCAGTCTATTTTATTTAAAATTTCCTATACTAGCAATTTTTATCTGTTTCTCCCCCCTCCTTGGGAAGTTTAGGTAAACATATTTGGAATTTTAAATCCACTACAAAAATGTCATTGTTTTTGTTTGCACCAAGAAGGCTGCTGCAATCAAGTTTGATCTTGTCACTTTAATTGCATGCTCCAATGATGATGACTAACTTTCTGACACTGTATATGGAGATATCAATATGTAGTATTTAAAAAGCTTGTTTTCTTCGTCAGTGTTTTTTACCCTTCGCATACAGAAGCCCAGAGACAGCTCCGTGCCCACAAGCTTTTCGAAGTCCATTTCAACCACAAGAGTTTGAGATGAACATTTTTAAAAGCTTTTTCTTCTTCACACAGAGTTCATAGGCCGGTATTGTGTCTTTTTCACTCAAGGGCATTTTTAACTTAGCACTATTTTCAAGACTTTAGGACACTAAACTGAATGTCTAATCACCAAAATAAAAATTTTGCCACACCTTTTAAAGTAAGATCTGCATATGCTGAGGTTTGAATTTCTTTGAAAGTTTTGACTTCTGTACCTTCTTAGACTTTCCTTTCATCTTTGTTCAAACCTATGTCCTCGTGATACCTATATTTCCATTGTTGTTTGAGCATTCTCATAAGAGCAGTTTGGCCTATTTTCTCGATGTAGAAAGAAAGACAGTCAATAGTACAAGTCCTATCACTTCCTTTCAGTGGATCTGATTCAGTATTGATCCAGGAGGCTCAGATAGATCTAGTATTTAAGAAAGGTGTGTGGGCTAGGCCTGCACATTTCAAATTGTTCTTTTTTCGCTCACTGGATAAAATAATTATAGGACTTTAAAAGCACTACAAAAGGACTCCTTTTGGATAGTTTGCAACAAATAGTTGTTTCTCAACAAAAAGATTTTTCTTTCTGTTTCATTGCCTTTTTTATCTTCTGCTCTTGCATTTGTTTTCACTAGCCAAGATCACAGATCTCCCTTTCATTATGCCATAATCTCAACTAGGCACAAAAAAAACCAAGTCTGACATTGTATTGTTTGAGAAGTACCATTTGGGTTATTCAACTGAGCAGCTTGCTTCTACGTAGTAATAGAGGCAACTTATGGAAAGACAAACTCTGTAGGAATGTAGACCATCACCTTTACTTCTCTGCCTCACATGCCCTCCATGACCATGATGGCACTATACATAAGTAGCCCCCATAAATACTGTTTTCACCTTTACTTGTAAAGCAATAAAGCTTTGTACTGACTGCTCAGTAGAGTCTCTGCATTTTTCTCTTTAGGCCTTTGTTGATTTTACCTGGTGTTAGCTGTGGCCACATGACTATTGCCTCCCTATGTTGGCTTCAGTCTGGGAGTGCCCAGTGCTGGGGGCTGACCCTCCCACATAGTCACTGCAGGACAAACAGCCTCTTGGGGTAGTGGGGCTGGGGGAGGGCTGCATTTAATTTTCAGTGTTTAGCCTGGAAGAAGTGACAAGGAAGTGGGCTACGATAAGGAAACATATAAAAATAGTCAAATATTAATTGGTCTAAAATTATATTCCTAGCTCTACTCTTAGTTTGTGTTCCTCTCTGCTCTGAACAAGATTTTGAATGTAACCATGTAGCACACTTTACTATGAAGCAGTTCATGTGTACAGATATTCTAGAGACAAAAGCAACCGCACAGAACTATTAGAAACTGTCAAGCTCACATGAGAAAAGACTTCACTGAGAACTACCCATGTCATAGTCAAACAGACTGTAAGAAAAGAAGAATTAGTATCTAAAAAACTTAACCTTAGCCAGCAAATAATTTAACAATACTGAACATTCCCAATCACACATAGATTCCTGGGAAAGGAGACAGAGAGAAACTTGAGCCGAGGCAGAAGACCTGCCTGGCTAGAACAAATACAACTTAAGACTGAACTACTACAGACTTATTAGTTAGACCCCAGAATCCTCTGAGTATGAACAGCAAACTTACTCTCAGGTTGCAAAAGTACACATTTCTTTCCCTTGTGCTTTTGAGGAAAAGCTGGCAATTTTGCCAAAGTATTAACAATGCAGAAATGTCTGGCTTTCTCCACAGAACTATGCCATGCCCTTCAAAGTGAATTTGGTTTTCATCCATCATTTTTTTTGTATATGATACATGTGTATGTAATGCCTACCTGTTTTCTGTACAGACATGAGATTTTTGGTAACTTCCTTTTTATCCCCAAGGTAAGGAATGCCACGGTTTCCTTTTATTTTGTGATTTGTAAATAACAGTGGCAGAAAGAACTTTGTCATTATTACCTATGTCTTTGAAAGGCATGAAAACCCACTGCCACACAACTGGCAATAGAGAATCAATAACTGCAACAGAAGTTAACGGGAAATCCATTTTCTGCTTTGTATCTAAGTTTCTTTTCAGTGTGTCAAGGAAGATGAACATCATGGATTGAATAAAGTCAGAAAGACAGAAATGGTTTGCAAGAGTAATAAAACTATCAAAAAGAGTAATATATTACCAAGTATTCCAAGTTTAGTGGAATATTGGCCATTTTTAATCTTGAATCACCTTAAATGGTATTTGGGGCTATCACAAACAAAACAGTCTTGAAGTCAGGGAATTTTAACTGAAGACAGTAATGCTGTCTTCAACCACCTGTTGTTCTTTGCTTAGTTTTTCTTCTGGGTTTGTTCCTTCATTAGTCATTAGCATGGTGAAAATGTTCTCCAGAGGTATCTGGCTAAGGTTTTATGGATGATGCCATGGCAGATAGTATGACCCTTTTCTTCATGGGGACAGTTGATTCCCAGCAAACAGCACGCTGTTCTGGGAGAAGACAAGTGGGAATCTCACTTTCTGGCCAGAGATTTAAAACAAAACAAAACAAAAAAAATTTTGCAACACCATTTGCAGCATAACAAGTATATCCTTTAGTCTCTCGCTATAACAATGGCTGTAGCATGTCCAGAACTACAGCGTCTAATGGATGTGACCCCAGAAAGGCAATTGTTAACCAGCACTCTGCAACATTCTGAACTGGACGAGCAGGTGTGAGGTACATACACTTTGGACACAGCACAATCTTTTCTGAAATAATCAGCTGATTTTTAAATTTCACTGCCAGACACTCAACTGTTTTGATACTGGTTTTCACAAATTACTTGGTCTCTCAGTAATGGCAACTGTGTCTACCCAAGCACATATAGGCAGGAGATACATCACCTATTCCAAAAGCCCCAACCAGTGTTTTCTGGTATTTTGATTGCTTTGACCTCATAATGTGTGTGTGTGTGTGTAACACATGTATATTACATTATGTGCAAATGCTAGTCCTATATAATGCAAAAAGAAGACTTTGAATAGAATATAGAATTACAGTAAGTGTATGTGGAAAAGATAGAAAAGACATATTTTTAAAGATATTGTTTAACAAAAACCTCACCTATCCAGCAAACAGGAGATTTTTCAATGGTGCCTGTCCATTTTTCCTGTTTTGTGCAATAGACTCTTATAAACTCTCTTTTTGTTTGACATATTTTAGCTTTATTTTGGTTGCCTCAGGTTTCAAGTGGTTGTGTCTGAGACACCCTTTCTTTGCATCACTTAGACAGAAAAAGAGAAGAGCATCCTACCCTGTAAGTCTGTCTACAGTAGTCAAGAGAATAAATCCCAGTGACAGCAGGGGGGTCAGGGACAGTAGCAGTAGGTGGGAGGGGGAAGGAAGGGGGTACCAATCTCATCTATTTAAACCATAGCTTTCTCCCACTAGAGTAAGACATTTCTTCCCCCAGTGCCTGCTCTGTGTCCATAGCCCACTGTCTTGAGAGGTGTCAGTACTCCTGTTTCGTGCAGAGAGTTGTTCCCCCAAAACTAAAGAGTGTGTCTCCAGCCTCCAGCAGCTTCCAATTTGTTTTGGAACTGTGTTTGGGCAAGGACACTGTCTGACTCTGATTGGATAAATTTTCTCTGTGTGATGGCTGAAGTTTTTTACATTATTTTTTTCTACCAGTTTTCATGTCTCTCAGGGTTGACCGAATTGTCTTATAGCCTGTAACACTGGCTCATTGTGTAGGCACAGTTCTTCATGTCCCACTTTTCCATCTTAAAAGGATGGTGCTTAACTCCTCTATTCTGGCTAAACATACATACATATATCATGTATGTAATATAATTTATTCATTTTCATGTCTATCTTACCATTTAGGAAAATACATCATATTCTACAGTTCAACAAAATTACTTCTTCTATGCTGATATGTTTCTGCTCACTTAAAGTCATCAATCAGTTCTCAGTTTTAAGGAACACATTGGAACTGATTTTCTTTAGTGTTTTCTTGGGCAAGAGAAGGATTTTGCACCAGTTTAAGTGTGACTCAGTGTTTGGTAAAGATTTTTATAGCTGAGGTTTCTGGCAGTATTAATTAGAGCCAATTATAGTGTGATAGACAGGTTTTGCCAGTTTAAAATTCTTAGCAGAACTTCCTCTGTCTCTCTTAAAAACCAAATGGAGATTTTGATTGCATTTGCATGCTTGAATTGTTAGACTACTTGAATTTAGACTCCATGAATATAATAGGATATATGCAAATTAACTAATCAGAATTTTACTTAAGCAGATAACCAGATGTCCATGTGTGTGTATATAACATTAGGAACAAAACAATATTAAACATAATAAATATTTTGGGGCTGTTCTTCATGACATTGTTGCTCACAATGATTTTCAATCTCAGTTTAAAATTTTCCAGTCAGATTTTCTATTATTGACACTTAAGTAAGTTTTCAATTATCACACTTGGTAATTTCGTGTTTCTATTTGACTGAAGTTGGTGCTAAGCTATTAATTGGAAAAATGAGTATATTTTTAATGAAGTATTTCCTGTCATTATCTGCTCCTGTGGCTTCCTAGATCCCAAACAAAGACACTGATTTAATGTTTCATTCTCTCTCTGGTCCAGTAAATGTTTTAATCAAATACAAGGAATAAGAGCCAGCAAGAAAAATTCAAAAATCAGCCAGCATACATCCTTAAAATACACCATTACTTTGGTTACTTTCTCCACCCACAGCTTCTTCATGAAAACTTACTGTTGCAGGTTTTTTTGAAACAGATGTCAAGAACTACTTTTTGTGTAAAATCATTTTCTGGCCAACTCTACTATGAAAATATAGCTTCCAAAATTCACTTTGTTAAGTTGAAGTAATCTTCAACACTGTCTTATCCCAATGTCAGCAAGAAGAAATGTGAGTTAGTTATCCAGTGAACCTTAATAAACTTTTCAAGAAAACGCATTTTTTTCATACGCAAAGACAGGTTCTTTAACCATGCATAGCATGCTACAAGGGCCACAAAGTGACTGACATGCAGCATGTTAAGTATACTTTTTTGTGTTCTAAATGAAATTATTAAAAGAAAACTCAGGCTATGTATATGTCAGACTATGCATATGTACACATAACATAAATTATTCTAAACCAGTCTTCTCTGCAAAGACAGTGGAACTCAGATGACCAAAAGCAGATTAATCCACTCTCCTTAATTATGTATTCAATTAATAATTATTAGTAGTGGTTATTTCCATCTATTGTTAATTATTACATCCACTTAAATGTATCTTGTCTTATAATTTGACTTTGAACTTTTTGTATCCTGATCTTCTTCATAACTTCTGGGTTTCTAAATCATTATGTTGTTTGCATGCAGACTTTGGCTATTGTTCTTACTTCGCCATGTGCTGTGCTTCCTCACCACAATGTAGTACATTTCATCATAGTCCATGAATGCCATTGTCAGAAGCCTCAGCATGCATAGACCAGAGCTGAAATCATTAGCCCTGTGCTTGTTCCATACTTTTCAATCTCCCAGGGCAGAATTATTACTCTACTTCTCCTGATAACTGCAGATGGAAGGAATAGGTAAGCTTTTGTATGTCAGTTCTTTGTCACTGCAAGACACTAATTTCCTCCACTGTGCTACTAGTTTTAAACATGTCAACCATCAACTCAGCTATAGAAACTGATGTCAGTACTGACTTTTATGGTCTCGAACAGAAAAAGTACTGTTTTGACAGAGTTTATTCTTTGTGGCAGTAAGAAACATGGGCATTTGCTCTCTGAGATCACAAACAGGCCTGACCAAAACATTTTATCTGTTTTTGATTCTGTTTTGGTTTATATTTCTGAGATTTCTTTTTTTAAACTTCTTCCTGTAGTGACACACATTAAGTGAATGTATCCAGGAATATCAGATCCTTCGTCTAACCTTTTTAGAGGCTTATCAAGACACTCAGCTGGTTTCTGTCAATACCTTCAAAAGTATACCCTATACTACTGGTCCACTTGTGGTTGTATGCTTGATGCACATTACAGTGGAAATCACAACTACAAGCCCCTTCAATGTAGAAAAAGAGAGCTGGTGTTCAACTTGTAGCAGAGAATTTTCTTGAAAATATTTGCTAGAGTTCATATGCAGTATTATCTCTTCTACTCTGGGACCCTGCTCATCATCACAGTCCAGTAACACCCACGATCTCCTTCAGTCAGATCACTCACTAAAACCTCTCCTGGCAGCAAGACAGTGGAGATCCAAGGTAGGAACATGTGCAGTTTGCTTGAGTAGCTGGAGGCAGTATAGGTGCAGTGATAATTACTGCAGGAATGAAGCTTGCAGGAATGTCCCAAAGGAGCAGTATAATAATTCTGCCCCACTAGAGTCTAGGACCTATTTAATCACTGGTATTTCCTTAGACTCCTTAGACTGCCTTTGTTTCATGTGCCTTCATGCCATATTTGACGAGAAGTCCTAGGACCAAACCCTTTGCAGAGCTTTGAGGTACAGGTCTGTAACATGTTTGGTGTGAAGTACAAAGACTTTCTATCCAGATCCATGCCCTAGATTTGTGCCTAGTTATGCTTTTAATTTTTGAAACATGAATCTACTTTATCCTTGTTGTTAGCAAAATACATCTCAGTGGGAAGCCTGAGTACAGAAACCTCCTCTTACTATTTCTCTATCATATATAGCCATGTAAGCAACTAGACATTCAGCATGCACCACAGGTATACTTATATTCAGGATTCTACAGGGCTCACTAATCCTATATACTCTGCAATTCAGGTGTAGATTTGACTTTACATGTATCCTTCTCTCAAACATCTGCATGAATTATTCCAGCCCCATGTGTTCCACAAACCTGTACCAAGAAGGGTGAAATACAGTTATGCATCTGAACTCTGTCCTGCAAATCTGCAATCAAGCATGGAAAACAATGACTGAAAAAGCCCATGCAGTCCTGAGGGGCAGAACAGCACCCTAATGGAGCATTGTCTTGCATTTCGTGGTTTTGCTCCAGAGAATATATATGCTTTCCCTGAAGTAAGACTCTGTTAATTTACTGCCTGTATTATTTCAATGACTAAGAATAAATCAGATTCTCCTGGTTGGGCTGTGATCTGAAATTCAGTATGAAAGAGCCACAGTTGAGAATTTTTACCCTTCACCATGATGATTTCAGTCTTCTTTCATCCCTCTGCTTCATTTTATTTTGCAGACAAGTCTTTTTAAAAAGTGCAAAGCCACTGGTTGCAAAACATATTCTCTTTTCCAAATATAAGGGGCGTTCATCATCTTCCCTCAACATTTCATCAGCAATATTTCATCAGTATTAAGACAGCAGCAGCAGTATGAGAAGTACCACTTTGAGTTGCAGAAGCCATGCTGTAGTGACCTGGATGTCAAGCCCACTGGGCCCCACTTCCATACCTCAGCGAGTCAAGAATTCACCAAGTAGTTCTGTAAATCTGTCATGCTATTCGGCACTCTTTAGTAGTTTCTGAGGTATGTCTGGCAGGACTACAAAGAGCAGTGAGATCTGAAGCCTGATTCATGAATTATTGGGAGGTAAGTTGAAAGAACTCCGTACTTCTAAAATCATGATGGTTTGTTAACAAAACCTGTCATAACGGTGTTACAACTGCAGAAGTTATTTCCTCTGAGAAAAAAAAAGCAAAACCAAAACAAAGCCAACAAAAACCCAACAGAACACCAACATATTCATATTTTTGGATGCATTTTGTGTGTCTTTCCTCTTGCAATGTGTTTTCTCTCCTGTTTTCCATGCAGATTACTGAGCTGTTTAGGAGGTTGCTTTAGGCAAGGCAGATCATTCTTTCCAGAGTTAGTTCCTCTCAATGACTTGAGATCTTCCATAGATTACTCTTCACCACTTTAAGGGAAAGAACTGTGCTGGTTTCTATTAAAAATACTAGGATTCTCCTGCCACCATCTAAACTCAGGAATTGAGTCCTGATGTATGGAAATGAGCCAATGCTTTTGTCTCACCATGGCTGCATCCCATGAAGTTCCACCCATCCCTATTCTTCTCTGAGTTCTTAAGATACTGTCTTGGCCTCACTATTTTGTGCTTCAAGGCTCAGTTGGTTTCTTGCAGTAGACATAGTCTGCTAAGACGACATTTCAGGAAAGTGAAATGCACCACTGCAGAAGCTTAAGATATCTGGCTTTTGGGATGCTATACAGATTATTGTGTCGTGATCATATAAAAAAATCTTCTGTAAGACTGTGAGAATTTGAGGGAAAAAAAGTAAACAGGTGCGAGGAACTCTTTCTTAGGCCTTTCCTTTTACATACCTACAATATTGAGCTCACTGGAGGCTGATTTCTCTGGAAAAATTCAGAATCTGTAATAATTTAGTAATCAAGCATTAATAATAATTGAAAACTGAAGGAAAAGAGCACAGCAGAAGTGAGTACAAGTTTCCCAGTAAAAGAAACCTGGTGATTAACTTTTTTCACTGATCTCCCTCCCATGAAGTTCTTAGAAAGAATTCATTTGTTCCATTTGCACAACTGTCCGTCACAAGGAACTGCTGCACTAATAAATCCCTGCCCCTCAAAGAAGATAAGATATATCTGTCATACAAATAATACTTGAAGGGAGTTAAAGCAACAGGAGGTTAAAAAAAGGAAATTAAACCAAGGGAAAATTTTAAAAGTATAAGAACAGCAAATCAGCATTGGAAGACTCATCATCTGTCAGGGTAAAAATTGATAAAATGGAAAAGAAACTGTGGATTTGTCTTTTCCCTGTTGGATTTACTTCAAGGAAACTTTCAAAAATATAGCACTACTGGCAACAATAGCAAACTATGTTTAGTTTTGTTGTTAAAGCTGCTGTGTTGCAGTCAGTGCAATGAGCATTATTTTAAGCTTCCTTTCAGTGCACAATGTTTTTAACACTGTGATATGTGATTACAGGAGCTGGGATTGCATATTTGTTTGTGTGTGTGTGTGTGTGTGTATGAAAACAGGTGAGCGTATTGTCAGGGGTAGAGTATGGCCAAATGACCTCTATAACAAACTTAGGTTAAGTAACAAAACTACCATAGTCTCAACTGTAAAAGAGAGGCACCAAATAAACTCCTGTGCTTTTCAGTGTTGTGCAGTGGAAGCAGACAGTTATCTGAGTTCATCTATTCTCAAGACAGAAATGGGAATAACATAATTTAATTCTCATATTTCTTTGCCAGAATCTTTGGTTCTTAAGTTTCTACTTCCAGAGTTCCAGGTTACTGTTTACAGTACAAACCCTCAAGTGTTCCTATGTGTATCTTCTCCAAATTTAAACATCCATACAGTAACTGTACTAACTGCTCCTAGAGTCACTTTCCTCCCAAGACTCAAAGTCACAGAAGGGATCTTGGCAGGGACCTCTGGAGTTCATCTTGTCCAACCCCTCTATTCAAGTAAGGTTCCTGGAGCTGGTTGCCCTGGACCATGTCCAGGCAGCTTTTGAGTATCTCCAGGCTGCAAATGCTGCAACCTCTCTGGGCAACCTATGCCAGTGCTTGGTTACCTTCACTGTGAAAAAGTGTTTCCTTATGTTCACAGGGAACCTCCTGTGTTTCAGTTTGTGCCCATTGTCCCTGATCCTGCCACTGGGCACCACTGAAAAGAGCCAACTTGTTTGCACGCTTCCTTCAGGTATTTTTTTACACTGATGAGATTCTCCCCAGGGCTTCTCTTCCCAAGCCTGAACAGTCCCAGGTCTCTCAGCCTTTCCTCATATAAGCAATGCTCCTGTCATGTAATCCTCATTATGGTACTTCACTTGATTCTCTCCAGTACCTCAGTAGCTCTCTTGTACTGGGGAGCCCAGAACTGGACCCAGCACATCAGGTGTGGTCTCAGCAGTGATGAGGAGTGGGAAGAATCAGCTTCCTCACCTGCTGGCAAGACTCCTAGTGCAGCCCAGGATACTGTTACTCACCTTTGCCTCAAGGGCACACTGCTGGCTTACACTGGACTTGCTGTCCACTGGGACCGCCAGGTCCTTTCTGTACAGGTATTTCACATCTGGTCAGCCCCCAGCAGATACTGGTGCATAATGCCCTTCTGAATACAGGGCTGCATCTCCTTCCTCACCACAGTTCCCACATTCATCCCATTATCTCCTCCCACCCCTCAGCTTCCGTTCCTACATAGACCTCCCTCCTCCTCCTCACTCTCAGCCCCCATCCTCAGCCCACGTGTCTACTGTCTGCAGTTGCTCTGCAAACCCCTTTCTTTCTATTTTTAAATAGCTGATAAGTCTTCCTTCCTCCCCCACCCCTGGACTCGAATTACTCTCCAGCATTCATTTGTCATTGATTCCACCTCCTTTCCTGACTTTCCCCACAGGAAAAACAAAAGCTGGCTTCAGGCTGCAGCTATCAGAAATCTGCCTGGATGTATTCAGAGGAAAGAAAAAGAGCAGCTGTCTGGGGGAAAAAAAAAAAAAAAGATGATGTACGATAGTCTGTATTATACAAGCAGGCATTTTTTTTTTTGTGAACTAATAATTATTGTCATCAAGCAGAATCTGTACAAAACTGTCTGGAACTCTTTCAATTAGGAATGAATGCCAACACAATGTTTGAAACACTCAGAGATTTAATAGGATTTAATTTCTTTTGTCCTGTATCTATTCCTACAAATAAGTATTAATGCACTTGGACAAAAGCAGGACACATTGCAGTATTTCAAACTATCTTTTCTTTCGGTATGAAGCAAATCCTGCCAGTCTTTTAAGAGAGCTTAGCGGATGTACTGTGCTACCTGCCACTTTGCCAAATAAGCCTTTCTCTCATCCCTGCAATTCACTTCTTCTCCAGCAGTCTACCCAAGAATACTACATTTAATATGAAATCACAGCATTCATGAAGGCAAGCCAAACTCTCCTAAAGTTTAAGATTCTTCAGTTTCATTACATACTCCAAAAAATACAGATCCTTTTCATTCAGCTGGTATGTTACTTCCATTTAAAAACAGGATGATTTTCCAGACAAAAATAATCTCTCTTGAGCCAATTGGCTCAGAAGTTTAAAATACTGAATTCAGAAAAAGTACATTGCATATGGTTGTGATTAGAAAACAGCTTTTTCATCAAATTCTATTAAAACATGCAGTGTCGACAGCACTGTCGACAATAAAACAGGCAAGGAAATTCTCCAGAAAACCAGCAAGTTTTCTGGAGCAGTGCTGTCAGATCACAAGATTGTGATTGAATTACATTATATAATGAAAGGACTTTGAGTCTTTCTCTTTTTATGCTTCTCCTGTGCAGGCCTAGGGAATTCAGAAGACAATATGGAGAACTGAGGAGCAGAACAGGCAGGAACGACTAGGATGGCTTTGTAAATGTGTGCAGAGTTCACAGCAAACCTTCAGAGTAGAGTGAGAAAGTGGCAATGACAGGGAAAAGGCTGAGGGACAAGATATGCTTATATTTGACAAATATATATGACTTAGGCATTTGAAGTGACTGAAACCAAGACAGTAGATAAAACCAGCAACAACAGATGATGTGCAGATGAAGAGGAGGTAACAGAACTTGGAAAGACTTGGCAGAATAAGGAAAATAATACAGAGGTTGGGGTCTGTCTGTAGAGGCACAAGTAAGTCCAGAAGAAAGAGACCAAGCAGAAATTAATATAAGTAACTTTCCCTCTGTAGTCACTGAAAAAAACCACCAGACTTACCTTTATAGGAGACTAAAGCTCCTTCATGAGATGTTGAAAATACATAAAGTGCACTTGCAATATTTCACTTAGTTTGTGCTTTTCTATCTTTATTTTCAGATTGTCATTAAAAATGCTTATTAAGTGTCTATTTGTATTCTATATTTTCATGTCTTCCCCATGTAAATTCTGCTGAAGTGAGATCTTTAAACAGTGAAAAAAGTGTTGCCTATTTGCCAGGAAGAAAATAGTTATGGAAGCAAACTGGCTACACTATTTGATTCATCCTAAATCAATAGATAGATGAGATTTTTTTAAAATCAGTTTTGATTTCTAGATACTCCCTATGTTCCTGAGATCTATTTAACCTCATATCATGGATGCTGACTGAACTTTCCAGTAGGAATGCCTGTCATCAGTCTGGATGATGGTCTCTTCTTCTCCTACACTCTATTTTTAAAATAGAAAGTGTGATGTTTGGGAAGAAGTAAACAATTCTAGCAATTGTAGTCTCGTGCAATCACGTGTCAAAAAATCAGTGCCAGTAACATCATCATATATATATAACCAGCATAATGACTGTCCACATGACCATTTTAAAATGTGAAGGTTTGTGTCTGATGCTCGTGAAAAGGAGCACACTGACAGTGTCTGACATCTTCTCTTTCTCCACAGAAGGATTATGTGGCAGAAGCAAGAGCACAGGAGCCTTAACAGTGACATGACCCATTCTGGAATGCTGACTACTTGCTATTCCCATCCTGTGCATGAGATCATCTTCAAATTGGGGATATAAAGACATAGGTCTTTCATTTTCACCAGTATCAGACTTCTGGGCCTCTTCAGCATAATGTGGACATTCCCAGAGCTGCAGACCTGCCATGGTGATCTGAGACCCATGCTTTAACACAGAGCTGCCCAGAACCTCTTGGGAGTAACAACAGCAGCACCCTTTATGTATTTCCTTCACCACCACAATAGTGTCCTTTGCTAATGTGATAGTGGTTGAGAATAAATCCTGTGTACTTGATGCTTGGAGCATTCCTGCAGCTGGATGCAGTCTTCTGTACATGTTGGTTTACCAAGTCTGTATAATTCTTTTGGCAAGGAAGGGACAAAGTTTCAGCTCCTTGACCATTTCTGTTGTCTCCACTCTTGCCTTGTGAGGAGACATACTCTGACTCCTCTGAGGGACAAATGTGCTTGCTAGAGGGATCATCCCAGGGGGCTACTGATTAGAAGCCACCACTCCTTGTGGGTGACATACAGCCTAGAAGCTGAACTGCAGGAGTTAATCCTAAACACACCTACAGTCTCTTAAGCCTTTGAAAACTGATCTGCTTCTTCCTCCTCAGAAAAAGGTGTAATGGTAAGGTAATAAATTAGAAAAATAAATAACAAATGGGAAAAACATAACCCTTTTTAAGGTGCTGCTTTTCTCTGCACATTTGTTTTGAAACCCTGGTTTGGGAGCAACACTCAGCACATCTCCTTGCTGCCTGCTGCATTTTTTCACAATTAGAGTGTTCTGCTGAAGCGCTGCTGATGTATGTTTCATTTTTCCCAGTATTTCATTTCTATGAGGAGAAATTTCAAATATTCATTTGAATGTGAAGAGAATAACAGAAGATTGAGTTTGCTATTTATCAATAAGCAGAAATGAGGTAAGCAGTCCCTCAGTGGCCTTTCATTCATGTGCTTCAACTCTGTCACTTGTGATTCAAGATGTCATAACTAGTAACAGAAAAAAAAACCATTTAATTTTGAATTTAAAAAGTCAGAGATCTAAAAATATGAAATAGTAAAAAGGTAGATATCTCCCTAAAGCTAATGTTTTAAACCATTTGACAAAATACTGAAGAAATATTTAAGGCCTGGTCATGAAGTTTGACACTTGAGAACCAAAGTTTTTTAGTGTCCAGAAACTTCTGTTTCATAGTTTTGGATCCTTTCTTGTTTCATAATAGAGCTTTCTAATGCCTGTTAAATGGTCTGTACTACTGTGAAAGACGCCAGAACAGTCCCACTGGTTTGCTCATTGTTTAATTTATGCGCATTATGTGGTATGTCCTACTATAAAAAGTGTGGCTCTGTTTCGAGGCAAGAGGGCGTCTCCTTGCCTTTTAGTGGCTGCCTTGCTCCAGATTGAGCAGAGGTCTGTGGAGAGAAGAAAATACTGCTTCCCTCAGAGCTACCCAACACACAAAGTACAGGGAGACTCCCAGCTTACTGGGAAGGGAAAGACCTTCAACACCAGGGAGGTGCAGGGAGTCTGGAGAGAATGGAGAGCAGAAGAGGTGGAAGGTCTCTTCTCTGCAGCACAAAGCAGGCTCAGGCCAAGCTTTAGAGCTGACTGCAAAGAAGAGACACTGCTAGAAATGAAGAAGTGGTTGTGCATGCTGCATTCAACCCAGGAAGATACTGGAGAGGAGCTGGATGGCAAAACACAGTTGGAAAGGCTGTCTCAGTCCACAGAGTGCCAGAGTAGGAACTGGGTTCTGTGCCAAGCAATGAAGCAGAGTGGTGTGTAATATTTTTGTCCACTAATGGATTCTGACTTAAAAGTTCAGAGGAATTTGACTTTTAGGTAACTCCTTTATGGGAATGCTTCTGCCTCAAATTGATACTCCATCACAGCCAATTTACTTTCTGCTCCTGGCATGCATACTCATGAAACTGCATCTACATTATCAAAAGTATGATAATAGGAACATTTATTTGTCAGCTGAACAAAGTAAAACAATTCAATGGGTGGACTCAATGATCTCAGAACTCTTTTCCAACATAGTTGATTCTGTGAAAACCAAGCATGTTGTAAATGTAAATAAGGCCAGGGCTGCAGAAGTTTGATGTACTGATGGCATTTTGTGCCTAGCCAGCTGCAACCATAAAGGGAATATTTGTGCAGAAGTACTACATTCACAATACAAAAATAATCTGAATGTATTCATCCTAAAAAAAAAAATAAATAGACTCCTCTTATTTTCTTTGCCAGAAAATCATGACAGACAATTGTGCCTCTGAGGAGCTGAGCTCTCTGAATGGCAGGAAGGCAAGGTGGCCTAAATGAGGTCAGAAAGTATTAGCTCTTTGATCAGTGGAGAGGATGGAGGGAAAGCAGCAGCAGTAGACAGCAGGGAAAGACAGTGCTGTGAAAGAAAGAACAGATTTGATGCATATACATACTCATAGATAGGAAGAGGCTTCCATACGTGCTTATTGTGGAGTCTCCCTCACTGGAGATATTCAAGAACTGACTGGATACTATCCTGTGCCTTGTGCTCTAGGATGACCTCACCTGAGCAGGGAGGTCAGATGACACACTGTGGTCCCTTCCAACTCGAACCATACTGTAATTCCGCTAGCATGTCAAAAGGTGCGTGAATAGTGGAGGTATGATGGTGACTTAGTTATACCTATATGCTTGGAGGACAGTGTCCAGTTGCTCATTGCCATTGGTGATAGTTTCAATTAAGGTTTCCTTTGAGGGCAGGATAACTTAAACCACCCCCCCCACACACACAATTATGGAGTACAAATTATCTTCAAATGGGATGCTCCTAGAGACTGTCAGAAAGAAAATCACTGCAATAGTTCATCAAAACTGAAGCAATGTAATGAAAAAGCATAGCTTTGCAAGTATTTCCCCCAGTACAGTATAGCCAAAGATGTATTTTGCTATATCTTCTGACATTATTCCTGTCTCTGTCACAAAATTGTTAGAGGGCAATGAAGCCAGGAACAAAGAACTAAGAAGGAAAGCTCTCTATGACAGCACCATGAAATAAATTGTAATCTGACAGGACGTTAGAAAATCATCTGCAGAATCTGCAGTAACCACTAACAATTATATTCCTACCTAAAGGGACTCAGGGATAATTTCTTTTTTTTTTCCCACAATGTTTTCTTTCCTTTAACTAATTATTTCTTCATAACATCTAGAACACCCATTTTCTCCCTGTACTAAAATTAAGGACACCAATAAGATATCTGCATATTCCAGGTTGCTTTTTCTTTATGAAGATATCAAATAACTGAAACATTTTCATTACATATTTGGCATCAGACAACCTTATGGGGAGAAAAGGGAATTTTTGACAAACAAGACGCAACCTCTTCAGAGGGACAAGGAATTTTTTGTTTAGAACTGCGGAATTCTATAATCTTTCTTTTCCTTCCTTCCTTCCTTCNGAATTCCTTCCTTATGAATTGCTTCCGAATTCCTTCCTTCTCTTGTTATTCATAAACACAGCTGCACAGTTGTAGAAAGGTTTCATTTGGAAGGGTCTCTGGAGGTCTCTAGTCCCATGGTACCCTTTAGCAGAACTAAATTAAAAGCTGTATAAAGTTGCATAAAGCCTTGCTCACGTGACTTTTGAAACCTCACGTGACTGCAAAACCTTTCCAGATAATTTAACATTTACAAAGATACCAAAATACTTCCTTATTTACATGAAATGAAATAAATAATTGCACACATACCACTCTCACCTCTCCATTTTTTATTTTTCTGATTCTTATTATTTACTTAACTAAGCACATTACTGTTATGTGAAAAAAATTGCAGATTGAAACTGAAGTAATGGTTGTTTCTCTTTTAAACAAAATTAGATGTATCTGTGTTTAAGCTTCTACAAGTGTTCAGATCTGTTTGAAAGAGAATTTTCCTCATAGCAGCATAAGTCCTAGTAAAAGATAGGCACTTTTTAAACAGCTTGAGCTTCTCCAGATTTTTCAGCAAAGTAGCCAGCTCTTCTTCTTGCTGATGGTTCTGATAGGCCATCATTTCTCCTGGCAGGTGCTCTTAATGTTATTTTTTTTCTGGACAAGTCTTCAGTCAGTTCCTTCCACCCCAGCTTATAAACAGAATATTTCTCCAGTTCACTGGAAAAATTTGATATTTTAATTTTTTTCAATAACATATCTTTCACTATTGCTGGTTCTTCTGCACTGATTTTATAGGTATGATATTTGCCAGTGCCAAACACACAGAAGAGAGTACACCATACACACACAATAGATAGTTTCTCTCCTGCTTATTTGCAGAGATTCAAGTGCAACACTTGAAGAGAGCTTCCATTTGCTGGGGAACCAAGACAGGTTTTTCTCCTGTCAGAAAATCCTTTGCAACTGGAACACTCAGCTGAAATTTTCCTTCCTGACAGAAAGACTGGTGCCTGGAATGAGAAACAGTCCTTCAGAGTCTATCTGAAATCCTGATGGAAAGTCACCAGGTGTGTGCTGACCTGGATGTGCCACAATTTGAGCAGGAAGGGTTTGCACGGCATATGACTACTTCCCCGTCATAAAAAAAAAAAGAAAAATCAAGCCTCAGCTGGGCATACTCTGTCAAGTTATAGATAAACAATCTAATTTTCATTACAAACAGAATTACCATACAGCATTATCTACCTCTGTGGGTTTTTTTTACAGCTAGGTAATTTTTAAAATACTTAATGAACCTGACACAAAGAGTGAACTGTAAATTGACATGAAATGTTACCAGACATAATTGGGTACAAGATGGTTCCCAAGACTGAAAGCCTGCAGGTCATTTGGCTGCGAATTCCAGGCACTCTTTATTATATCCATCATCTGCTAAATATGTTCTGCCTGGGGTGCATATGATCTGTTGTGTAAAAAGGGCCTCAGGGCTGGCAGCTACAGCCACCTTAGGTGACAGGGGAAATGAAGTCAATAAAGCTGACAATGTTTGATACCTATAAAAATCAGAGTACTAATGAAAAAAGCTATGTGAAATGAAGTGCATGTTGTTGAAGTTAATGTTTTTTACTGTGTTTAATTTGACTCCAGAAAAGATGGTTAAATCATTGAAGACTGGGTTTTGTCATCTGTTATCTATATGCCATGTAAAAATGTATTTGTTCATGAAGGTCACTATGTTCTCTTTTTCTGGAATTAAGAAGAAATTACTCTATTTATGGATGTTTGCACCTCCTTTAGTTAAGAAGCGTTACCAATGCATATTCTTCAGACAATTGATCTTCATGTGGTGTCTTTGTCTCATACGTTTATCACTCCATTCTTCATTCTTGTGAGAGATGTGTTTCCTTTCTCAGACCTTGTCAACATTTAGATTGTGAACATGCAGATTCTGTTAGTTCATCAGGTTAGAAAACTACACGAAGTTTTCCTTTTTGTTTTGACAGAACAATCAAGTTGTGTAATTTTAGAAGAAGACATGAATGCTGTCCCAACCACCCACATTTTGGCAGAAATCCTGATGTCAAACAGGCTTTCTGATTTGTGTCAAGATTGTTGTTTACTTTGCACCATATGGAGAAAATTCAAATAATTTCACTTTGTAGTCATTTGATAGTTCTTGCATATTTTGCAACACTAATTCAGTACTGAAGCAAATGCTTAATTACCATTTTAAGGGAAAAGATACACAATTATTTGAGCTCTATTATCTGTTATTAACTTAGTTCCATATTTCCTTTCCTCTTTTTGAATGTTATTTAAAATATTGTACATTTAAAAATAGAAATATTATTTTTATGTTCTGTTAGTAGAAAGACTTTGAAAAACCATTGATCAGACCTGTTGAGATTACATTTTCTGTGACGTTTTGCAAATAAGCATTTTAACTATTATCATCAGTTTTCAATTATATTATGAGAAACAAACCAAAAAGAACTCCACTCCATGCAGTATAGTCCATTTCACAGAATTATAATAATAATTTTCATTTCCAGTTTATGTCTTATTAGAATGCTTCAAAATAAGCAAAAAAAATTCTTAAGCCAAAATCATCTATAAGATAGAGTTATTTTTTGAAAAAAAAATTCAGTTCACAGTGAAATCAAGCAAAGAAGCCAGCTCTGAATAATAAAACAGATCTTTTAGGCAGATGCTTAAAATCAGTTTGGTCGGATGGTGCACAACCAAAAGTGTATGCATGTATTTGTATGTTCATAACTGTAGAATCCATGAGTCAAGTACTTGAGATAAAGCTCTGGTATTTTTCTTATTTTAATAATCTATGAAGCCCTTCCTTCTGTAATATAAGAATTTCAGAGAAGGGGTCTGCAGACTCAAGACAAATAGCCAGCTATGAGATGCATGCAGCTCAGTTTTGAGCCACTCTTTCATACTTTCTTGCTGGGACAGTCACCCTCTGGTCTGACACAATAAATTTGGGAATCCAGCCTTAGAGTTCTTCTATTTTCCAGTGGCAATACTGGGTCAGAGGGACTCTTCTGGCTGATAGCACCACTAAAACACAGTGCATGTCAGTCACAATTTAGCCCCACACCACTTTCTGTGAAGAGTTCATTGAGCAAAATGAGGTCAAAAGCAGATGATACAGAGCCAACAGACTCCTTATATACAACCTCTGAAGGTGTTGCTTCTGTAGAGAGGTCAGTTGTTGACTGGGACTATTTTAATTTTTTATGTGCCCTGAGCCTATAAGACAGAACAGAGGCAGAACAGAGCAGGTTCGTGGCTGTTGTTAATGTAACTATTTGAAAGTATCGTGCTTTGCATTACACAATGCATCTATAAAGCAGACCTTGACAAAATATTTTCATAAAAAGACTTTTACCAGTAAAAACTGAAGTATAATAAAAATAACAAAGCTGCTCCTCCTTCTGCCTCCCTTGTTTGTGCTGAAGTATCCAATGTGATGCTGTATAACACGTCATCCTCTACTTTCATGACTCTCCCTGAATGAAATCTTCCCAAATTGGATTTCCTGGCGCTTCCCACTGGTGTCTGAAATGTTGTAGACCTAACTGTCTTAAGTCTACAGAGAGTTCTGGAGTTTAGATGACACACAAACATTATTGCTAGTGTTATTAATCATCAAAATCCAGATTTTGACCCCGCACACGACAGCCCAAGAATCACACCATATGCCTGGCAGCTTTGTCCAAATACTTCTTGAACTCTGTCAGTCTTGGTGCTGTGACCACTTCCCTGGGGAGCCTGTTCCAGTGCCCAACCACTCTCTGGGTGAAGAACCTTCTCCTGATACCCAACCGAAACCTCCCCTGACACAACTTCAGGCCATTCCCCCAGGTCCTGTCACTGGTGACCACAGAGAAGAGATCAGTGCCTGCCCCTCCCCTTCCCCTCATGAGGAAGTTGTAACTGCAATGAGGTCTCCCTTCAGTTTCCTCCAGGTTAAACAAACCAAGTGCCCTAAGCTGCTCCTCATACAGCTTCCCCTCAAGGCCCTTCACCATCTTCATTGCCCTCCTTTGGACACTCTCCAATAGCTTAATGTCTTTCTTATATTGTGGCACCCAAAACTGCACACAATATTCAAGGTGAGGCCACTCCAGTGCAGAGCAGAGTGGAACAATCCCCTCCCTTGACCTGCTGGCAATGCTTTGCCTGATGTCCCCCAGGACATGGTTGGCCCTCCTGGCTGCTAGGGCACACTGGCACACCAGGGGAGCCCTAAGCAACCTTGTGTAGCTGTGAAACTAGGCCTGTTTAGAGTAAATTTTGTCTAGAAGACCTCCAGAAGTGCTTTTTCACATGAACTTTACCATAGTTCTCACAGTACAAATTAACCTGGAAGATAGGTACTGTCTGTATATGTAATATTAACAACATCACCCTAAACAGCAATGTGGAGGGGGAGGACTGTTAAAAGGCTTTGACAACTGCATAGGAATTGTAGCAACTGCACAGTCCTCTCTTTTCAAGTGTGTTCAAATACAGTTTAAAGTTAATTTTGTTAATGCTATTGTGTTCCTGGTATAGACGTATCTATATTAAGGCTTGTCGTTAGGAAAATGCAAGAGACTAATGCAAATCTTTGCAGCTGTGGAATTCAGAAATGTTTACTGGTTTATAATTACTGAAGTAAGCAATATGCCTTTTGTCAAATTATTTTCAGCAATGGTGAAAAAAGCATAAGCAAAAGAAAGGAGTTGAAGCTTTGAAGCCAGCCGCTATGTACAGCAGTTGTTTAATGCAAAGAAACATATTGCTTCTCTAAAGCAGATGCTATGGGGGGGAGATAAAAATATTGTCAAATGAGTGATAGGAGGGTAGTAGAATTCTGTGTTTGAGGCAAAAATTATCCACACAAATGCAGCAATATTCCCTTAACACTGTGATCTTGTATAATTCATTGTAAATGTGTGCAGAATCTTCCTTTTTCTTTTACGTAAACATAGGAACAACTAAGGTTCAATCCTAGCTTAGTGGCAGTAAAAATTAATAGGCAAACTTATTCCCACTTGAATGCTAATTGTAGAGCATGTATTGGACAGGAAGTGTTTATCTGGCATTTACAGATGCTCCACAGTATCTTCCCTTAAAAGCGTGGTGGGAAGACAGCAGGCAGAAGTGTGTTTTGTTCCTCTGGATTGTTATGGGGGAAGGGGAAGGGCAAGTTGTGAGTCTGCAGCACAGTGTACCTAAGAAACTGCTGGGAAACATAGGGCTCTTTCTTACAGACCCAAAAGGTTAACAATGCTGTCTGCAACTGGAAATCTGATTAAATCTGTCTGAGAGGACTGGAAAGGACAGTGAAAGGAGACGGTAGAGCGATGCATGTTTACAGACCTTTCCGTTTAGAAGATATTTTGCCCTAGCTGCTGTTCTACTAGCCTGGCATCTACAAGTACTGCAGGCGTTTAGATGAAGGAAATAGTGAGAGCAAAAGCCCATCAGAAGGCTCGCCAGATCACATGTAGGTGAGAAACAGTGTCAATCGCTAACATAAGTTTTCCACTGGGTATCTCTAGAGTGCTGTGTAATGTGTTACTAGCAGGGAAATCCCATCTGTATTGCACTTCCCATATCCATAGGAACATTTTAGCGTATTGCTTTTGCCACAAGCAAGGAAGTAACCAAGTGCATGAGCAGGAATGCAATATTTGTATGACCTTGCCCTCTGAGAAGCACGTCCATCCCAGCTGCAATTGCAGGGATGCAATATTTGTCTGACCTTGCCCATGTCCTCTGAGAAGCATGTTCAACCCAGCCTGCAGGACAGAATTTTCTGATGGAGTAAACTCTACCTCTGAATCTGCCTACAATTTTTGAGTGGCTCACATCAGCCAGCTCTAGGCAGTACTGAACAAAATGAGCATGTTCCAGTTGATCTTTCTATCTCCAAACTTCCATTTACAATATACATACTAGTGAAATAAATTATGTTTGAATTATTACTTGATAAATAATACATTTCTGTATGAAAGTAAGTAGAAAGAACAAAGGAACAGATTAGTTCACAGTTCCATTAGAAAGACCTGTCATTAAGCCTAGCTTTTTTCCTCATCTGTTCTTCAAAAGCAGAAAAAATCCCCAAGGGCCCTCACTAATGTCAGAAGTATTCAAAGATTTCATCCTCTGAGAAACCATTTGAGCATGGAACATGCAACAACAGATCTCAGAGTCCATGCAAAAAGCATTTTCTTTGTCACAATCTTTCAAATCCACTTAGACTTCTGAAGAAGACTTCTCTGAGGTCTAACAGTATGGTTGATACAAAAATTCACAATCTGTATCAACCTGGATATCACAGAATAGCTGATTGTAAGGGAGTGTTGGCCTGCTTCACATGACAGTCCAACATGACCTTACACTGTGCTTCACTCCCGACCACAACACCCTCTGCTCACATGTCAGGTTTTGAAATTCATGCCACTATAGTGATACTATACTGGGTGGATTGCTTAGCGCTATTTTAAAATGTTCAGAAATGTAAGAAGTTGACAGTTCTATGATGAATATATAATTCAGCAGAGGCAAGCATGTGCAGGTGCTTTCGTTAAAAAATGTTGGGGATTATAACAGAGAGATGCATTCAAATTAATATTCCTTGAATCTAAAAAGAATCCTAGAATCATAAAGTCGTTTGGGTTGGAAGGGGACCTTGAAGATCATCTAGTTCCACCCCTCTTCTGTGGACAGGGATACTTTCAATTAGACCATGTTGCTCAAAGCCCCATCCAACCTGGCCTTCCCTGGGCAACTTATTCCAGTGCCTTACTGCCTTCACAATAAGGAATTTTTTCCTAATATCTAATCTAAACCTACTGCCTTTCAATTTGAACATATTTCCCCTTCTCCTTGTAAATGGTCTTGCCCCATCTTTGCTGTAAGTTCCCTTCAGGCACTTGAAGGTCACCCTGCTGCCTTCTCTTTTCCAGGCTGAACAATCTCAATTCTCTCAGTCTTTCCTCACAGCAGAGGTGTTCCATTGCTCTAATCAACTTGGTGGCCCTACTCTGGACTCGCTCCAACAAGTCAATGTCCTTCCTTAGTTGAGGACCCCAGAGTTGCATGCAGTACTTGAGGTGGGGTCATGCTGGATTGTGAAAAAGGATCTTTTGTGAGTAGTTTTGCTGAGCGAAAGAGTTACAAATGTGAAATGGGAACCTTCAACTTTGTTTAAAAAAAACCACCCAATGAGTCTGTGGCATTGATATGCTAAAGAAAAAAACCGCTAGGGAGAATGACACTTCAAAGAGTGAAGTAGCAATGCTTATCATCTCAAATGGTTGGAGAAAAGAAGGATTATTGATCAGAAAAGAGCTGAAACCATGAGCAAACTGAGTTGAGACAATTTTGCGTTCTCCTAGGATTTTATTTTCTTCTACATCCTTGGGAGCAGCTATGTTTTTTTCATCTTTATATACATCTTGCAAATGTAAATATGTGGTGGGTTAGTCTTGGCTAACAACCAAACTCCCACCCAGCAGCTCACTCACCCCACCACCACCCTCCCAGTGGGACAGAGAGAGAAAATAAGGAAAAAAAACCCAGAATGTGAAAATACTCACGGGTGGCAATAAAGACAGGAACATTGCTTTCCAATCACTGACACAAGCAAAACAGACTTGACTTGTCAAGAATTAATTTGTCACCAATCTATTTTGATTTGGGTGGTAAGAAACCAAACTCCAAACATGAAAACACCCTCTTTCATCACCTCTTTCCCAAGATGAATGTCATTCCTTTATACTCCTCTACCCCACCCAGAGGCATAGGGAAATGTGAAATGGTGGGTTACAGTCAGTACATAGCAGTAGGCCTACCTTCTCCTTCCTTCTCACTCTTTTCTCCTGCTCTGGCCTGGGATACTTCACTGGCTGTTGTGGATTTCTGTTCCACTCTGGAACTCCTCTTCCTCCTCCCTGCCACTCCTGCAGCCCCCCACTACCAACACCTTGACATGTACATGCAGTGCAAAACATCAAGGGCAAGGTGAGTGCTTTTTAAAGAAACCAAGACAGAATGGAGGGTAACTGAGAGGCAAATGAAAAGGAAACCTTGATGAACAGAAGCTGTCTGAAAATTAGTTTGGACATTTGTATATCAGCCCTCTGACTGCCTCCATCCGAGAGCAGTACCTTGCCACTAAGTCCTGCATTTCTCAGAAGTTGACTGCATTGTCCATGGATTTGCTTCAGGTTTTCAGGGAGAAAAAGTAATGTTGGGTTTTTGGTATCCTTTTTGTCTGCTGAAAGACTGTATAAGTGAGATGTGCCTTGTGACTACTATTTGTGCTTGGCTTCAGACCTGGTCATCCTCACATGGTCCTGGAAACAGATGATTATTTTAGTGCCACGCAGCTTAGTGTTACTTTTAGTTCTCTTGCTCTTGGAGTGGGAGCTACAGCCCCAAGTCCGTTGCCTAACATCAGGGTAGAGGCCATAAATAGAACATCCACAAGGTTTGCTTGTCAGGGGATCAGTCTACTATCCATGCTCAGGGATAGGCACAGGCTGTCTCTTCAAATTCTTTCTGTACAGCTGAAAACAAAACAAAAGAAAAATAATTTATAGGTTATGGCATAGAATGAGGGAGGTGCAGTGACTGAGCTGCATAACAGCAGAGGTCCTTGGGTGCTGTTAGACCCTGGAGAATTTAGTTATCCGTGAACTTGAATTTGCAAGCAGTGACAGCAGATAAAGAGAGTTCTTAAAACGTCTAAGCATTAAATGTTTCTTCCTAGCAAGGCAGTCAGCTGCCTAATATCTAGATTCAACAATTCAAAGCAAATGCTGACTTCTCTCTACATTTAGAAAAGTTTGCTCTATACTTCATAACAGTGACATGAGCTCTTCCTTGTTGTATTTAGTATTGTCTCAAATAATCACTTTTGGCTGCTACAATATTATGGTCAATGCTATTTAACAAGTGTACTATTTCTGTATTGGAATTAAAATTTGTTAAGGCAATATGCTTAAATTTCTGCAAGACACTTTAATGTAGGCTCACCTATCGCTCTGCTAAATGTACGATGTGTGCAATCCTGGACACAGTCAGTATATGCAATAAATGTAGTTAAATAATGGTCTGCAAAAATAACTGTGATTAAGAGACAGACATTTGACAACAATGCTTCCAGTGAAACTTTGCAGAGGTAGGTTTAGTAGGGCTTCCTGAATCCTGGCTTTGCCTTTCACAAGCACAAAATCTGTTAATCCTCCTCCCAGATCCTTGAAATTCCATTTGTAAAAGGAACAAATCTTCAGAACAAACAGATATTTTGGAAAGGTGGTTCAGAATTTCATTTCTCTGATACTTGCTACAGACCTCCTTCTTCACCCAGCTACACTTATATATAGGGTGCTTTTATCCATTTGCTTTTATGATAGTTTTATCATTTTGATTTTCTTTCTTTCTGGAATTAATGTTCACCTTTATTTATAGATGGAAATTGTTTCAGCTAAGACTTAATTTTACAACATTAGGAAAAAAGAAGCTCTTCTAGTCTCCGTTAAAGTATAAGTAGAAAGACAATTCTTTACTGACTTAGTCATTAAGAATATGCCTGTCCTCTGGAAGTCAGGGACACTTTCCAGGTTCAGTAGGATTTTTAATCTGTGTTGGGGTGAAATCTGGATGTACACTCCTCTGCTTTCCCTCATTTGCTGAAACTGAGAAGTTCTTGACTTAGGGTAAGTATACTCAACAATAACTGAAACACCGTGTTATAGACATTATTCTCATCCTCTGTCCAAAGCACAGCAATGTGCCAGCTATTAGGAAGAAAATTAACTCTACCCCAGCAGAAACTATGATACTACAGTAAGAAAATCAAGGCACATAATTGAAATGGAGCATTACTACCCTCCAGCTCATTACTCTTTTAGCAAGACACAGGGAGAAAATGCTGTGGGGCACCCTTATCCACAACTTAGGCATGGTTTTGTAGTTGTCAGTGCATGATCTGTTTTGCACTCACAGTTTCAGCACAGATAGTCAGTATGATACTAATATTTCCTCTCTTTCTTTGAAATACTTTCCCCATGCATAATAGAATTTCATTTGCCTTTCTTGGTGCTTAATCTTGATACCTTGTAGTGATAATTAGTAGAGATTACATGTCCAGTGATTTATCAGTTATTTCTAAAGAGAAACTCCTAGTTTACACTGAGATCTACAATATTTTTCAAGTGCATTGCCTTGCATATAGCAATACTGATTTAATTCTCATTTTCATTATTTCAGTCCCTATGGTCATTCTATTATTGCAGTCCTCTTTTATGGTAATACATCCCAACCTAGCATATTCACTGGCATGCCCCCTTTTATTATGCCATCATCAATGAAAATATTGCAAAAGATAAGTTTCAGGGGCTGTACTTGAAAAATTCCACCAATCACTTTCTGCTGCCATGATACTTATTCTCTCAGCAGTACCTCTTGTATTTACCACTCTGGCAAGCACCTTACCCGCCTTGCAGCTCCTGTACTAACTATCTAATTCTGTTACTCATTCAGATCTTTCAGAACAGAGTCCCTCATGTGTGAGGGACAAATACAAGTTCCTTATATTTGGTACTTCTGAAAAAAAGAGAGGGTGAAACATGAAAATGAACATGAAAGACAGACAGACATCTGCCAGCCATGAAGGTGAAGTCAGTTGTATTAATGAATAATCTTTGAAATCCTGTTAACTTCTATCTAAATTATATCTATTTTTTTTTTCTGGGAGTGAATGAATTCCATAGCGTAAATTCTATGTGTTATTTTAAGATGCTGGTTTTTTTAGTGCTAACTGCACTATCTTTTAATATAAAATTTCTTATTCCATGTAAAATAACCACTTTATCATCATTCATGTAACAGATTGTTTATGTCATATCTTATCTGTCATCCACTTCTGCAAAATTCTCTGTCCAGATACTCACAGATAATTCTAGGAGTTTTTCACGAGTAGGGTTATACAGAGAGAGATGCTAACAGCCACTATTGTCAGTATTTCTCTAAAAAATAATCTGTAATTTGTTTTTCATCCATCAGAATTCTGATCTTTTTAACCTGCATGTAGTTGGTGACCCTTTTAAAGCAGGAGACACTCATGCCAACTTCAAAATTAAAGAAGAGAAATATTTTTGTATATTCATACTTTTTTTTTCTTTTTCCCTTCAGGAAGGTGTAAATGGATGGAAGGAAATATGTCAAAACAGAGTTCATAATCAACCTGTGGAACCTGCTGCCAACAAAAAAATAATAAATCCTTTACTGAGATGAAGAACTTGGTTAAATTCAAGGCTGGCGCATATCTTTGAATTCATCTCATCCCCCCTCTGATTGTCACTTCATGAAGTTAAAGTTGCTTACTCCACTAATGTTTGACAGCACTCTGAGCTGCTCAACCAAATAGAAATAATCCCCTAAGGGTTTTATGACTGCCCTCTTTATCTCTCAGCTATCTATGACAAACTCTTTAGATGGCTTTAAATTTTGAAATTAGACCTTAAACAATGACTGAAGCAGGGATTTGGATGCTCATCTATGTCATACTTCTTTCTCTAGTGGGTAATCTATTTCTAAAGCAATTAGCATTACTCACAGAAGATAAAATATCTCAAAACCGTGTCAGGATTTGTAAAAATGTCTGGGAAAATGAGTGCACAGAGAAATGGGCATGTATGCCTTAATATGTCATAAGGCAGCACATCTCACCACCACCCCAGAATTGTAGCATATCCAATAATATTTGCCTTAGGGAATAGTGGGGAGATCAGAAAAGATTTGCATGTTATGAAAATGGATCTGGAAATGCTTTCTAACTCGTCTCAGTACATACAATTTTTTTAGTATACAGCCAAGGCACTAAACAACTGAGTCTTCTATTGAAGTTCTTTTACCTGCCTTCAGCATTGGTTGGATTAGAAAGAACTCTATTTGTGACTGACAGATATTCATATCCAAAGTTGTCAGAGAGATGTCCCAGAGTTCTGTCTGCTGAAGCAAAATGCTTGTTTGGTAGTATCGACTAAATGCATTTCATTTAAATGGATTGAAATGCATTTAACTTCTAAGTATTGGCCTTAGCTGTTCTAGCAGCATGGCTAAAGCCAATTTGAGATAATGCTCCTTCCAAAATGTAACCATTACATCCAGCATATTAAAGTTAATCTATTGTCATTGATTTTGGTTCTATGCCACAGTGGTGGACACATTTGTCCCCATTTCAGAAAGTATGAGACAACTTTTTGGTATCATTTAAAGAGCTTCTCTGAATCAAAAATTTTAACAGGGTATGTATCAATATTATTTTTGTTTCCTTAGCTCTACTATACTTGAGATTGAGTTAAATATGTAAGGAAACGTGTACATTTTTATCTTAGATTCATGCAGATAAAGGGTACAGAAAACTGCTTCTTAACAAAGAAGGGGGAAAAAAAGAGGTATTTTATTTTCTTGTAACTGCACATCAATGAAAAGTAAAATATAAATTTAACAGGTAGTGAAGTGTGTGTGCTTCATCTTTCTTGTACTCCTTCCAAAATGCCCATTGCTTGTCTTCTCATTCTATCTCATCTTGATCTCAGCTACATTGTTTTGGCCATGAAAGTAGATACCAAAACAACAGAAGAGAAAGATTATTGTTCTGAAAAACTATGAGCTGCTTTAGTAGGTAGAACTTGAGAAAATGGTTAGTGCTTACAAAATGTTAGCAATTGTGTACTAAGCCTAGAGTGCCTTCATTATACTGCTAACAAACTGCACTGCAGATCTTGAGGGAGAAAAACTGGAAAATGGATAGTGCTTTTCCTACTGTATTTTTGGAAACAAGTCTTTACATGTTTATGAATAGGGAAGAAACACGGTACTGTAAGTGAGCACTGAGGAGAAAATTGTTCCTGCTCAAAACCCAAGCTAGTATTCTTGGTATGGCATGTAGCTTCCCTGAGGAGCAGTCAGTTTCTTCTATTTCAGAAGGCAAGATGGATTGACTACATTTTTTAGGGAATTAAAAAAGTCATCTCACACTGATTTTTTTTAACCATTCTGGTAAAAAGATAAATAAATTGGAAAAAACAGTTGTGTTCTCTACTTACTACAAATGACATTCATTCATTACCACATCCAGCAGCAGAAAAAATTCAGCCACTGAGCTCTTCACTGCAGGGGGATCCAGGAGGGTTATCAGTTTTCAACACCAATCTCAGTTCCTTCATTTATTCCAGCTTTGCTATATGCACTTCCTAACGAGCTAATGTGAAGAAGGGAGGACCACAGGCATGTCATTACTATATTCCCATATCAGTATATTCCAGAGACAGAGAAAAAGCCATTTGTAAGTGCAGGGCAAGAAATTCCTGAGGTTATGGTCCGAACTGAGTGATGACTCTCATATGATAGATTCTTTACTGGATGGGGAATTGATTTGCATGCTTGGGATGCTGAGTACCCGGAGATACCCTGTCAGATGAAGAACTTCCACTGCTTCAAGTTATGGAAGAGAATATCTCTTGTTCACGGGTTCATGTCCATAATTTAGAGCAATAAAAACATGTCTGTGTTCCAGAAATATGCACTGAGAGGAACAAGAGGTGGCCAAGTAAGGGTATGAAGCATGAGAGAAAAAATTATATATGTATCTGTAAATGATGTAAGCCAAGAGTGGAGTTATGACTATTATACTACCCAACTAGATGAATTAAACTGAATGTGGTTACCTCTATCAGATATAAGTTTTACCCTTGGTCATTTTTATATTTGTGTTGAAATGCTTTAATCTCTTCCAGAGTGCAACTAGGATGCCAGCTATTTCCCAAAAAGCCCATCCTTAAGCAGAGTGAATATGGTCCTCTGCCCTAGAAAACAGGCTACCCCTTCCTTGGTTAGCTTTACAAATGGCCTGTAAGAGTGCATGGCCAGCTCTTGGCAGTCATCTAGGTACTTTTTGAGGAGTCCAGTGACATTGGCAACAATATTATTTTTTTTCCAGACAGTTACATCTTTTGTTCTGTCCTGAGCCTGTTCCTGCCCTGGGTGCAGATATATGACCTTTCAGTGATGCCAACACTGCGTAACACACTGTTTAGCTGAGCATGCTTATATTGTTTAATGCTGGAATGCTGGTTAGTGTTGCTGACCTGTCTCCACTAATGCCAGCTCTGAAATTGTTACCTTCCAGGTGTTATGGGCTTGGTTGGGCCTTTAGTGGGATAGGAAGCTTTCTCAGCAGTTTTGGATAAAGGAAATCCCTTAATGTCTGAACTGGTTTCATATGCTGTTAAATGGAGCTCATGGTACATGCCGTCTTCAGAAGTAGGGAGTGGGAATACTTGCAATGTCTTTTGGAAATTTCAAAATGCGAAAGAGAATAGCAGAATAGAGAGAACATCATGGTGTGATGAATAATGCATGACTTCCAATTACAGCACAGATGCCTAAGTAGTCAACTGAGATTGAGTTGGGGTTTTTTGGGGTGTTTTTGTTTTGGTTTTTTTTGGGTTTGGTTTTTTTTTTTTGTTTGGTTGGTTGTTGGTTTGGTTTTTTTTTCTGTTTTTGTTTTTTTTTTTTTTGGTGGGGGGGTGGTTATTTGGAATGAGAATCTGGTTGTTTGGATATTTGAGGAACTTGCTACCTCTCTCAGAGCAGCTTTGCTGCATCTAGCTACAGGACTCCCTTTGCTCTTTATGTAACTCTATAGAGAATTTATGTCATAAGAATCAAATGGAAAGAAAAAGAGGACTCTATTTTGGAAGCTATGTAGATCATTATGAATATAAAGACTTCTGTAAAATCAGTTAATGTATTGTTATTAAAAATAATATTGTGCTTTAAGCAGCCAAAAGAAGACATTTCTATGAAATACTAAATATGTTGTGTATATTTGCTACCATCTGGTCTCTGGAATCTGTACTAGACTAATCTTTCATGTTCTAGATGGCTTTTAAGGAATAAGAATTCTGTGGTACCTGCAAAATTAATAAGCAGGCAAATTGAGAGGAAAACAAGAGGAAAACATCCTCTATGCTTCCACTAACAAAGATTCACTTTGATCTTATTTTAGATATCCGGAACTTCAAAGTGAAAATATATTGTCATATGCAGTTCTAATGTAAGAATTCTAATCCCACTTCTAGTATTTTAAGGGAGCTATTAATTATTTTGAATTTGACCACACCTTCAGTGTCTAAAATCCGAGAACAAGTTTGTTCAAAGAGACCCAGGTATGTGTCTTTCAAGACAAAACAATGATTGTAGTGAAAATTGTGCACAGTGTAAACATCAGCTGGCAAATTTAGGTCTACTTGGAAAACAAACAATGCTCCACTAGTGGCTGCTTTCTGACTTTAAATTTTCCTTTGCTCCTATAGTTGCGCCTGGAATATGAAAGCTCTATTTATGTCCAGTTTACTTTCAGCCCACCTCTATTTGAACTCTTTTGCTGAAGTTTCTAAATCCAATAAAAAGTTTCGTGTTGAAAGTATTCACTGAGATAGTAAATTCCAGTTGAACTGAACTGTTAGGTGACTACAGCATGGACATTCTAGTTTCAACCTTAGGCCATGCTTAGTGGTAACATAGTCACATGGATGCTGCCACCAGAAGTTCCCTGATATGTAAAATTGTATTTATCAAGAAAAAGGCCTTCCCAGAGAAAAATACTAATTTGTCAGCTTCAAAAAAGATTGCTGTGAAGATGCTATAAATGTGACAAATCCGTTACATTATGAGAAGATTTCCTTGGATTTTCTATATGGTGTGGTTTCCCAGCTAACTTTTAAGGAAACAGGGCTCTGCATTTCCAAAGGAAGATGTCCATATCAAATTTTAATTTTGACAATCCTGAATATGTGTGAGGCCTTCTTCTAGCCAAGATTCCCACATTCTGCCTTCCAAGTCTTTACTTGGGTGTCTAGATGCCTGGGAATCTCTGTTCAAGCTGCGGTTGTGTTCTAGGTTCCCAAAGATGCTGTTGGAAGCTGGAACATTCTACAGATTCCCAAGGCCTTGCTTCTTCAGCCTTATCTGCCATATGCAATACATCAACCTTATCTGACTGTGCTGGTTTAAAGGTAAACTGGCAGGAGAAATGAATCCACCTTAAAAGAGATTTTAAGTCAGAATTACAATTTACTTAAAAGGTTACAATAAATACAATGATACAAAGAAAAATTGGTTTTAATCCACAAAAACCAGGTGTATAACCCAGCACCCTGGGGCACAAAGAGAACAGTGTTTGTTAGCCTCTGTGCTGAGTGTCACATGTACAAAGTGCCCAGTACAAAGTAAAAGGAAAGAAAAACTTGTTGGTGAAGATGATGGTCACAGTCTGTGAGAGTGGTAGTCACAGTTCTGTTGAGGTTCTGGTCCTACTCTGGATCCTATGAGTGGTGCCAGAAGTCCCCAGACCCCAAGATTATATATGCTTAGGTTCAGGTGGGAATGCCTAGTACCTCCCCCAGGGCAAGGAGGTTCACAATGGGTCATTTAACCTGTGAGTCATCGGATATTTTTTGAATCCTTGATGATCCATTAGCAGACATGACCCCTCAGGCTGGGTGTGAAGGTGCTAATGACTCTCCGGAGGGAAGGTTATCACACCTGAGTCATTGGTGTGAAATGAGAAACTTTCCTATCTCACAGAGTTCTTAAACACCCAGCTTGTAGCCTGAGGGGTCAGGTGTGCCCTGGGAAGCTGCTGCCAACAACCCATTATTAACAGTTCGTGAGGAATGACATAGAGGGTGTAGAATACATAGTTTTGGTTAAACCCACAGAGTGACAAACTGGTCCTGGCCACTGTAACTAGGACACTGAGAAAAGCTTGTCTCAGTTGCAGGAGAAGTCCTCAGTTTCACATTAGAAAATACCACTCTGGTGGGCTGCAACACAGCCTTTGCATTGTTACTACCAATATTACAATGCCAATGGACAACAGATAGCCCAAAAGAGACAAGTTCTACAGATCACAGACACAGTCTCCTCTAGAAGAAGATAAGGTTGGTGGGCCCACTTGGGCAAGGACCATAGTCTCCCCCTGAAGTTGATGCATTTAGCACTCAGAACAGAAGCCTGTAATCTCTAGCTCTGGAGTAATCCCATCACCTGGGTCACTCAAAAATATGGATTTCTTGATTCCCATCCTTTTGAAATGGCCAAGACTTCAAGCTTCCAAGCTATTTACCCCTGGAAACCTTAGCAGTGATATCTGAAAGACTGACAAGAACTCCAGTTGAATCAACAAGCATACTAATTAGTTTACAAACTATGGATCCTGGATTCAAGAAAACATATGGGCTTTTATACATGTACCACCTCTCTTTTAACAGAAATAATGTTTCAAGGAAGAAGCTCTGATGTGCACTCTGTTTAATGTTACTGCAGGAACTATAAAGCTATTCTTGAACCTGAGTTCAGAAAACATTTCTTACTGACAAAGATTAAGATCTAAAATATTCTAGAATATTTGTATGTGTCATGAAGGTTCCGTTATGTAAGAGTTACTGTTGTCATTGCCATAGATAAGTTAGGCACTGCTTCAGGCTCAGGGATGTAGGAGGTGAGCAGCAGTGAAACAGATGACTCTAAGATACACGTGCAATAACCATCTTTTAATGAACCCTCCACCTTGTCAATTAATAAATAAGCTATTATGCTGCTGTTGCTAACATACCTTGCCCTTGTGTATATCCTTGATAACAAAGGCCACACTATTATGTTCAAAAGCACTTGCCAATAATGAAAAATTAAAATAATTAGTCAGTAAATCATACCTGATCAAGTGTATTCATTGGAGTGCCCTTGAAATGTTTTTTTGCCTAGTCATATTTCTTCTTTGTTTATTCTGTTTAATCATGTGTAATTTGCTTGGGCATTGCTCATTGAATCTTTGACAGATGGGTTTTATTACAGAAAGAATTCTTGGAAATTAAGAAAAAAATTCTGGAGAGTTTCACAACTTCTTATCAGGATGTACCAGTTTTGTCTCATAACAGTTCTCAGAGATGCAACAGGGAAAGATAACATTTATTTTATTGATATGGGAACAATATTAAGCTTATATGTATGTATGATATATATACACTACATAAAGCTACGATGTTCAAGCTTTAGTGACAAAGGCCAAGCATTTAAAAACCGGGTGTTCTTATTTTTCAAGACACTAAGCGCTCACGGTTTTCCTGGACTTCACTAATACTTATTTTAATTAAAAAGAAATCTCTCAGTGCAACTTTGGTCATTCATCTTTAATATATTTGGATAAGTCAATTTGCACAAATCTTATCAGAATCCATGCTAGGAACAAGACAGAGAAATCTCATCACTAATGAAGCTCCAAAATCATGTTGCAGATACTTAATTTAGCAGTCACAGTGAAAGCTGTTAGAGGTTCTGCACTTCTGAAAATCAAGTCAGGTGTGTGTCTCATTCTTGCATGCAGCAGTGATTTTCTTGTCAAGGTAGATTCACTGGCTTAAGTTATGCTACCAGGAAATGTGTTTGCTATGAATTGTACTGTCTTAGGTGAAAATGCTGTTCATTCCCACACACTGTTGTCATATCACTAAGACTCAGCCTGTATTTCCCAGAAGAAAAACTTTAATATTGATGGGAATATCTAGTCAAAGCAGCATTTCTCACTGATAGCATGAGTTTTACATAGAATTTGCAATACTGCATAAACAAGTAATTCAGGCCCAACTTCACTCCTGGTTTCTTTACTTCCTCCACCTGAGTGGCACAGGGGGATGGGAATAGGGATTGTGGTCAGTTCATCACATGTTGTCTCTGTCTCTCCTTCCTCTTCACACTTTTCTCCTGCTCCAGTGTGGGGTCCATCCCATGGAGTGCAGTCTTTCATAAACAGGCTGCTCCAACATAGATTCTCCGTGGGGCCACAAGCGCTGCCAACAAACCTGCTCCTGTGTGGGCCTCCGTGTGGTGCAGAGAGACAGCTGCAGAGGCATAGCCTGCCTCACCATCATCAGGATGCAAGGGAATTTCTACTCTGGTGCCTGTAGCACCTCCGGTGCCTGGAGCACCTCCTTCCCCTCCTTCTTCATTGACCTTGGTGTCTGCAAGGCTGTTTCTCTCATATATTCTCAGTCATCTCTCTGGATAAAGTTGTGCAGTTTTCTTTTCCTACCTTATAAAATACGCTATCCCAGAGGTGTTATCACTGTTGCTGATGGGCTCAGCCTCAGCCAGCAATGGGTTCGTCTTGGAGTTGTCTGTCATTGTCTCTGTTGGACACGGGGGAAGCTTCTGGCAGCTTCTTACAGAATCATGGAGTCATTTAGATTGAAAAAGACCATAAAGATCATCAAGACCAACTTTTAACCCCGCATTGCCAAGCCCACCACTAAACCCTGTCCCTGTGTGCCACATCTACATGTGTTTTAATATCTCCAGGGATGGTGACTCAACCACTTCCCTGGGCAGCCTGTTCCAATGCTTGACAACGATTTTGGTGAAGAATTTTTTCCTAATATCCAACCTAAACCTCCTCTGGAACAACTTGAGGACGTTTCCTCTTGTCTCATTTTTTGTTACTTGGTAAAAAAAACTGAAGACCCCTCCTTTGCTACAAAATCATTTTGGGTGGTTGTAGAGAGTAATAAGATATCTCCTGAGCATCCTTTTTTCCAGACTAAGCCACCTCTCAGCCCCCCCACTACCAAAACCTTTCCACACAAACCTAATACAGTCAGTCGTGCTGTATGCACACAAACACATAGTACTGTTGAAAATCCTCTCTGCTACACTCTTTTAATTTTACTAGTTCTAGATGAACATTTAAAATCAGATTAAAAAATTATTTGTATGCTCTAAAGGTGTATCACACCTTGTTGTTACATGTTAAGAATCATAGTTTCATCTGTCTTTTCAGAAATGCCAATTTGTTGACTGAACTGTAGTATAACATATGGTATACTTCCAGAGGAATGAATTCCATCATCTTGGGATTTTTGCATTTCTATCTCAGAATGTTCTGTACATTTTTACTAGATGCTTAGCACTGACAGATGCATTTTTAAAAATCATCAAAGGTTTCTGTGAGAGTTCCTCCATTATTTATTCTGTATATATTTACTTAATACGATGTAAGTTTTCCTTGTCATGTGCTTCTGTATAATATTAGTGATGTACATGATTCAGCACCACAAAATTATCATATAACTTGCAAAATTTAACACGAGATCACAGCTTTTGAAAAATATCTGTTGCTGTCAAAATCCATTTATTTTAAAATGCCCAAAGGTTATAAAACTGTATTTACTTCTGCTGAATTAAGGTTATCCTCTGAATTAAGTCTATTGTCTGATTCATTCTAGTTTTGCTTAGGAACTAGATAGATGTCAAGCTACTAGAAACTAAAATTTGTGAAATTTTACATCTTTAGAAGCAGTGGCTAGGAAATCAATACCAGGATGAAAAGTGCTGGACTGCACTTTTTTATCTACAGAAGATCAAAGAAAGGCACATAAATAAAGGCTGATTCTGAAAATCTGACTGATACTTTTATTTCAGCTATAATCATCCATTGACCATCACACAAAATTTCCAGATGGATGTCTACACCCATTTATAGTTTCAGATTCTCAGTGTTTTGTCCAAAAAAATCTAGTAGAAGACTTTAGGATACATAGGCAAGTATACTGCATTATGTTGCTAAACATAAAGCCATCAGAAGAGCATTTTTTAGTTTCTATGAGAAAAGAGAGGAAAAATGGGTTTAGCTGATACCATTTGTTCAAACTCTATGCTGAAAAAAAAATGCTTAGGAGTTCCAAACCCCTGACAGAGTAAACAGGAGCAAGGGTGCAGGTAGGAAAGAAAAGCTGTCAAGGATCTTTCATTCCTCCTCCTGGAATCTGCAGTGTATACTGTTTTTGTGAAGGAGACATTCATAACTTCTTTTATAGACTTAAGTACTAAAATAGGTAATCTTTACTTCTTATAAATTCTAATTCTGTTTACTCTGAGTTGCCCTCATAATTGGCAATTTGTTTTATTACTGCTATATTGTTTATTTTTATGGGAGAATTATAAAAGGGAATAGAAGATTCTGTTTCTTTCATCAACACTTACGGTTATATACTGTGTCTCTCTGTCACAGAGATCAAGTAGAACTAACCACTGCAGTGCATATTTGTAGGAATAAAACACGTATTTTTCCTTCAACAGTCTCTGAACAAACTAGGTTTTGTTCTTGCCTTTTTGCGAGCAAAATCAGTGGAGTTCTTCCACACCATTTCTTATTTAAGATTGAAGTAATCCACCATGTTTTATCTAGCTTTGCATAACCAGACATATCCTTATGAGTGATTCTACAATGGGAGGCAAAATACAAAGAATGGTTGGGCTAGATGCAGGGTTTTTTTATTTCAGTGTTGTACAAAGAAGATATTAAATGACTGTCCTATTCAGAGATACGTCAGGCCTATACATGTGAACAATTTTTCAGTTTTTGACACTGTACCTGGGTTCATACTGTCCCTGAAAAAATTTATTTCTTGAGAGGAAAAGAACATTTTAAATAATACTTCTGGAGTGATCTTATAAATCTTCCCTCTTCCGCTGTTTTAGTGGTTGTTGTTTTTCTTGGCCTGTGTTTGTCTGTGAAAAAATCTGTCATTTCCTGATAAGCGTGGGATTCAAAGTGACAGAACATAGTTAGACAAGTCAGGTAGCAGCAAAACCCCAGAATTTTGCCGTATCTCTCCTCGATGTGCCTAGAGTTAGGAAAAAAGTTATTAAAAAAAAAAAAAAGTTCCTGCAATTCCATTCTGTGAAGGAACTGGGTTTATCTGCAATGTTTCTCTGCAATAACACTGCTTCCATGCTTACCATTATTTCGGTTTCACGAATTTGGACTATTATGACTTCTAAGTAAGCCTTTGTTCACTGTAGTATCTTGTCTTCTAACATTCTGTGGCCTTTTAAAATGTTAATTAATAAAATACAAGAGGAGAGAATGATTTTGGCCTCACCTTATATAAGGTGGAGTCTGCAGCTCCAGGCAAGAATCAGTGCCCACTTCAGTTGCTTTTCTTGCAGTTCTCACATCCAGAGCTGCCTTAGGGAGCCCCCCCCCTCTTGTTTATGGACCAATTCACCTGCTCACTGGCTTGTCTGGGCTGACCTTCACTAGCCATCACTCACTCATGCGCACACACCTGCTCTTGCCACAGCACCATGGGCACACGAGCCCTCCCACCTGTGCTCTGACCCTGTGACTGCGCTCACACCCCATACACACATGGATACACAGAACATGTGCAAACAGTATAGACACCTCTCACCCAGGAAAGAGTTAGAAAGGTGCTTAATGGCAGGACAATGAATATTGCTTCTCTTGTCTTGCTCCAGAATACAAGCAGGACCCTTAATTTATATCTAAAAGAAAGTAGATGGATCAAATTGTATTGGGTCCTTTGCAAAATGAGGCAATATATTATGTTTCTAAACAGCATGATCAAGTTGTTATGATGAATTTTACAATAATACTCTTAATATTTGAAAAATGGAGGAAAAGGACAAAACACTTTTAAGCTGTGAAGGTCTTTAAGCTTTATTTAAAATAATGCACATCCCCAACTGTATTACCTTTTCTTCTTGACTTTATAAGCCTATTTTCTATTTTTCTAAGTGAATGAGCTTCACAACTGTAAAAGAACATACCTTTTTCCTTAAGGTCCTCTCTCTTTTTTGTTACATTATGTTTCTAATTATTTCCTGGTTTAAAATGAATTCTGTAGTGACTGAAAAAAATACAGGACCATGCGCAGACACCTGATCTCCTGGAGGACAGGAGTCTGAGGTGGGGCATGGGTTAGAGAACGTGAAAAAGAATAGGTAAGTCTGGCTCACTCAGACTAAAATCAGACCTTATTGAAGTGGAATAAAGAAGCAAAACATGAAGACTTATTTTTAAGAGTGATATTTTCATTCGCACTGCTTTGTATGTGTACTTTCCACCTATTTGTTCTTTTACCTGGCTTTTTTTTTTTTTTCAGAGACTTGAATTTCACTGCAGTTTGAGCTCCCATGAATGAGAGGCTCCACAACTTTACTGCTCACAAACATCCTGGAAATGTAAAATGGCTGCACATTGTATGAACTGTAGCAATTAAAAAACAAGTGTTGTATATGTCGTGTATACACAGTACAATTACAATGATCGTGCGAATTATGCCATAATAACTAATTTAATTAATAACATGTCCAAAGCTGTATTTTGAGTCAGTAAGAAATTACTAATGAAATTACTGTATTTTTGCACATGCTGCTCCAATTAGACCCAAAAGCAGAGTAAGGAAGTAAAGAAATATACCTTTTGTACAGGAAGAGTCATCATTGTTCTGTTAAGAGCCATAAGCAAAGCTTTGCCTCTCATCTTTTCAAGACTTGATATCCTGACCTCTCACTGAAATCTTAAAAGGATCAGAGCAGATTAGACTTGGTGCCCTATGAAAAAAACCTTGGAAGAGAGAATGAGCATGCCAAATTTATATTTGTGAAAATAACAGGCATTGCAACTGTTTGATTGGTACAGTAAAGGAATGGTATTTTAACCCTGAACAGCAGTTGAATCAAGTGAAAATGTATCTGAAACATGTTCAAATGTAGTTGCAAGTGAAAAATACCCTTTTTCTGCTGTGTTTCAGCTCAGTTTCTGTTTAAAACTCATTGCGGTCTGTGAAGGTAAATGACCCATGGAAATGTTGTTTTAGTGGACTATAATAACTTACTTCACTGCTCTGGAAAAATATATAGAGGTAATTTCATAATCTGAAACATCAGTTATACTCCAAAAGTTATTTAGCATTTCTGTTAGTTCAGCTTACAGCATCTGGATAGAAATCTGAACAGTGAATCTTCTGCAATTATACTGGATTATACCTAAATTTTAAAAGGTTTTGATACTCATCCTGCATGTTATAAGGTAAATAGAAAGGCCTTGGAGGGATTTCAATAATTAGATTTAAGTTTGGGGGTTTTTTTCAATTTGTGAGTGAGACAATTATTTTTTTCCCACTCTTTTTCTAATTTTCATTCATTTTCAAACTTCTCTAGAAACTGTATCACTATTTAAATGACAGGAGTAATCATCTTAGTAATTATCATATTTTAGATCCATTCCACCCAATCTATCTCAAACCTGAAATCCAAAGAGAATCTTTTTTTTTGACAGAATTGGAGTATGTTGGCAGGCCTGCCAAAGCATGCAGAACATCCAGGAGTAACACAAAACTTGCACAAAGATGAGTTGTAGACATTCTGGTTTGTCATTCCAGCTGACACAAACTAAGAAGATGTAACATGATACAGTGAATATTTTCCCTCTTAGAACTTGAAACACAGTTAGTCCTTATACTGGCAATGAAAGCATTCCTGTATGTTACTGGATGAGTCCTAGATAAAGTTAACATTCAAAACCACTCAAGTTCCAACCTACAAAGAGAGGTTTTAGGAAGAATAAAAGGTGGATTTAGTTAAGGCACTGAGCAATGACAGCTGGCTTTCTTAATCAATTTGTTACGAACCAAAATATACGTCTGCTCAGACAACAATATTGACCTAGATGTTATATGTAGAAAAAAAATTAATAGAAGTTTGGCTTCATTGTTATATAATTTGAACTTTTGTGTTACCATGCTCCACAATATCTGAAGACTAGTGTGGTAAATAAGGGCAATTCTAAGCATGCTTGCCTTTGGAAACCATGGTTTGCCCAAGGAACTTAGTAGCACAAGTCATGTAGCACTCCACTACATGCAGTACAGTTTTACAATTGCTACACACCACACAATCATAGTGGCATGTATCTAACTCTCCTCTGAGCAAAACAACATGATGCAATACAAATGCCAAAAGCAGACCAGGAGCTCGCTCCCTTTCCTCCTGTCAGTTGCTTGCTTGAAAGTTCTTACAGGGATGAAGAGAGACAGTTAACATATAGTTTTGTTTTTTTTCTTTTTGGTATCAATTAGATAACTGTATATTGACATAATTTCATTTATGCTCGGAATTTTTTTTTTTTATTACTGTAAGAGGGGCAAAAAAGAAGCTGCAGCTTTTTATAATCAAGATGGCCATCCTCCTTAAAACAAACCTGGTTTAGGAGGTTAGATAAATGTTTTACAAATACTTCATATATAAAAGAAGCAATCCCAAGCTCTGAATCCATAAAACAAATGTGTAAAGAGAAGAGGTTTTATGTCACATCATGCATTCAAATTATGCTTATACAAGCTGTAATTCTTCCAAGAGTCATCCTCCACATTCCCCAGAGAAGATGCCTGTGTGTAGCTGCAATTCATCTCTGCTGGGACAGTTATCTTTTTCTCCTGTTTACACCACAGGAGGCTTTAAAGGCTTCTGGGCTTATTGAGAAGAATGATAAACTCACTGACTCCCTACAAGGTCACCGTATTTGAAGCAAATTCACCATACCCCTTTTGTGCTTCTGTAACTGGCATTTGTAACACAAAAAAAAACCCCACACTTGTTAGCAGGAAAAGATACTAAATTGACCAACACCTCAGTGACAAAAGGACTCATGGAACAATAGAGTCACAGTTTTCCATACTAAAGAGTCTGTTGAGGACAGTATGTCTGACATGCTGCTTTTGTCCCCAGCTCAAGCCAGGAGGGTAACAAATAAAAGAAGCCATTAGCTTGGCACACAGTGTTTAAATAGTCAGAGTACCAAGAATTCTCAGGCTGCTTGGTGTATTTTAGAAGAATTACAGCCTGGAACTATTATGTTATAGACTTAATCAGATGAATTATTCCAGAAAATTTATCAATCCCAAACGCAAATGAATTATCCCTTTTAATTATTTATACGTTGTTCATAAAAATAACTTTTGAAAAAGAAGACTGTTTTTCTCTTTAAAATAAAAAAAAAGCTGCTCTATGTAACTGGTGGTCATCAGTAGCAAATTTCATTTTTCAATGGACAAGCCTCAGCATAGACTCAGTAACAGCATTGTGAATAATGTACATAATGCATGTGACACTTTTGATATAAAGCTACATGGTGCAACAATTCCCTCTCCCATTCTCTTTATTTTCAGCTAAGGCATAATTTTTGAATGGCATGAGGAACATTGACTTTATATGGATTCTCCTGGAGCTGATGTTCACATGGACAAGTGGAGGTTACCCTCCTTGGTTAGAGGCTTCAGGAGAATACATACAACAATGACAAATCAAAACTGACACACCAGATGTATGAAAATTAAGCTCTTTCTTGGGGCTTTGCTAGCTTGAAAATCTTGTCATTCCATGTTGCTTTAACTGTGGTGCACAGAATGTTTAGTTTGTTTTAATTTCACTGTTCTTTTTTTCTAGGTCATGAATTTCATTATTTCCCAGCATTTTGGCTCATTTCTTACTGTTATGATTATGTAAGGAAGTAAGAGTGGTGCCACATATCAAGGGCAAAGCTGAAAGCACCCCTCCTCTGGCTGTAACGAGAGGATTCCCTTTATCAAAATGCTTGTGGCTATTTTAGTGTCTTCTTTCATCTCAGCTCTAACATAGGGGCAAAGTAAATCATATTATTATACAAGAGCAACAAAATAAGTTATTTGAGTTAAGGGTATGTGACTTTTACCAGAAGTATAACCTGAAGTAAAACAATGTTCACAAGTTCCTGGAACATACTGAATCTAAAACAGACAAAGCAGGAAAGAAGAAATACAGTAGTGTAGTCCAAATTTTGGGGGACAACAGGAGAAGTGTATGTGTGTATCTTCCAGGTTCTGAATGTATTTGAGCATGAACTGTTATGAGACCAGAGGGAGAAACATGACTGTGTCAAGCTGGTGTTCACCACTGCAGTATTCCTATGAAGAGAGACCTAGGGCTATCACAGCAGGCTCTCTTCAGTATTCAGTGTTAGCAAAGATTATTTGTCCTGCATACTTGTACTTCAGTTGCATTATTATGGCAGCATGCATTAGTTCTGGACAGGTAAGGGACAGATGTTGGTTTACATGCAGTGGTAACAACGAGGCAGGTTTATGTCTCTAAGCCCGCCCAGCTGTAGAGCAGGAACTTGCCATGCTCCTTCACAGCACCTCCAGTCAGTCTGACATAAACAGGAATCAGGCTTTTGCATGCAGGAAGGATTTAATAAATATCCTTCTTTCTGCTGTGGCCACTGCAGTGATTGCTCTCGTTGGGCTGGAAGAGAACAGCTATAAAGAGACTTCTGATTCCCTCCATCTCAAGCAAAATCTGTACACAGCAAATGTTGGCCACAAGCTTCGATCTGCACACGACATGCAACTTTTATGCAGCTGTTGCTGGTTAATTAGCATCAGATAATTAGATCTCCACGTATGCTACTACTCTGCAACACATGGGATACAGCTTTCCTGAGGGATATAGGAAACAATTGGAAAAAACATTTACTAAGACTGGGCTTATGTTTGTAAACAGAAAAAGTTATCCTTGGAAAATTATTAGACTTGGTATCACTAGTTCCCCCC